>BSBK01005091.1:0-600000 GCA_027943335.1 Chamaecyparis obtusa
TCTATTTTCCTTGTATTGAGATGACAAGAGTCCTTTTATGTACCTAAGGGAGAGAACCTACTAGTTGAGAATCCTAAATTTGCACTTCTCAAAATCCTATTTGGTAAATTTAAATCGCTCCAAATTACTTACAATAAATTATTTGGCAAGTCCCCTTCTTATTAGTAAGGTTTCAAGTCAACCTCATCAAATATGATGCCATATCAGCATGCTTTTTGCTAAGGTATTCTAATAGCCCCAAAAAACTTAGGTTGATAGTTGTGTACTTATAAGTCATGTTTTATTGGTGCACTGATGTGGCATCACATGATACATTTCTTTTTAGATCTAAGGAACACATTTTATTCAATTATTAGTACATGATTAGTACTAACAACTTTAAAGTTACAACTTCTAGTTCTATAATATTACAAATACCGGGCATTAAATCAAAAAATGCTATAACTATTGAAACACACTCAACTATTGGATCTTCTCCCCTAAATCTATTATATCTATACATAAATATGGAGGTAATATTAGTAGTTATAGAATGTGATGACATGTGGCATTGACCTTTAGTCAATTTGAATCGCATATTTGCTTAATTAGTCTAGGTGACCTTGACGATGCTAATAGACAATGGACATCATGTGCATATTTCTCATATTTTGTTGTACTTGTCTTTTGAAGGAACTATTAATCCTCCTTAAGGATAGTTTCTTGTTAAAACTTTACCTAAGGTTCTTTTTGTAACTTCCAACTATGCAAATGAAATTATTTGAATTCTACCTAACCTAGCTACAAAATTTCTATACTCCATGCTTGCATCAAAACTTATGCATTCTCTTGTATGGAAAAATTGTAATGCTCTATTATTGTAAACACAAGCCAATATATTCTACCAAATTTCTATTTAGTTAACTTTCAAGCATGTTTCAATGTCTAATCTTAACAATCTAAACTAGAAATGGTTTAAACTAATTGTTGATTGGCTGGAAAAATGTTTTAATCACTAGATAAAGAGAGAGGCATTTTCTATAGTTCCCTGGAAAGAACTAATATAAAAGCAATCAGTTATTAGGGATGTAAATTTTGAATGTATCAAATTGTCAATGTTGAGCACAATATATTTGTTCATTTTATATGTACTAGAGAACTTATTATGAATTGCACATTTACATATATAGAACTAGTGTCTAGAGATTCTTTATATTTGGCAGTTCTTAAATACTCATATGATCGAGGGTTGTTAAGTATTCTTTTTAGTGAAGTTGATATTTATATATGTATTTATGTTATGGTTTGAAATACTTGTATGGATTGTTCTGCAAAAGAGGAGTCATTTAAGATAATTTAATTTTTATATTCACATGAACATAATAGATCCATTGTTAGTATGGGTAATCTTTTTCAAATTTGTCTCCTAAGGAGAACTCATAAATTTGATGTAGTAACCTGAGACATAGGGTGTCAAGGAATTTATCTCTATGATTATGAGTTTTATATTGTTGTATTTGACTATACTTCATATGTGTATCTCGTGTGTTTATAATGTTTATGACTTATGGTTGAACCTAAGGATGGATAGATAGAGTCATCAAGGGAGAGTAACTCTCATGGGAGTCAAGGCCCTAAAGAGGCTTCCAAGGTAACCCATTGGGATTGTTAATCAAGTGATAATCTAATAAATGAACTGGGAGGGATGGGACAATACACAATAAATAAGATAATATGGTACACTACATGTGGTCTTGAATTATCGTACATATTAAGGATGGGATCAGGAAGGCATGGCCATCCCGTGGGATGTTGATATGGAAAATTGAATCCCCTTGTCTTCACAAAAGGATTACTTAGTTCTGCATGAGCCATCCCTTTAAGCGATGTGATGAAAACTCTCTCATTTGCATACATCTAGAATCCAAACATGTTTATATTGAATAGAGACCTTTGATATTGGTCTTTTGGTTGTATTTCATTCAGACATTATTTTATATGTAGCCCTTCTTGTTGTTTGTTTACCTATGGTCTTATTGCTAGGTATATGACCATTAGAGGGTCTTCAGTTCTAGTTCACTTCTTCAGACATTTAGTGCCAATATTTTTGTGATGCATTATTTAAATGTTCTTGTTAAGCTTTGTAATTATACATTAAAATTATATTTGACATATTTTAGATTCTCCTCATGGAGATTGATATAATATGTTATAATATAAGTTAGATGGAAAAATAGGTGAATCATGTTGTTTATCTCCATGTGATTGTATATCTTGATTCAAATGCAAGATTGTTGTCGGAATAATTCTTTGATGTTTTAAAGTACTTTGTTGATAAGGACAAATGTTTAAGATATTTATTTGTTATGTAAGTGAGTTAATCTTGATCAATGGTAGTGACATTAGGGGACTTCAAAAAATTTAGTTAGTTGTGTGTGTTTCTTCTACGTGCCCATGTTCAATATTTCATTTATAATATAATTCAATGTTACCATGTATTAAGTATATCTTAAAAAAAGTGTTATGTTATGATAGTCCTCTGGGGTTCCTAGTACGACATTACAGCTCAGGGTGTTCAACTAAATACCAACTTCATCTTTAACCACTTCAATGCCACAAGTACAATCAAATATGTAGCAGATGCCTCAATGCACTCCCAAGCAATTTATCTTACTAATCACTTAGAACATCTCATTGGTTGTATTTATTTTGCCAAGGTCATCCCCATGAAAAGAAATGGACCAGTAATCTCATTCAGCACAAGCTTTGTATTCCCCACAAGGAAAATCCTCATAAATATCTTTACTTACAATAATACAAGTACTTTTAAAACTCTAATGCAACATCAACAAGAGACACTAACAAGGTAATTTAGAATTTAGAGAAATACTCATGTTAACTGGTGCTAATGTATTTTGACTAATACATAAGAATTTTTTAGTAGTTACCTAAACTATATTAATACCACTAAAAATGCAATTAGTAACATGGAAACTTTGATTTGTGATGTCAAGAAGGTGGGGACTATGAACACATATATTCAACTAGAAATTTTCTAAAAGATGTTAGTTTGAATTTATTACAAGAATACTTGAAAACCTAAAAACCCTAATTTTTAGATCACTTGAACATCAAAGTTATCTAAAATTCTAAGGAATTGCAAAATATTTACAAAATTCTTAAAAAAATACTTTAACCATATTGCAATGAGAATAAGAACTTTGGAAAGGTGAGAAGAATGGAAATATATACACACAACAAAGGATTTGAGCTAATGCACAAGAGTATTGTAGGTAAATATTGAACTTGAAAATATCCAAAGGTAGGCAATGTTGCTCAAAATATATTAAGTACTAATAATGAAATTATGAAAACCCCCAATAATGAGACCATACTAACGAAAAAAGTTGAACACATGAAAATTTATTTATGCATAAAACGGTTCCCCACATAAAGAATCAACAAGAACAAAGGAGATTGAAAACTAGTCATACAGTAATATCTTTCCACAGATATCAATCCTTGATGGTGAATTTAAACAAGCTATAATAGAAAAGATAGAAAAATCCCTACTTCACTCTTGATGTTGCTTGGTGTTAAATTTTTAGGATCATTACAAATGTAATAGAACTATCTCATTGTATGTGTTTTCCAAATGCAACAATCTCTTGCATTTATATTGAGAATGAGCCAAGAAGAGACATGTCCCTTCATGAGACATGTCTATTCATTAATATGTAATTAATATAATGACGATTATTATTATATATATATATATACACACATAACATACATATATATATAATATCTCTTGAGTATTATATTAATTTCTCTAATACTTAAATTTTATATATATATAATTATATATACATCTCATATATACTAAATATATATATACATATCTTCACTAGTATTGACTCATAGTGTTTATTCGACTAAAACTACCAAATATCAACACTCCCTCTTAGCTAGGGAGAATAAATCAATCCAATGTCAACACTTAGGACACTTGACAACATCAATCATATGATGTAAGAAATAAAGGCACCATCCTCAAGATGTAATCAATAGAAACATAGTCTCAATATGTGGATTGCCTCCATTGGTGATTCTATCCACAAGTTCTCAGGTGGATTGCCTCCATCGATGATTCTATCCACAAGCTCTTGAGTATTGGCCTATCAAAATGTCAACACATGACATTCACCAAATACTCTGAGTATTGGCCTATCATAACATCAACATATGATATTCACCAAGTACTCAATAAGGTATTGGCCTGCAGAATATCAACACATTATATTCACCAAATACCTATCATATATCTATACAAACAACTCATAGACCGTTAATGACATCTAACACTTAGTTGTTGATTTACAAGATATATCTATGCAAACAACTTATAGACCGTCAATTTAATGACATCTAACACTTAGTTGTTTCTTTACAAGATGTATCTATACAAGCAACTTATAGACCGTCAATTTAATGACATCTAACACTTAGTTGTTGCTTTACAAGATATATTTATGCAAACAACTCATAGACCATCAATTTAATGACATCTAACACTTAGTTGTTGCATTAATTCATCATGATCTGTTTCAACATTATAAATAATGTATATCATGATTTAAGTTATTGTAAGATCATCACCTTCTAATAACTTCTACAAATTCAAGTGATAATCATTTGGAAGTTGTCACTTCCTCGTGATTTACACAAGGGGAAGGCCCATTAAAAACATTCATGATTCATTAGTATAATAATCAATTATATCAAGTTTACCTCAGAAGTGTTTCACCTTCAATAGTGAACTCCCTCTCAATCAATATGATCAAGATTGTCACAAGTTGACTCAACCATATACTCCCTTTGAAGCTCAAGTTTATCAACTTCTTGACCTCTTTTGAAATGTCAGAATCCATTTTCATCTAGTCTCAATCATCAATTCTTTTGCAAGCATCAAGTTTGTTCTCCCTTGAATGCAATTATCTTGTACTTCTTCAATCTTATTAGATCTCCCTTCAAGTGGTTAGGCTTTTAAAGAAGGAACCTCGCTGTTTTTTAGAATTTTTTTTTCATAGACCCATACATAGTCGGTCATAACTTTTGAACCTGACATTTTATCTTCAATCTCTCCGGTGAGATTCTTGTAAATTTGTTTATCACCAACATATCCAAAATTTAGCAAAATCCAACAGTGCATTTGAGAGATATGGTCTTTGTACTGAGACTATATTTTCTGAGACAGTCACACATTCACCATCAACAAACTACTCTCTTACATTTGTAACTTAGCTCTGATACCATGTTAAAGTTTTAAGATAATTGCAAATGTAATAGAACTATCTCATTGTATGTGTTTTCCAAATGCAACAATCTCTTGTATTTATATTGAGAATGAGCCAAGAAGAGACATGTCCCTTCATGAGACATGTCTATTCATTAATATGTAATTAATATAATGACAATTATTATTACACACACACACACACACACACACACACACACACACACACACACACACACACACACACACACACACACACATATATATATATATATATATATATATATATATCTTGAGTATTATATTAATTTCTCTAATATTTAAATTATATATATATATATTTATATATATATATATATATATATATATATATATATATATATATATATATATATATCTTGAGTATTATATTAATTTCTCTAATATTTAAATTATATATATATAGTATATACATCTCATATATACTAAATATATATATACATATCTTCACTAGTATTGACTCATAGTGTTTATTCGACTAAAACTATAAAATATCAACACTTGGTTTATGCATCTTTCTTATCACTTATTTGTTCTACAAAAGAGATCATGAAGTGTGGATGCATTTTGGAATAAAGTTTCCTTGTACAAATTCATGTATTTTGTTATGTGGAATGCATTATTTTGTATGCAAATGATGATGGTAATGCATACATCCCATATTATATGTGGATCCATACTATTTCATACATGGTACATGCTACCAGTTTGAAGATTACTTCTTCATAATTTATTTAGGAGTATTCCCTTTTAGGAATTTTACACTCACATTATTATTGTTGGAAATGAAAAGTAATAGACAAATAAATTTAAAAGTTATTTTAATTCAATTAATGTAGAAGTATAATGCTCATAATGAATCTAATCAAAACTTAAATCACCACCCTTATAAATTTATGCGATAAATTAAAGCAATTAGCTCCAACCTTGTACCTTTGGGAACTAAAAAAAATATCTACTCAAAAAAAATTACTTAGGTCAATGTTAATACAACCTCTAACAATCAAGCTATTGTGGTTGTGAAATTTGATCAATTTTATTGTTGTATGTTATTTTTGGAAGAGTTGTGTTCCCACAAAATTAATGTTTTGAGACAATTAAATATCAAATATACATTAAATATAAGCACATGGATTTATAAATTTGTATCATCACATTTCTACTTAAACATCATTTAATTCAATGGTCAAACAATCAACAATTACTTTATACTCTTTTCACATAAAAAAAAAGTATAAATATTTATGTTGATTTTGTAGACTAAAATTAACTATTGAATTATATCTTACACATAGCGTTTCACTATAAAATTATTTTATGTCTAAGAATAATTCAAACATAAACCTTTAGTCATTCTAGAATTGGAACTTATTCCGTATCTCTTGAAAGTTTTATCAATAAATCTTTGAATCTTTTTTAACTTATATTTGGAGTCCTGGTCCAAACACACTACCTACTTAAATATCACGTTTTTCCTTTTTGAAAGGAGCTTGAATCCGATTTAGTCCTCAGTTCGCTCCTGCACTGCACATGCCGATTTATATGGACTAATCTACGAACAACGTCTTTACAGAAACGTCAGAGGCCTTATGATTCACACTCCACCACGACTAGTCACAGTCCAGTCAAAAAAGAAAGCTTGTTTTAATTGATTCCTCCCTCCATAAGAAGACAAAACCACCCACCCTAAACAGACACTGCTCAGAAAATGCTAATTCAATGGCGAAGATGCAGTCTTGGATGCACATTCTGTGCTTCTCAATCATTCTAACGGCAGCTGAGGGTGTTCATGAGCAGAATACCAGTCTCCTCTTCAACCACTTCAACGCCACAACCACAATCAAATTTGTTGCAGATGCCTCAATCCAGTCCAACGCAATCCGCCTCACAAATCACTCCGAGCGTCTCATTGGTCGCGCTTATTTCGACAAGGCCGTCCCCATGAAAAGAAACGGCTCGGTAATCTCATTCAGCACAAGCTTTGTATTCGCCATGGTTCCACACCCGAGCTCGGGCGGCAGCAACGGTCTGTGCTTCATCATGACGCCCACCATGGGTCTCAACGGTGCCTTCGCCATGCAGTACCTGGGTCTCGTTAACCTCTCCAGCAATGGAAAAGACTACAACCATCTTTTTGCAGTAGAATTCGACACAAGTCAGAGCATAGGCGTCGAGGATAAGGACGATAACCATGTCGGAATCGATCTCAACGGCGTCAAATCGGTAGCGGCAGAATCTGCTGGTTACTGGGAAGGGAACAGATTGACGCCCATTAATCTCAAGAGTGGGCGTAATATAAGGGCCTGGATCGACTATGATGGCGACTCCAAGCAGCTGGACATAAGCATTGCACCGGCCGGGGTAACGAGGCCACAGAAAGCCCTTCTGTCGAAGAAAGATTTGGATTTGGATGGAATTATACAAGACCAGATGTACGTGGGATTCTCAGCGTCTACAGGTGAAGTTTCTTTTGCACGGCCCTTTTTTCATCATCTTTGCATCTAGAATATGAACCAAATTTTAATATATATGTATTTTTTACTCTGAATTTTATGTCTATTTCAGTAATTTTGTAGGAGAATATTGAATTATTTTGCATCTAACAGGAAGCTCTCCTCTCGTTGAGGATCATTATATTTTAGCGTGGAGCTTTGTAACTGGCAACAACAAGGCTCCAGAGTTTGATATTTTCCGCCTGCCTTCCTTCGATGTCAGAAGCCCCAAATTCTATAATTCTATGGAGTTCATATACATTACTATGATATGCTTTGCAGTTTTCATCTTGGGAGTCATTCTTGCCATATTTTATTGGCTCGGACAAGAAGATTACATAAAATTCACTAAGAAATGAGAGTTAGAGTGCTGGCCACACAGATTTGCTTACCAGGAACTCAACCTCATTACAAAGGTAACTATGAATGCAAGAATATCTTATGAATGAAAGAGCATCTACATATGATTATTGTCATTGTGTTGATCTTGTTCTCAATTGAAGAATCCTGAGCAAGGGATTTAACACTGCTTTATATTGCAGGGTTTCAGAGACGATAATTTTTTGGGTTATGGGGGTTTTGGCCGGGTATACAGGGGAACTCTGCCCTCCGGCGAAGAAGTCGCCGTGAAATGCATCACAAAAGATTTCACGGAAGGAATGAAGGAATTCATTGCAGAAATTTCCAGCCTTGGGCGGCTGCAGCACCGGAACTTGGTGCCTCTTAGGGGCTGGAGCAGAAAAAACAAGCGCCTCTTCATCATCTACGATCACATGTGCAACGGAAGCCTTGAAAGAAATTTGTTCAGTCCAGACTTGAATCTTACATGGGCTGACAGATACAAAATTCTCAAGGATGTAGCCGCTGGGTTGCTGTACTTACATGAGCATTGGGAAAAATGTGTGGTACACAGGGATATTAAATCCAGCAATATTTTATTGGATTATGATCTGAATGGCAGAGTGGGGGATTTTGGCTTGGCAAGATTATATGACCACAGTGAAAAGCCCCAAACTACTCATGTGGTGGGCACGCTGGGGTACATTGCACCAGAGCTTATTCAGTCTGGAAAGGCTTCTCCTTCCACAGATGTGTTCAGCTTTGGGGCTCTTCTGCTGGAGGTTGCCTGCGGCAGGAAACCTGTGGATACCCAAGGTCTGATTTTGGTTCAGTGGGTTTGGGATTTGTATGCGAATCAAAGATTACTGGATGCTGTAGATCAAAGGCTTGGCGAGGATTATGATAAGGGCGAGGCTGAAATTGTGCTTGTATTGGGGCTTGTGTGTTCAAACCCTGACCCACAGAAGAGGCTTAGCATGAGAAAAGTGTTGCAGATTCTTTCCGGTGAGGCTGCTTTGCCGTTGGATCTTCAGGTGCCATCCGTTTTTGAACATTCTTACATAGACATTGCAGAATTCAATTAGTTTAGTGCTACCTCTTTGGAGCTGTCAGATTTTCTGCGTTAGTCAGCAGAAAACAGTAAGTGGACTTTTGGAGTCATAAAACTTGTGGAAGGAATTTGCATCTTAGACCAGCAATCACAGCATAGGATGCCTATTCGGAAGGACATCATTCAGCAGTGTACAATCATATTTCATTTGTTAAAAATATTGATTATATTTAATTGCAACTTTATATAAAAATATATCTCATGTAAGACACATTTCAATTTGTGCTCTCCAATTTTCTAAATATTGATTAATAAGTGAATTATTTGGTATGAATGTTTAAAAAAAATCAAGGAAGTAATGGTGTAAAAATTAAATGTTACAATGAAGATTATTTATGAATTTGGTACACATGCATTGTCAATAAGTTTAATTAATATATATTTTATTAATACGATTTTTACTACCTAGATTTTGTATCTAAATCAAGATTGAGACTTACATAATGATTCAATAAGATCAATAGTTTATATATATAATTTTAATATTTTGAGTTTCACTTTATTATAGTATTGATATTTATATTTATCTTAAAACAAATTTGTAATTATCTACTTCAAGATTCAACAAAATAGCATGGAAAATCATGTTTACAAAAATCAAAGATGTATTTGATTTACTTATAAAATAAATGAAGATAAACAGATGG
Source organism: Chamaecyparis obtusa (assembly GCA_027943335.1). NCBI lineage: Eukaryota > Viridiplantae > Streptophyta > Pinopsida > Cupressales > Cupressaceae > Chamaecyparis > Chamaecyparis obtusa. The sequence goes on from BSBK01005091.1 coordinate 9,904, forward strand.
AAAAACATGGAGATTAGGTTGAAAAGAATGGAAAACAATATCTATTGATTGACCAAAGATTTAGGAAAACTTTTAGATAGGTGTGTTGATTTTCTTTTAATCTTTCTCTTGGCATTCAAATCAGCTTAATTCCTAGCTTGTGACTGTAGACACCTAAAAATCTTTTAGAAAATAAAAGTATTTTTATTTTCTGGAAACCCCTGATGACATCATCATTTATTAATTAATTAATTATTTTATTTATTTATTTATTTTTATGTCATTAAATCTTCCTATTTTAATTAAACATCTTTAATTAAATAATTCCTCCCCAAAATCATTTAAATCAAGTTTGAATGAATTTCATCTATTTATTAATTATTAATTGATAAATTGACCAAAAAAAATTTAAATAAATAAAATATTTATTTAAATCCTAAAACCTTGGAAATCTCCTAGAAACCCCTAACCTCTTCTAGAATTTTTTAATCTCACTTTAATCTTAATTAAAAAGTGATTCTTACATTTCTTAAGCCTAAACCCTCAACATTTGACTTTGGGTCAAAACCCCTCATAAATGCTTCTTACATCCTCATTAATGACTCTTACAAGCCATTAATGAAGCTCATCTCCTCTTACCCTTTGGTCTCCCTTGCACACTTCCCTAGTGTTGCTCAACCTTGACCATGATAAACCCTCCTATTTATTAAATTCATTTGATAAATAAAGTTCTCAACCAACCCCTTTTAATAAATTTAACATTTATTTAAATCTTAAAATCTTAGATATTGTCTAGAAAACCCTAAAACCTCTAGACTCTTCTAGAAAATCTTAAATTTGACTTTTGAGCCATTCAACCTTTGAAAGTCAATCCTTATCCATTTGACTCAACCCCTAACCAAACCCCAAACCTTAGCCCAAGTCCTTCCTCAAATCCTATAAATACCCTCCTCTTCCAAGAGCAATTCACCAATTCACATAATCATACTAAGTAGAGTTATAATGTTATATTCTTGCTAGATCATAAGCTTTTAAGTATATTTGTTAGATTTCATGTTTTCTAAATCATCATAGAATAGCTTAATGGAATGAATCTTAGTTTCATTTATATTTTTCTAATCATTCATGCATCATATCAAATCCTCATTAGAATGCATTAGAGACAAGCTCCAAGTGCTTAGAGAGCACACCCACATCCCTCATAATCAGAGCAAATCAAACAAAGCTTGAAGCATTCATTTTGGCTCAATCTGAGGTGGCTTGGTTTTCATGTCTATGCTTTTGAACTAATATAATATTTAGAATAGTCTAACATTTACTTGTTTACGCCTTTCAAGACAGATAACAGATAAACCGTAGCCTACAATGACACTATTGGAACTCGTCACTAAGGTTGTGGTAAGATTTTTCATTGGTGGTAGCCCTAGGAACATTCTTATTAGTGTTAGTAGATGTGGTGGTGGTTTGACAAGTTGAGCTTAAACATCATGCATGTTTATAGTAAAAAAGAAAAAATATATTTTGTTGTTGCTAATTGAGTATGAGCATATAATAAAAAAAATTAAAGTGTTGAAAGCATATAATCTTTGTCACAATTACTAAAATTAGATACATGTGTTGATACCTTTTTGGACTAGCATGCAATCAATACACTTTTATTAGGATCAAATGTGGCACACGTCCTAAAGATCAATTTATTAAATTAGGTCATGATAATTCTTACCAAGATATTTTAGGATTGTTTTTAGTCCATTCTAGGCCTCCTCAAGTCTATATATTGAAGGCTTGAGATGGAGGGATTGTGTATGGCTTATTATAGGGCTTTGTTGTCAATTTTCCTCTACAATTAATCTTGTGTTACGTATTGACATTGTAATATGACTATGGGTGTAGTTTATAAAGCATGCATCAAAGGTGGAGGATATATTGTTGTATTGACTCTAGAAGTCAATACTCTTTCTCCTAATGGAGCATTGGTACCTTGTAACTATATATAATCATTTTTTTGTTGAATAATAAATTAGGTCTACTTTGGAGGTTGAGTTTTTTCCAAAAGAATTATCACAAGATACATCTTGATTATGTGTTTTATTTGATGGTATTTTTTAAGGCTAGAAGTATTTGAACGTCAATAGAAGATAAGATCATCTTTATAATAAAATGTCAAAAAAATTCTAATGCATATATGATACAACATTTCCCCTAGAAATTGGTTGTATGCAAATATCAAAACATTATCACTCCCATTTTGTAGCTAACTCAAAAAAATTAAATGATATATATTGTGAAATGTATGTTCAACCTTGACCCTCATTTACTCTGCATACAATTATTCAAGTAAAACAATCAAATATTAAAAAAGAATCAATTATGTGTGCTCAAATTGTGTAATTCAATTCAAGTATGCTAGAGACACTGACTATGTAAACTTCAAGATTTAAAATCTAGTTTCTTGCTTTGAAGCCACTAAGTATATCATCATGTATTTTAGTTGTAACTTGGAGATGATACTTTGATAGATATCGGTTGATCAATGATAGTTGTACACACTAAAATGGTGCACTTCTATGAACCATTACATGCAAGGTTGCTCAAGAATGAGGCCTCACAAAGCAGCTCATAGCTCTTTATGCATGGAGTTGCAAGATTGAAAATTGCTCTCAGCTAGAGCTACAAGCTTGTGACCTTGCTAGTCAACCATACAATGAGAGATTCACAATGAAGACAAGGGCAACAATGTCAATATCTCCAAGAATCACTATGAAGATGTAACGCAATGCAACTAAAATGAAGATGCAATCTAAGCTATGAAAGGAAAGTACAATGCAACTAATCTATGAAAAGAAATAGCAATGGATTACAATGCCTCCTATTTAGTCTATGTGAGCTTATTCTATTGCATAAAAGGAAATCTATACTAAAAATGCCATTATCATGCAACTATGAAAGCAAATATGCAACTAAATGATGCAATGAAGCAAGTCTTCAATGTCTTCAAAAGCTCCAAATGCACCTAAAACCTGTAGCATAACATTAGCATAAAAACATGGTATATGCAAATGAAGGAGAGAGCTCTCCTTTTATAAGAAATGAGGTGAAATGGACCATGGAGATTAAGAGGCAAAAAGTCTTAATCAGCGGTGCAGCTTGAAAGAGGAGCAATCCATGTGCACAAGTATCCTCCAATAGGAAAATAAGAGTTGACTTTATGTCCATATGAGATAAAAAGTGTTTTTTCCCTTTTTATAAAATAAGAATAATGCTTTATTTGTGCAACTTAGGATAAGAGGAAAGTGGGGGCTTTTTATTTAATTAAAAGGGGAGGAAATATTCCTTTTAATCAAATAAAGACTTAGGATAAATGGTTAGCCCAAGGATAAAAATCCAATATATGATCGAAATTAAGACTTGATCAAGAGATTGATATTGTTGAAAATATTGATTATTGATAAAAATGATTCAGGATTGATAAATCAAATAAATGGGGCCCAAAGTCTAGGCAACCATTTTAGGGTGCATACATTTGCCCCTCTTTGACTAATGTGTGATCGATTTGGGAACACATGCAGTCAAAGAAAAATTGAAATGTGAGATCGATCTGGGATCACAAAATAACTCAAATATGAGGTCGATTCGGGATCATATCTGGACAAAGCATAAACAAAGGCCTTTGAACATGAGGTCGATTCGGGATCACATTCAAAGTAAGAGATAAGAATCTCAAATTTGAGCGACAGCTCACAAAAGATGTCTAAATCAAGAAAATCAAGGAAATCAGGGATGAGAATCCCATAGGTACTGCCCCCTCGGAATCGAAATCGAAATCAGGTAGAGAGGAGAGCAGCGAATTGATAAAATATGATCAAATCAAAATGAAATCATAATCAAAGGTAAGGGTCAATAGGTTAACCATTAGGCAATGAAACATGCCCCAGCCTGACTGAAAAGATGCAGTCAAACGTGAGAAATGAGTGAATGAAATGAATATGAATGAAAGACTAGAAGTTTGGAAGACATGGAAATGAAGAAATGACGATGCCCCAACAAAGATCGAAGGATTAGGACTCAAAAGAGCAGTCGACTGCGCAGAAGAAGGGAAGATTTTGAAATGCAATTTTGACTATCAAGATGACCTCAGATTTCAATTTCGAGTTCAAAAATGGATCCAAGACGTCGAAATTAGCTAGGGGTGCAATTTTCACGCAATTCCAAGGTGTTTTGAAAATGAGGTCAAAAAGTCAAAAGGCTATAAAAGGGGTCAAAATGTCATTTTTAAAAATCATTTGTCTTTTAACGATTTGAGAATTTTCAGAGCTTTAGAGAGAAAATGGCCCAGCAAGCAGGAGTTCCCATCCACAAGCATCGATTCAAGCGCGCCCGATTGCACAACCGGCCACCACACTATCCTGCCCTGGTATGTTTTTGAAAAACTCGAGCTTTTTGAGGCATTTTTCGCATTTAATAACTTTTTGAGCACGTTTTTCAAATTTTTAAATTTTAAAAATTTTTTGTTGGGCGAAATATCGCACAATACTTTAGAAGTATCACGCCCTTTGGGGAGAAATGTCGCGCGATACTTCGCGGGTCCCCAAAGTATCGCGCGACCTAAGACACCAGTATCACATGATACTAGGTGAAAGATCGCACGATACCAGGTGAAGTATCGCGCGGTATAAGGTATATCACCCCGCTATAGGGAGAGGTATCGCGCGATACTTCTCCAAAAAAGAATATTGCCCAGTTTAAAAATTTGATTTTTTGATGCATTTTTGAGCAAAAATGACATGGGTCTAGACAATGTTACGATTTAGAGATGTTTTATACTGAGTTTTTAGACATCCATCATGATATGTGCTAACAACTGGCTTGGTTTTTGGCTTGCAGGAGGTCTTTCCGGCGCTGATCATCAGAGCACCGAAGGTGACGGGATTGAGATGTGTCCGAGATCTAGACGATCCGGGCAATGCCGACATCAGAGCTATGAGATTCAGATATCTGTTGAGATATCCGTACATCAGAGCTGACCATGGGTTGTTGACTGCTCTTGCCGAGAGATGGCATAGCGAACACAACACCTTCCACCTACCTACTAGAGAGGCATCGATCACTTTAGAGGATGTCTACAGGATCTTACGAGTGCCATGTCATGGCGAGCTGATGAGTATAATCATGTTTTGAGATATAATCATAAATGTAATATTTTTATATGATGAAAACTGACATGATTTGTTTGCTGGCACGGGTGTACTATGATCAAGATGCCACTGAGGGGCGCCGACTGGTTCAGGAGATGTTCCAGGATGTCATTATTCTGGATAGGCATATCAGCTGGGAGAGGCTGATAGATGATTTTTGCAGAAACTACCCAGTGCCATGTATTGTGGCCTCTATTATCTCACAGATCCTGATGACTGATCGCAGTCAGAAGGGATTCCCGCTCAGATGGGCTCGGTTACTGGTTGATTTGGTAGGCAATCCTCGTCGGATGGCATGGGGTCCTGCCATATTGGCAGAGATGTACCACAAGTTGCACGAGATCATCTACAAAGACAGTCAGACATGGGCGTGCGGTGCCATCCTGGCACAGGTGTGGGCATAGGAGCACATCGTTGTGGTGCGCCCCAGGGTTCAGCCGAGGGAGAGGAGGTACCCCTTTATCTATAGGTACCTCGGGTTCATATCACATGCCCATACTGGGGATGTGACGTACTACAGGAGGATTCTAGATGAGATGGCCTCATTCACATGGAGGCCATACAGGGAGGTTGAGGTTTGGGGAGATGCAGCCGATGAGCTGAGCTACATGCTGTGCACTCGGCCACCAGTAGGTCGATATGCAGAGATAGTGGAGAGGTTCTGCATCACTCAGGTATGGTGACAGTTTGGGAGGTAGCAGCAAGTCTCGACAGAGACTACGACATATGCTAGGGCCAGGGATGAGGAGGGCCATGGGTGGCTACCCATGTTGGACTATCAGTAGGCTGTCGTAAAGACAGCGGGTATCAGGAGTGAGCCCTGGGAGTATTTTCCAGATGTGGTAGATGTAGGGGCTGATGCAGCCTACAGAGAAAAGTGGCAGAGGGTGCCATTCCCTTGGTTTACAGTACCAGATGCACAGGTACCAGGGCAGGGAGGAGACTGAGGGGATGACGGGGGAGACGGAGGAGACGGAGGGGAGGGAGGGGATGGAGGAGATGGCGGGAGGGGGAGAGGGAGGAGGATGGAGAGAGGAGAGGGATCGAGATCAGGTGGCCAAAAATGGTCACGGGGACAGAGATCAGCGACGCCTGAGGATGAGGCGAGACCAGCTCACCGACAGGCAGAGGCACAATAGGAGCAGCCTGCGGGTGGGGATGATCTGAGAGCCCAGATACAGGCTCAGGAGGCAGAGATACAATAGCTCTGGATTACTATAGCTATGAGAGATCAGCAGCTACTAGATCTGAGGGCAGAGCGAGATCAGTAGATAGTCGATCTCAGGGCAAAGATAGCACGCCGTGAGGTGATGGCACAGGCAGATGCACTAGAGCTCCGACGGGAGTCAGCGAGAGCAGCCTACTATCACGGACTCTATCTACAGGCCGTTCCAGAGGGTGAGAGAGCACCATCATACTCTCAGAGGGAAGGGGTATCAGATGTGGTACTCGATAGGAGAGCCATGCCTCCTCCACCACCACGAGCTCCTCACAAGGGTGGTAGCGAGTCTTAGGGTTAGGTCTTAGGTTTAGATGTTTTGGACATATCCTGAGACTTTTGATCCAGATTTTGGGATCTCATATTGTATTGTATATCATGACATTGTTCTAGATTTATGAGATTACTGGATGTTTAATGTATCATGTGTTTATGTCTCTCTTGTGATGGATGTATCAGTTTATGTATATTGTCTTGTCATTTTGCTCAAAATGCTTATGTATATGCTTATGTATGTTCTCTCTCATAGATGTATGTTTAATTCTCATGTGTATGATATAGACTTATGTTTCTTGAAAATGACAGTTTTGATATAGATATGATGATATGATTAACCCCTTTTGATGAACAGGAACAGGTTCGAGATGAAAAAAATAAGGAGTGAAAGACATGATCAAGAAGAAGAAAAGGTGAGCGCAATTGACTGATAGGTCCACGTAAGATGAAAAGGAGAGCTCTCTCCATATGCAAGAAATGCAAAACTAGACTATTATGACCCTAAAAATGCAAGCTACTATGAAAATGGTTGACTTGCAAGGTCACAACACTTATAGACATCTAATTATCATCATCGAGCATTATTGGTAGCGTCGTAAGAGCATACAATGCACACTAGCATAACTATGTGGATATGAATATAATCTTTATCAGATAGAAATGTGGGAATCCCACCTAAGCATCAAAGACATATAGGTCAAAATGACTAATGCAGTGAGATCACCTAGGTTTGATATGGCGAGATTATGCTTGTATCAAGACACATGAAAGTCAGGATAGCTAAAAGCATGCACTCGTAAAACAGTCAAGGATAATACCTTGTCAATCCATAGGGTCAAGTAAGACCAGCATAAATGCTCATGACAGTTAGGATCAACAAAATATACCCACAAGCAGATAAAGAAAGAAAACATGTTCTCAGTCCCTCAGGCTTCTAGCTATGCATCATCGAAAACTTCTCAGGGAGAGACCACTCATCAAAGAAATCCTCATAGATAGCACACAAAGAAAAAATAAAGTCATCATATCGTCAGCAAGTTGATTGTTTAAGTGCGTGTGTGTTGGTCATAGAGTCAAACTCTGAGTATCATATCTGCTTAGTGAGAAATATCACATCATACGAGACTGTTGGGTAAGACACCTGATAAGTGTTAAGAAACACTCGACGCAAGGGTAGTGTTGAAAAATACTATTTGGGGTGGTGTTGAAAAACACCTATTGTGAAATGCTCCAAGAGACAAACGCACCTAAAAGACCAATGCTAACAGTTATGCCCCCTAGACAAAGACAAAGACCAATTCCAGACTAAACCAAATAAGGTCAAGGCATGAGGGAAAGGCTCAGTGTCGAGGACGTATGCTAACAAATAGGGGTGCAAAGGCCTCAAGTAGCACCTATTTCTAGGTTTTTAACCACTTGGATTCTTTTTTCATTTTTTCTTTTTTTTGGATTTTTGCTACCAAGGTGCCTATTGCTAGGTTTTCACCAAGGCACGTTTTCTATTTTTTTGAATTTTTGAATTTTTTTTAATTTTTTTATATTTTTTCAGGACTTTTTATACTTTTTAGGATATTTTAGCATCATATATCAATTTTTTTGGTATTTTTTCAAGATCAATAAGATATATACAAAGGATGCCCCCAGACAGAAACAGGCATCAAGGATAGAACTTCTTTAGGTGCACAATGTTGATGGGATCAGGGAGCTGTTCTCCATCGGGATCTGACAGTAAATACGCACCGGTACCAAAAGCAGCTGTGATGACATATGGTCCAAGCCAATTAGGTTCAAACTTGTCTTTTTGCTCTTTGTTCTGTTGGTTCTTAGGGTTCTCTCGCAAAACGAGATCACCTATTTGAAATTCTCTAGGGAAAACCTTCTTGTTGAATGCTTTGGACATACGTTTCTGATACACTCTCATGTGATCAAAGGAAGCCTTACGCTTCTCATCTAGAAGTGATAATTCCTGTAACCTCATGGCGCGGTAATCCTCATCTGTAATCAAACCTTTGAGTGAGACTCTAAGTGATGGTATCTCGACTTCTAAATGCAATACCGCTTCAGCGCCATAAGTAAGAGAAAAAGGAGTGGCTCCTGTAGGTGTGCGAATGCTTGTTTTGTAAGCCCATAGTGCCGGATTGATTTGTAAGTGCCAATCCCTACCATTCTTGTGTACTGTCCTATGAAGAATCTTAAGAATGGTTTTGTTAGAGGCTTCTGCCTGTCCGTTTCCTTGTGGAAAATAGATGGAGGACCAATGTTGCTTGATTTTAAACTTTTTGCATAGATGTTTTAGGTCCTTATTCTTAAATTGACCTCCATTATCAGTAATGATCTCAGAAGGCACTCCAAATCGGCAAATAATATGATTCAAGATGAACAAAGAAATGGTCCTCCCTGAAGCAATAGAAAGTGGCACAGCTTCCACCCATTTTGTGAAGTAGTCAGTGGCAGTAATAATGAACTTGTGTCCACCTGATGAGTTGGGATGAATCTGCCCAACCAGATCAAAGGCCCAGCGCTGAAATGGCCAACGAGAAATAGAAGGGATCAGCTCCCTACCTGGAGCATGAATCAGGTTTCCATGTTTCTGACATTTTTCACATGACTTAGCAAAGGTGACTGCGTCTATCTGCATTGTGGGCCAATAATATCCCACCCTAAGCAACCTTCGGGCCATGGCAAGACCATTAGAATGTCCACCACAAATGCCCTCGTGGATGTCAACTAACGCTTGGTTGGATTCCTCCTTTTCCAAGCACCTAAGGAGCGTCCCATCTAAACCCCTCCTATATAAATCACCAAAGATGAGGGTGTGGCGAGAGGCGTTACGGATGAGGTTTTGACATTCAGAGTGGTTGAATGTGTCGGGGATGATGCCATCACGAAGATATGAATAGATAGCACCATATCGGGAAGACTCATGTGTAATAATGGCACAAATGACATGGCTTTCAGATGAGTCAAAGATGGGATGGTGTAGCTCTTCCACTAGGAATTCAAATCTGGATTCATGTGTCTCCAACTGAAGAAGTGAAGCTAATGTGGCCATGGCGTCTGCAGCCTTGTTCTCTGTCCTAGGGATCTGTTGAAATGTCACAAAGGTGAAGTAGCGTCTCAAAGAATCAACCATCTTTTTGTAGGGTATCAATTTGTCATCCTTGGTTTGATACTCTTCATTGACTTGGTTGATGATTAACTGGGAATCCCCAAAGACATGTAACTCTATGATGTTCCATTCTATAGCCATCCTCAAGCCATTAGTTAAAGCTTCATATTCTGCAATATTATTGGTACATGGGAATAATAGTTTGTAAGACTTTGGAATATTGTACCCATGTGGAGAAACAAATAGTACTCCAGCACCTGATCCATTTTGCATGCGGGAACCATCAAAGAACATTGTCCAAGTGCAAGTAGTCGTATACAAGATGTATTCGTCTGGGAATTCCACTTGGACTGGTATACTATCCTGAATTGGGAAATCAGCTAATTGGTCAGCAATAGCTTGCCCTTTTATGGCCTTCCTTTCAACGTACTCTATGTCAAATTCTGTTAGGACCATCATCCATTTAGCAAGTCTACCCGTGAGGGCAGCCTTACTAAGCAAGTATTTAAGAGGATCAATTTTGGCAACCAAATGTATGGTATGAACAAGCATATAATGTCGCAACTTTTGAGAAGCAAACACCACTGCAAGACAAGACTTCTCAATGTTATTGTAATTGATCTCATAGGAGACTAGAGTACGGCTGATATAGTATATGGCTTGCTCTTTCCCAGTATCATCTGATTGAGCCAACAATGCCCCCAGGGAAGTGTCTATAGCTGAAATATATAGGATCAATGGTTTCCCTGGAATAGGAGGCATTAGGATCGGAGGATTAGCCAAGTATTGTTTGATCTGATCTAGGCTCTTTTGACAATCCTCGTTCCAAACACAAGAAGCACCCTTATGTAATGTCTTGTTAAAGGGTTGTGCTCTATCTATAAGCTGAGAAATAAACCTCCTAATTGATTGAAGACGTCCCTAAAGACTTCTCATTTGGCTGATATTTTGAGGAGGTGGCATATCTAGAATTGCTTGGACCTTTTCGGGGTCAACCTCGATACCTTTTGCTGAAATTATGAATCCTAAAAGTTTTCCTGAGGTGACACCAAATGCACACTTCTTTGGATTCAATCTGAGTTGAAACTGTTCCATGCAATCTAGAATTACTTCCAGATCATCGAGGTGTGTGTCCCGTTGTCTTGATTTTGCCAGGGTATCATCCACATAATCTTCCATGTTTTTGTGCATCATATCATGAAAGATAGTGGTCATAGCTCTTTGGTAGGTTGCTCCTGCATTCTTTAATCTGAATGGCATGACGTTCCAGCAATAGGTTCCCCATGCACATGTGAATGTTGTTTTCTCTTGGTCTTCAGGAGCTATTTTGATTTGATTATACCCTGAGAAACCATCCATTAGAGAGTATGTGTCATAGCCCACTGTCATGTCCACTATCATGTCAATGTTTGGAAGTGGAAAATCATCCTTTGGGCATGCTTTGTTTAAATCTCTAAAATCTGTGCATACATGAATGGACCCATCATGTTTGGAAACTGGTACTATGTTTGAGATCCATTCTGCATAATCGATGGCTCTAATGAATCCAGCTCTCAAAAGTTTTTCTAATTTCGCTTTGACAAGGAGAGCTACATGTGGATGCATTTTTATGAGTCTCTGTTTCACTGGCTTGACTCCTGGGGCTATGGATAAGTGATGCATTATAAGATTTGTGTCAAGCCCTGGCATGTCTGAATAGGTCCATGCAAAATTAATTTTCTTTTTTTGTAAAAACTGTACATATGCCTTGGTCTCTTCTTCTGATAAAGACTAAGCAAGATGGACTATTTGAGGATTTTCTTCTGTGTTTAAATTGACTGGCTTTGTTGGCTCAATCAATACTGATGATCTATCTTGGAAATAACTCAGCAAGTTATTAAGTACCCCATCCTTAGGTGTCTCAAAGAGGTTTTCACCCTTGGATACGTCATTTCTTTTTACTATTTTTGGTTCTGATACCGCCACAAAGTGGTTTTCACCATCAGACCTATTTTTCTTTTTTTCTTTCTCTTTTATTTTTAGACTGAGGTACTTAATATCAGGCTCTGTCATGCTGGTTGTTGGTTCACTAGTGGAAGAAGCCACAGGTTCAAGAGATTCAGATAGCAGGCAATTTTGTAATCATTCTAAAAAGTGAGGAATGTAGGCTCTTGATGGCGCTGAGACCAGTCAATTAGGTCAAAGTGAACAAGGGGTAGGTCAATGACTGGTTCAATGTTGTTTATGCGAAAGGTGTCATCTCTGGTGACCATATAATCAGAGTTCGTCAAGTCTTCTCCTAAGATACCTGAATTAGGATTCATCCTATCAAATGAAGCGTCGTCCACTAAGGCAATTTGAGGAGTGCAATCCTCTAGTCCTACACTAAGCTCGTTAGTCGCATCGGGTTGGGTACTATAAGCATGGACAATATCTACGTCCAGATCAACTGTTGCATCTGAAAGTGAGTCCCATTCATATTCATGGGAATCTATGTTTGAGTCATCATTTGGGCCTCGTGATGTAGAAGCCTCAAGGTTAGGAAAGGTCTCCCCCTCTCTAGTGTTAGCATTGATACTATCCATCGCAGCTAGGGCAGTAACACTTTCCTGGCAGTCACACAGTCACTATCCATCGTAGTTGGGATAGTAGGACTGTTAAGTATCAAATCTGTGGAATCTCCCCAAAGGAGATTTGTTAAGGGCACCCAATCATCAAACACATCTTGTTGATTAGAAAGATCAGGCGTATAATCTGAGTCACTGTCACTGTCCGTCGCGGCTGGGACAGGGACACCTTTCTTCTTCTTATTCTCAAAACCTAAGCCAACCGTGTACTTATTCTTTCATCCGAAAAGAGCATGATCAAGAGGCTCAGCTTTAGCATCTAGCCTATGACTAAGGGGACCATATCCTGGATATCCCATATTCTTAACCATTGTATACCCTTTCCCATAAGCTTCAGGTGGAGGAGCAAAATTCTCGTTGTGTTTGTATTTTTCCTCGTGATAGATCCAGTCCCTTACGGCAACTTCCTCTTTCTCTTCCTGAATGGGGACCGAAGACTCAACAAAGTTTCCAAATAATGTCATTGTCGATGACGAAGGCTTCACATTTGGTGATGGTCTCCCATAAGACCTAGGAGAGATTGGCATGTTTGTAAAAGAATCAATTTTATAATCTCCCATCCCAAGATCTATGGTCTTAAACTTCTACTTGCATTGTTCAAGTGAACTACTAGGACTGTCAGCTTCCCTATTCAAAGGTACATGTGATCCCGTAGAAATGTTATTAACTGACAAAGCACTATCTCCAGGGATGCAAATTTCTACACCGTTATGGGGAAACTTAACACACTAGTGATATGTTGATGGGACTGCTTGCATTTCGTGAATCCATGGCGTACCTAGCCAAATGTTGTAGGCTAAAGGTCCAACATCAACGATTTGAAATAAGATGTCCTTTTCTACTGGACCAATGCGAATAGGCAAAATAGCCAATCCCTTAGAACTTCTTTCTGCTTCATCATATGCTTTGATCGTGATCTTTTTCCTTGTGTCAATGACGTTCTCAGAATATCCTAGAGCCAGCAACAAACTCATGGTACAAATATTGAGCCCCGCACCCCCATCTATCAATACACGCCTGATATGGGTTTTATGAATCATGACTTCAATGTGTAAGGCCAAGTTATGTGGGTGACTGATGGATTTGTCGTCTTCTTCTGAGAAGGTGAGGTAATGAGGGCTAGCCAAATGGTTGACCATATTCTAGAATTGATCAATATCTAAATTGTTAGGGACACTGGCCGCTCACAAAGCATCTTCAAGGACACGCTTATGTTTAGGGGACAATTCTAAAAGCTCAAAAATGGATATCTGCGCGGGTGTACGTTGTAATTGGTCAATAAGATCATAATTGGAATCAGGACCAACAGCAGATTTAGGAGGAATGCCTTTGGACGTGGGCTACTTAGACTTGCTAGTGCTAGGACCTCTGATAATAATGGGAGTTTGAGCCTGACCCCTAGTGAAAGCATTGAGGGACTGGGGCATTCTTTGTGAGTGAGGACCTCTTATCACCACAGCGGGTCTTTCATCAGTCATAGGGGTTGAGTCCACATTATGTCCATAAGGATCTTTCCCTCTCACCATGTTGACACTATCATCCACAACTTCAAGCATGTTAATAACATTCTCCGCATTTGTGTAGGTGTAGTTGATAGCCGCCTTACCATTCTTATTGTTAGAATTTTCTCCTTTCTCATATTTAGGCAAGGGCTCTTTAAAGGCTTTATGATCTGCATTAGTGGTTAACCCATCCACTTGTAATTGTCCTTTTTCAATAAGGTCTTGGACAAGATGCTTGAGTTTAAAACAATTTTCTATGTCATGTCCAATCCCATTATGGAAAACGCAAAAAGCCTTAGCATCCCACCAATGAGGCAAAGGATCTGGTATACGATGTTTTGTGGGATCCTGTGGGTGTGCCAAATTATGAGCAACTAATGTCTTAAAAATATCTGCATAAGATTCTCCCAATTTGGTAAATTGTCTTTTCTCCATTTTAGATCTCCTTTGATACTTAGGTTTGTCTTGTTGTGTTGAAGACGTTTGCAGCTTCATAGCTTGAACTACATGAGAGAGGTTAAGAATTCCTTCATTTTTGGGTTGAGATGAGTCAACAACTCCGCCGTTGACCACTTGCTTATTTTTGTTCCAATAGGAGTTCTTTTTGTCCTTGTTACCATTAGTATTGTTATTTTGGCTATTGTTGTTATTTGTTGGTTTAGCCAAAATTCCTTGTTCTTTTAGGACATCCTCAATGCAACATGCCACCTCTACCATAGTATCAAAGGAATTAAACGGGATTTTCTTGACTTCATATCTTAGTTCTGGTATTAGATTGCTCACAATGATATCAATTCTCTCCTCCTCAGGAATTGTCCTTGGGTATTTTGAACACAATCACCTCCATCATTGTAAAAATGTGACAAAAGATTCCCCTTGATTTTGCTTGAGTTTGCACAAATCAAGCATTGTGACCGACCTCGATAAGTTGTAAGCAAAATGCTGGACAAACCTTTGGACAAGTTCTTTAAATGTCTTTACTGGAGGGGAAAGGTTGGTGAACCACTCCATGGCTTGACCTTTTAAACTCCTTGGGAATAATCTCATCAAGTAGGAGTCTTCATGGTGAAAGGAAAAGCTCATTATGTAGAACTGTCGAACATGGTCGTGAGGGTCACCAGTGCCATCATATTTGTCATATGTTGGGAACTCAACTTTCTTATGGAATTCTACCATCACCACACTTTTGTCAATGGGGTTAGGACATATGGAGTCCAAATGAAACGTGCTCTTAGGAGCCTTCATCCTGTCTATATCTTTTTGCATTTGTAAGATCACCTCATCATTGGAAGGGCTCTGTTTCTTGATCTTTTGGTGAACATCAAAATTATATGGAACTTTAGCGCCTTTGTTAATAAGACTTTCCAAGAATTGATCTTTGTTTTGTTCCACATATTGCTCCACATATGCTTGAAAGGATGGTTCTTGTTGCATAGTCATGAAATCCATGTGATCAAATTTAGCATAACTTCCTCCACATTGTGAGCCATGATGTGCTCGTTGGGAGGGTTGCTTTGAATGTCTATGAGATGACTATCCCCTATGATGGTCATATCTTGAAACCCTTCTTCCTCTAGGACTTGGGGATCGTGAGGGTGTCCTTGATCTTCTTCTAGGACTTGGCAAAGGGGTAGATGGGGGTGAGTTGGTCCCACTATTGGTTCCCCTCCCGTTAAATCGGCTTTGGAGTTGTTGTGCACAGATTCTATCTTCTTCTTCTTGGGTGACTCTTTTCTTTATATCCAACAACACATGTTCCTCTTCCTCTAGTTGTCTAAATTTTTCTTTTTTAGCAGCTTGTTCATCCAAATAGGCTTGTTTCTCCCTCTCAATGCTTCTCAATCTTATATTTGCATATCGAGAGGTGTCTTTAAGTGGGGAGGATTGTCTTGAATGCCTTATAGCATTAGCTGCGTTTATGTGGTGATCACTAGATTCATTGTTCTGGTCTTTGTGTTGTGACCCTAAATCTGAGTGAGCTTGCTTATGATGTCTCTCGGCTCATTGGTGAGCATCAAAATACCACGCGTTGTATAGAGGTGACCCGGGTGGACTAGCATGAGAAGAACCACCATACTCTCTTCTATGTCGTTGGAAGATATCCTCGAGAGTTTGATTCATGGCTTCTCTTTGTTGTCGGGTGAAAGTGTAACTCATGTCCATACTTGATGAAAGTGGTACAAAAGAGGTGCTCACTTCACTAGGATTAGCTCCTGGATTAAAACAAACCTCAGATTCACTCTTAGGAGATTGATCAAAAAGGGGTCCTTTTCCCTTATGTTGTCGACGAGTGTTGACGGGTGGTAACTGGCTAAAGGCAACAGGGGGTTGCTTCCCTTGATTGACTTGGTACCTTGTCGTAACTGACATGAAAGAAAGATACTCTCAATGAGAAGGTGATCTCTCAAAGTGTCAACGCCAAACTAGGATAATCAAAGTCCTTTATTGTCCAAAGAGAAATGAAAAGATAAAAAAAAAGGGCTTTACCAACACTATCAAAGAGGTGCTTCAAATCAAAGGGTGACTACCCTTGTACTTTTGAATCAGGAGGTTGGACTAGGCCAAAAGATAATTAAAATTAAGATTTAAATGAAAGCGATTTGGACAATAAGAGTACTAAAATTTTCCAAGAATGTAGCTAACAATCTTAGAGATGGACCTTGGCACCAAGAATGACCTTCTAACTTGGCAATTATTTCAAAGTGATTTCGTAAATCAAATGATGCTATCCTGGAGGACTAAAACCATAAATTTAGAGTCAAGACAGGTCTCAAACGTCAGGGCAAGAAGCCTACT
This sequence comes from Chamaecyparis obtusa, assembly GCA_027943335.1. Classification (NCBI taxonomy): domain Eukaryota; kingdom Viridiplantae; phylum Streptophyta; class Pinopsida; order Cupressales; family Cupressaceae; genus Chamaecyparis; species Chamaecyparis obtusa. The sequence goes on from BSBK01005091.1 coordinate 26,586, forward strand.
CTAAGACCTAACCTGATTAACAGCAACTGAAACTAACCAAATTGTAAGCACGGCAGAATTTAACCAGGCGATATACTCCAGGCTACTAGGGTGATATACCTATAACCGCGCGATACTTCGCACGACGCTAGGTGATACACCTCAGCACTGGCGGGCGATATACTCCAGGCAGGTCAGGCGATAGTCCGTCAAGGGAAAATTATCGCGCGATATTTCTCTTCAAAGCAGGCGATATTTTTAGTAAGTGCAAAGTATCGCACGATATTTCACTTTACAGAGTGCGATACTGTTGCAGAATTGTTCAACTCTTGACCAAAATTGTGTAAAATTTGCATTTTTGGGTCTGCTTGGTCAAAATTTTCAGTCTGAGGGTTGATGTTTTCGATTTTAGTCACAATATCAGTAGAATTTTGGCAGGTTTGCAAACAGTGAGGGATCAAACATGTCTCAAACACTTGAAACAAGGGCAAAAGCAACCTTGCCAAGACAAACACTTGTGATATCAAAATTGAAAAAGCACCTTATGAATGCTACCGATTGTTTGTATGTAAGAACATTTGCACTGGCATCACACAACCGAAAACAATTCAAGCAAATCTATCCTAAAAAGTCAAGGCTCAATACTTACCAACTTAGCCCACAACTTGATGCCCCCTCACCTCACACCAAGTGGTTACCCACAAGAGATGTTGGCTTTGTCGTGGAAATGTCAAATGACACAACCAAAGGGACACATATGGTGAGTATCTTAAGGTGATCTGGGTAAACCACTTGGATCAATCCTTGCACTAAGAAGATAAGCGGCTAAACAAGGTGGCTTCTATCTAACGGTTCTTAATAAGGATTTTCGTTCACAACACCCCTCTTGCTCCTCATAAAGGACTAGGACCTTGCGGCCTCAAGAGTACCTTAAGCATTCTTGTTCAATGTTTTCCCCATGGTTGCAATCCCATGAGCTACTCACATCAAACAAAGATAAGTGTTATGTCTACCAAGATTTTTGGTGTCCTTGATAGCCTTGAGATTATAGTGAGTTGGAATCACTTGCCACCAAGGAAAATGATGACTAGGTTGTCCCCACTTGAGTCGTTCCTCTTAATTGCTCAAGAGCAGGCCCGCTAAAGGATCCTAAACTAAACAAAGAATAGATCAACTCTTGAGGTTCAAGGTTTTTGTTCACCACAAGGGTGAAGAGCATACTCCCCTATCTCAAAAATCTCTCCCAAACACACCAAGCAAAGAGATTCAATTACTCCCTTGCTTCCAAAACCTTAAGATGGGTCAAGATTTTCTGGTTCACCTAAAAATGAAGAGCATACTTCTCCTACCACCTCAAAATCTCTTTCACAAGGTTTTAAAGATTCCTAATACAATTAGTGAATGCCACACTTGAAAGGAAAGCAAATAAACAAGCAAGAAAACTTCTTCTTTTTTTTATTTTTATGCTTGGGTAGCCCTGCAAAAACTGTTAGTAGCCCTCTTTGACATGCGTTTTTAGCAAATTTCAAGTGATGAGAACACCTACAAACACAACTTGTTAGACCAACAAGGTTAGCAAAATCAAAAATCCAAATGTAAATATGCAATAAACTGATAGATTCAAGCTAAAAGATGTAGGTTAGACCTATCTAAATACAGTAAAATAAAATAGCAAGCTAAAATGATCAAATTCGGATAATAAAATTGAAAATGCAAGTCTCTGTCAGATCAGGCGATATACCTCAGACTTCACCAGTATCGCGTGACACAGTTTCCTATAGTCGCGGGATATACCTCAGTTTGGGCGATACTTCACACTGTGGGTGGGTGATACTTCGCACGATGCCAGGCGATATACCTCAGTACTGGCGGGTGATTCTTCTCTCACGCGAAGTGTCGCACCACTATACAAAGGTATATCGCGCGATATTTTTGAGAAGTATCACGCGATACTCTGAGACAGAAAATCAGAACTGCAAAATTTCTAAAAAATAAATTCAAAAAATGACGAAAATGCAAATGAAACAAAGGACAAAGCCTATCTACTATGCCCCACGGTGGGCGCCAAAAATGTACACACTAAAATGGTGCACTTCTATGAACCATTACATGCAAGGTTGCTCAAGAATGAGGCCTCACAAAGTGGCTCATAGCTCTCTATGCATGGAGTTGCAAGATTGAAAATTGCTCTTAGCTAGAGCTACAAGCTTGTGACCTTGCTAGTCAACCATACAATGAGAGATTCATAATGAAGACAAGGGCAACAATGCCAATATCTCCAAGAATCACTATGAAGATGTAATGCAATGCAACTAAAATGAAGATGTAATCTAAGCTATGAAAGGAAAGTACAATGCAACTAATCTATGAAAGGAAATAGCAATGGATTACAATGCCTCCTATTTAGTCTATGTGAGCTTATTCTATTGCATAAAAGGAAATCTATACTAAAAATGCCATTATCATGCAACTATGAAAGCAAATATGCAACTAAATGATGCAATGAAGCAAGTCTTCAATGTCTTCAAAAGCTCCAAATGCACCTAAAACCTGTAGCATAACATTAGCATAAAAACATGGTATATGCAAATGAAGGAGAGAGCTCTCCTTTTATAAGAAATGAGGTGAAATGGACCATGGAGATTAAGAGGTAAAAAGTCTTAATCAGCGGTGGAGCTTGAAAGAGGAGTAATCCATGTGCACAAGTATCCTCCAATAGGAAAATAAGAGTTGACTTTATGTCCATATGAGACAAAAAGTGCTTTTTCCCTTTTTATAAAATAAGAATAATGCTTTATTTGTGCAACTTAGGATAAGAGGAAAGTGGGGGCTTTTTATTTAATTAAAAGGGGAGGAAATATTCCTTTTAATCAAATAAAGACTTAGGATAAATGGTTAGCCCAAGGATAAAAATCCAATATATGATCGAAATTAAGACTTGATCAAGAGATTGATATTGTTGAAAATATTGATTATTGATAAAAATGATTCAGGATTGATAAATCAAATAAATGGGGCCCAAAGTCTAGGCGACCATTTTAGGGTGCATACAATAGTTGCTTTTGTTGTACATAGATAATTAAAAGAGCAAGTATTTGGGCTTGTCTCTACTATAATTTTTTCTTTATAGATCTCTATATTATTCTAATTAGATTAATGCAATTAATTTTCTTCATTCCATTGTGACTCCTAAGGGTTGTGATATTAAGTTGAGATGATTAGGCCAACAACTATTCATTGAGATTTATTATCTTGGCACTCCATCAAAAAGTAGCATTAGAATTGGAATCATCCATTTGATCAACTTGTAGTGATGGAAACACATAAGCTTACATGCCAAGAGTGGATAAAACCTATTGATAAAAAGCATAATGATTTTAAATGCATATTGTTAACCTGTTCTAAACCTCCTGACCTAATATCAGTGAATGATTATATTGAAGAGGAATACACATAGGTTTTTACTTTTTCAAATGTAAAAACCATTCTTCTAGTCTCTATTTAGGCATATCATAGCCAAAACTGGTTGAACAATTCTTCCTTTATAGTTTTATTTTTAACGAGGAAAGCAAAGCTTTGATAATGGGTTTGTAAATTTTTCATAGATAAAATCCTACATGTTTCTTTTGCCTCACTTGAGTGTAGATATTTTTTACCATGTTACTAAACACAATGAATTAGAACATAGCCTGTGTTGCTATTGATAAATATTTTAAAACTCAAGATAAAAGTTGCATGAGCAATTCAAAATTTGTTTCAAATGCATAATTGTAGTTACATGCACACAAGAAGATGTCTCCCCAAAACCCATTGCAAATACCACAAATTGAGAAATGACTAAAAATAGTGTCTAAAAGAATGAATAGTTTGCAAATCACCATTGACTTGAAACTTATTTATTTTTGTGAAGAAATTGTCAAAATTTGCATTTGCTTAATATATGGAGTAGATTAAAGAAGCTTGTGTGCAAGTTCAAGTTTATCTCGTCTTATATAATTCCATGTCTCACCTTAGTTTGTGTAGAAGAGTTGTCTTTGTATTCTTAATTCATTCTCATTGTATACTTACATCCTTGGATAGAATAGTATTATTCTATCATATTTGATCTCTCATGTTCTTTCATTGAAGCTCCTAGATCTTGGGTGCCTACATCTTTAGCCAAATATTTTTTGTTATATATAACATTCTATATCATCTCTTACACTAAACAATCATGAAATGGATAATCCTAATAATATTGTGATGTTGTTGTCAAGACTTGTAACCATACATTTTCTTTAGAATTGTTTGAAAAAATAGTTTTACATGCCTATCATTTAAGTAATATGTAATTTATATATTTTTTATTTAGTATAACAATGTGTATCATTTTTTGTGATACTTCCAATTGTTGATAGATGGTCAAGTTTCTAAAATCCAAGTAGTACAATAAATTGGTCAAGAAAAATAGAGTCTCTTGTTAAATACCAACTAACTCATCAAATATTTCATGTAGTTGAAATCAATAAATCTATGCTATCAATATAAAAGGTACATATATAAGCCTCATCTATCATATTCCTTGAAATCATAAACATAATAAATATTCACCATTTCTCTAGCTTTTTGTTAGTGCACATTGGAACAACCCTTAAACAATTGGAACATATTTATATTTGGAACGGATTCTTACCTTTTTCATAATCAAGTTATATCCTCAAAACTTCCAATGACCTTGTCCAAATGAGTAATCGTCACTTTTACAAATATTAAAATATTAGAGGAAACCTTATATGATCAAACAATCAAATTTACTGATCAAATAAATTAAACTAATAATTTGCATTGATTGAAAATAATTTTGAATACATTGATATAGTCTTGGGAAAAATAACTATATTGAGTTTTCTTTGTGAAGATGTAACCAAAATTCATGGTTTCAAGAAGAATTTAAGAATTCTTGGTGAAACATGAAAAATACCAATAGGAGTTGACTAGAATAACAACTAACATTTCTTATTTTTGAATATCAACACAACTCACTAGGTATTAAGGAAATAACTATATCTTTAACATGTTGCATGTCATTAACTCATTCTACATCTTTAGATATTCTTGTAATTATATTCATGCATGTGTATTATTCTTTCTAATGGTGCATTTGTCATACATAGTGTTTTAACGAGTTAATAAGGTGTTCTATTAACTCGTGAAGGCATTCTATATCTATAGAATCTCTTAATGAGTTAATAAGAGCAATATAATGAGTTAAATATATAGAATTCCTTAATGAAATGCATCATGCTCTTATTTTAAGCTTGGTTCATGGCTAGACTTCTATTAACACCCATTTCTCTCCTATTTCCATCACTTTCCATGCATTTAGGATTTTCTCATCATTATTGCCCCTTTACACATACTTGCTTCCGTATATATTCTTCCCTCTAGTTGAAAGTTATTATTTTACCCTTAAGTTCACTTTTTAGTGAAAATGAGAAATTTGTATTACATATCCATTCATAGAGTTCATCTTATTAACATGTAACTATTACACCTCTTAACATTGCAAGTTCTAGCAAGTTGCTTTATCATATTTTATTTTTAGATTTTAATAGTATGATCATCTCAACAAAGGTTATAAGATACGATGATTAGCATTCAAGTGGACAGAGTAAATCAAAAAATGTTTATTTTGACTAAAACATAACTTTATGTGACATAATATAAATTTGTAAACTAGATAAGCTACTAAAATTAGATATAAAAATCTTAATTGTTAAGAATATGTGAAGGATTATATGAAATGGAGCAATACTTTATTTTTTGAAAATGAAAATTTTGAAATACTAGTTGTGAATTTCTCATCATTATAAACTTTGTGTCTGTTATAAATTTTTAAAAGAACAACAAATAAAATAAAGTTGTTTAGTTTATTGAGGTGATATTCTACAAACTCAAAATCATAGTTTTACAGATTCATTTGTAAAAGAAATATGTGTTCATTTTATTTTTTAAGATTATTATTCTGAAATAATTTATACCTAATAAACTTTTAAACTTACTAAATGGTCTTTCAACAATATTGCAAGTGGCTAGCAGAGTGTATGATTTCTCAAATGAAGAGAAAGTTGGATGTAAGCTTTTCCTATTATCAATGTCTCCATTTGCATTTGCATTTGCGGGTCTATATAAAATATTTAAAATTAAAAAAAAAAGTCTACCATTCCTGTTAAACACCAAATTCTTTGTTTGATTACAATTAACTAAGACCATACCAGATTTTCAAGATTCATGATGATTTCTCTGTATATGTTAAATATCGAGCTTAAATTTTGCATTTCCTCAACCACAAGTAAAGTATCAACCTTCATCTTGTTTGTCCATGTTGCTTTTGTCGTCTCTTATTTTAATCAATGAAGATCAAAGAATTTATGGCTTTCAAACACATTTGTTATGACAAAGAACAAAGTTCAAACTGTAAACACAATGTTGAGTTTGCAATACAGTATTAAGACATAGAGGATTTAAAAGAAGAAGAACTAGCAAAACTTGTATATAAGCACAGTGAGTGCATAGTGAACTCATTTTTTAAATAGCAAATAATCAAAGTTAAAACTAGAGAAGCTCAATATATGTAAAGGAGCTAAAAATAGAAAGTGTTGAAATAAATTTATATTTTTGTCTATCTTTTATTGGATTTGATGAGTAAACAACCCACAGCTCCCAAGAACACCTGCATGCAAACACCTATCACAAAAAGAGAGAGAAGAAGAAAGAAGCTATGGAGGCCTGAATGCATTGATCCATGAGAGAGGAGAAATCATTCTTGATGTGCAAAAACAAAAGTTGCAATTCAATAATGAATAATCTGTTACAAAATTATGAATACAAAGTTATGAAAACAAGAGGAGATCAATCCTTATAAAAGGAGATCTGAAAACCTAAAAAGGTAAAACCTAGGTTGCACAATAATAATTAATAAAGTAATTAATTATTATATGCCTAAAGTTTAGCTTAAGTAGAAAGAGGTAATAAGTGACTCAGTAATTAAATCAAACATGATTTAATTAATCAGTAAACACTTTATTACTCTAACATCTTTCACATTGTTAGGCAGTGGAAGTTTTTATCAGCATTGACCTTGGCATTCTGTGAAAGCATATCTCTTTGAGCCATTCTATAAGAGTTCCAAAATTCTATATCAATGCCACATCAGCAAAGAACTCAAAATGCAGAATACTCAAAAATGAAAAGATAAGGTCAAAACACATACATAGTCGATTCAACCATAGATTTTCATTAAGGAAAATAAATAACAAATATTTGACCCACAAGTCAAAATGAAATACAATTAAGGAGCTACAATTTATGAAAAATTGACCATTCATCAATTCATGTCATGACATATAAAAGTTATGTAACATGTCAAAAATTTACAATAGAAAGTCGATCTACACATTGTGCTTCAAAATTTACAACATATTTACAAATAAGTAAATGTTACAATCATTGAGATGTCGACTTGCATGTCGTACATCCAAGAAGATACATATATCTAGAAGGAAGAGAATGATATACAAAGTAATGGTATGTTGTCGAACACATATCCATCTGCATTCTCCTGCCTCCAAGCCCTCATATTTGAATCTATCTTCTATCATGAAACGGGAGTGTGGCCCGAGCACTTTTTTCACCCAACCACGAAGTGGTTAGCTCCCTCGGGGTTCTTCTTGACATGAACACACCAACCCTGCGTGAAGAACCTAGCAACTCAAGACTAATAGGAACCAAGGTGGTTAAACTGGTGAGACAATTGCTGAGAGTAATGAGACAGAGAATCCTAAGTCTAATGTGGGATCTAGCATGGTCAAGTTACTAAGAATGCTGGATAGAGAGGAAAGTGGAAGAATGAGTTTACCAGCACTTGTTATAACTGTGGTGAAGCTGGTCATAGAAGTTGGTAGTGTCCTAACAAAAGAGTTGCATTAGCTACTGAAGAAGACATTGAGAATGTTCCTGAGAAAGGTGAATGTCTTGTCACTAGGAGATTAGCTGCATGTGTTCCTAAACAGGTGCAAAGAAGGAATTTGTTTAGAACCAGATGTAAGTGCAGGGATAAGGTATGTAATGTCATAGTTGATGGTGGAATCTCTGAAAACTTTGTTTAAGATGAAATGGTTAGTAAATTTAATTTGGAAAGAAGGAAACATCCTAGTCCTTATCAAATTAGTTGGATACAATATGTTTCTAAGGTTAGAGTTGAAGAACAATGCTTGGTTAAGTTTCAGATTGGATCTTACCATGATGAGATATTGTGTGATGTATTTCCTATGGATGCTTGTCATATGTTGCTCAGTAAACCCTAGCAATTTGACAGAAATGTTTTGTTTGATGGTCGTGCTAACACCTATGTGGTTAGGCATGAAGGAGCTCAACATAAGTTGATACCTTTACATGAGATAGGGGTTAAGAGATGTGGAGTTATCAGGTGTTGTCCTTATGACTAACCTCAGGAGCAGAAGGTTGATGAACCTATTCCTGTTAAGCCTAGTTTGAAGGAAAAGGAGAATGATATCTCTAAAGACTTTGTTGAGATTAAGAGACAAATGGTTTTGTTGGCAGAGATGGTTCAGTAGATGGTTACGTTTGTGACATAGAGAGATGCAGATGATACTGAGTTGATTGAGAATTCTGGAAGGGATGAACCTTACCGAGGCACTAAGGTGGTCAGTAGTGGTCAGAGTCAATTTCTATCAGTTGCTGACCGGAGAGGTAAACAAAGTGAAAAGCAGGACTTTCTACATGAGATAGTGAATGAAATGAAGACTACTTGGGATGAAGGACAAGAAGAGATATGGGTTAAGAATAGATTCAGCATACCTATTCTAATTCCCTTGAGGCATTCCTGATTTCCTTATGAGAAAATATTTCTTACCTGGGGTGTCTGATGCAAGAGCATCCTAGGATTCTCGGCAATCCTGTATCAACCAAAAATATGTTTGTCTTTGATGGTAGATTGTTAGTTTTGATCATGGTTTGGTGGATTCCTTGCTCAGTTTGGGAGACTGGTTGCTCAGTTATTATGGTTGTCGGGGTGCTCGGTCTCTGAATAACATTTGGTGACTGAAGGCATCAGTTCACTAGCTCTCAGCAATAACTATGTTCCTTGGTCATGCTTGGCATGGTCGGTCAACTGGTGCTCGATTATTTCTTTTGTTGCTCGGTGTTCTTGCTTACCGACTGGATTATTTTGGTTAGATTAGCTTCACCGACTGATGCATTTAATTTGGGTCATGCTCCTCGTGTTATGGATTGATCATTGGACATGTGGGGACCTACATCTGGCGTGGTGCATTCTTTTATGTGGATTTGATGACCGTTGGACGTGTGGGGACCTAGATCTGGCATGGTGCATTCTTTTATGCGGATTTGATGACCGTTTGGGGCCATCTTTGAGACTTTATTTATTTTATAAGGCTATGTGAGGGTCGACTGATGTTTTAGCATTTAATATTTATTTGTAAAGATTTATTGTTTCATCAGCCGACTTGTGGCTAGGAATCAATATTTATAGGATGCTTGGGTAGTTGTTTAGGGCATCAGATTGTTGAAAGGAAGGTTAGTAGCCTGCAAGCTTAGGAGCAGGAAGATTGCTTGGAAGTTGGAGTACAAGTTTAGATCTTCCTGGGTGCCTACCAGTGTACTGCCTATTGCAGACCTGGCCTAGCTAGATGTTGATGTTGGGGAAAAGATTTAGATCCTGTGAGATCTTGTAGACTATTACTTGCATTGTAATTGGTCATAACCAGGAAGGCCTTACAACCCAGCACATTGCATGTAATCGATGTTTTCTTGAATAAACTAGACTTATGTTTCATATTAGATCTACTATTTGTATTGTGTATTTTCACTGCATATTAGTTTGGCTGCAAGGTTGGTCAGCCCTTAATTGGATCCACCGAGCTTGACTACATTAAGTGGTATCAGAGCTAAGTTTGTTCCTGTTGGAGCCAAGTGGATTTTGTGTATCTAGATCTTGATTTGAAGATGCCTCCGAAGAGAAATCATGAGATCCCTGAGGAAGAAGAAGCTACTGGAGAATTTTGTCTTGATGATTTTAGGGCTTTGCAGAAAAAAGTGCAAGACCTACAAGAGGAATTGAGAAAGAAGAAGCCTACCTTGAAAGAGGATAGTGATGATGAATCTAAGGAAGATCATTTTGAAGAAGTTTTTGAAGAAGCTAGAGATTCTGAGGAGAATTGAATTCTGAAGCTATGTCTAAGATTGGGAAGAGACCTAAGATTGAAGTTTATGTATTTGTTGGAAGCCTTAAGCTTGAAGAATTGATTGATTGGATTAATGAGATTGATGAATATTTTGAGTATGAAGAAATAGAAGATCCTGATAGGGTTAGATTTGCAAAGACTAAGTTGAAGGATCATACAAATATCTGGTGGAGAGAAGTTTAGTTGGAAAGAGGTAGAAGAGGAAAAGAAAAGATCACTAAGTGGAACCGAATGGTGGATAAGTTGAAGAAGCAATTCATTTCATTGGATTATGAATTGGACATGTTTAAGAAGATGCAAGCTTTGAAGAAGACTAACAAATCGGTACAGGAGTATACCGAGGACTTTTATAGAATCTTGATTAGGACTGGTCATCTAGAAGCTGATAAAGAAAAGGTTGCTAGGTATGTCTATGGTTTGAGACCTAGTATTTAGGAAGAGTTACTTACTCTACGAATGACAACAATCAGTGATGCTTATCAGATGGCATTAAAGATTGAAGAGAAGTTGAATAGGAAGCATGAAGGAAAATAGAACAATAGTAACCGAGGTGGTAAAACTGGTGAGATAGTTGTTGAGAGTAATGTGACAGAGAATCCTAAGCCTAATGTGGGATCTAGCAGTGGTCAAGTTACTAAGAATGCTAGACAAAGAGGAAAGTGGAATAATGAGTTTCCCAACACTTGTTATAACTCTGGTGAAGCTAGTCATAGAAGTTGGTAGTGTCCTAAGAAAAGAGTTGCATTAGCTGTTGAAGAAGACATTGAGAATGTTCCTGAGAAAGGTAAATGTCTTGTCACTAGCAGATTAACTACATGTGTTCCTAAACTGGTGCAAAAAAGGAATTTGTTTAAAACTAGATGTAAGTGTAGGGATAAGGTATGTAATGTCATAGTTGATGGTGGCAGCTTTGAAAACTTTGTTTCAGATGAAATGGTTAGTAAATTGAATTTGGAAAGAAGGAAACATCCTAGTCCTTATCAAATTAGTTGGATACAAGATGTTTCTAAGGTTAGAGTTGAAGAACAATGCTTGGTTAAGTTTCAGAGTGGATCTTACCATGATGAGATATTGTTTGATGTATTGCCTATAAATGCTTGTCATCTGTTGCTCGGTAGACCCTGGCAGTTTGACAAAAATATTTTGTTTGATGGTCATGCTAACATGTATGTGGTTAGGCATGAAGGAGCTTGGCATAAGCTGATACCTTTACAGGAGTCAGGGGTTAAGGGATGTGGAGTTATCAGGTGTTGTCCTTATGACAAACCTCAGGAGCAGAAGGTTGATGAACCTATTCCTGTTAAGCCTAGTTTGAAGGAAAAGGAGAATGATATCTCTAAAGAGTTTTTTGAGATTAAGAGACAGATGGTTTTGCTGGCAGAGATGGTTTAGTAGATGGTTACGTTTGTGATATAGAGAGATGCAGATGATACTGAGTTGATTGAGAATTCTATAAGGGATGAACCTTACCGAGGCACTGAGGTGGTCGTTAGTGGTCAGATTCGGTTGCTATTAGTTGCCGATCGGAGGGGTAAACAAAGTGAAAAGTAGGACTTCCTGCATGAGATAGTGAATGAAGTGAAGACTACTTGGGATGAAGGACAAGAAGAGATATGGGTTAAGAATAGATTCAGCATACCTGTTATGATTCCCTTGAGGCGTTCCTGATTTCCTTATGAGAAAATATTTCTTACCTGGGGTGTCTGATGCAGGAGCATCCTAGGATTCTTGGCAATCTTGTATCAGCCAAAAATATGTTTGTCTTTGATGGTAGATTGTTAGTTTTGATCATGGTTTGGTGGAGTCCTTTCTTGGTTTGGGAGACTGGTTGCTCAGTTATTATGGTTACCAAGGTGCTCAGTCTCTAAAGAACACTCGGTGACTAAAGGCATCTGTTCACTGGCACTCAGTGATAACTATGCTCCTCGGTCATGCCTAGCATGGTCAGTCGACTGGTGCTTGATTATTTCTTCTGTTGCTCGGTGTTCTTGCTTACCGACTGGATTATTTTAGTTAGATCGGCTTGGTCGACTGATGCATTTAATTTGGGTCACGCTCCTCATGTTATGGATTGACTGTTGGACGTGTGGGGACCTAGATCTAGCATGGTGCATTCTTTTATGCAGATTTGATGACCGTTTGGGACCATCTTTGAGAGTTTATTTATTTTGTAAGGCTATGTGAGGGCTGACTGATGTTTTAGCATTTAATATTTGTTTGTAAAGATTTATTGTTTCATCAGCTGACTTGTGGCTGGGAATCAGTATTTATAGGATGCTTGGGTAGTTGTTTAGGGCATAAAATTTTTGGAAGGAAGGTTAGTAGCCTACGAGCTTAGGAGCAGGAAGATTGCTTGGAAGTTGGAGTACAAGTTTAGATCTTCCTGGGTGCCTACCAGTGTACTGCCTATTGCAGACTTGCACTAGCTAGATACTAATGTTGGGGAAAAGATTTAGATCCTTCGAGATCTTGTAGACTGTTACTTTCATTGTAATTGGTCATAACCAAGAAGGCCTTACAGCCCAGCATATTGCATGTAATCAAATTCTGAAGCTATGTCTAAGATTGGGAAGAGACCTAAGATTGAAGTTTCTACATTTGTTGGAAGCCTTAAGCCTCAAGAATTGATTAATTGGATTAATGAGATTGATGAATACTTTGAGTATGAAGAAATAGAAGATCCTGATAGGGTTAGATTTGCAAAGACTAAGTTGAAGGATCATGCAAATATCTGATGGAGAGAAGTTCAGTTGGAAAGAGGTAGAAGAGGAAAAGAAAAGATCACTAAGTGGAACCGAATGGTCATGGATAAGTTGAAGAAGCAATTCATTCCGGTGGATTATTAATTGGACATGTTTAAGAAGATGCAAGCTTTGAAGAAGACTAACAAATCAATACAGGAGTATACTGAGGAGTTTTATAGAATCCTGATTAGGACTGGTCATTTGGAAGCTGATAAAGAAAAGGTTGCTAAGTATGTCTATGGTTTGAGACCTAGTAATCAGGAAGAGTTACTTACTATGCGGATGACAATAATCAGTGATGCTTATCAGATGGCATTAAAGATTGAAGAGAAGCTGAATAGGAACATGAAGGAAAACATAACAATAGGAACCGAGGTGGTAAAACTGGTGAGACGGTTGCTGAGATTAATGTGACAGAGAATCCTAAGTCTGATGTGGGATCTAGCAGTGGTCAAGTTACTAAGAATGTTGGACAAAGAGGAAAGTGGAAGAATGAGTTTACCGGCACTTGTTATAACTGTGGTGAAGTTGGTCATAGAAGTTGGCAGTGTCCTAAGAAAAGAGTTGCATTAGTTGCTGAAGAAGACATTGAGAATGCTCCTGAGAAAGGTGAATGTCTTGTCACTAGGAGATTAACTGCATGTGTTCCTAAACTAGTGCAAAGAAGGAATTTGTTTAGAACTGAATGTAAGTGCAGGGATAAGGTATGTAATGTCATAGTTGATGGTGGCAACTCTGAAAACTTTGTTTCAGATGAAATGGTTAGTAAATTGAATCTGGAAAGAAAGAAACATCTTAGTCCTTATCAGATTAGTTGCATACAAGATTTTTCTAAGGTTAGAGTTGAAGAACAATGCTTGGTTAAGTTTCAGATTAGATCTTACCATGATGAGATATTGTGTGATGTATTGCCTATGGATGCTTGTCATTTGTTGCTCGGTAGACCTTGACAGTTTGACAGAAATGTTTTGTTTGATTGTCATGCTAACACCTATGTTGTTAGGCATGAAGGAGCTCAGCATAAGCTAATACCTTTATAGGAGATAGGGGTTAAGGGATGTGGAGTTATCAGGTGTTGTCCTTATGACAAACCTCAGGAGTAGAAGGTTGATGAACCTATTCTTGTTAAGCCTAGTTTGAAGGAAAAGGAGAATGATATCTCTAAAGAGTTTGTTGAGATTAAGAGATAAATGGTTTTGTTGGTAGAGATGGTTCAACATAGTTACGTTTGTGACATAGAGAGATGCAGATGATACTGAGTTGATTGAGAATTCTGGAAGGGATGAACCTTACTGAGGCACTGATGTGGTCGGTAGTGGTCAAAGTTGGTTGCTATCAATTACCGACCAGAGGGGTAAACAAAGTGAAAAGCAGAAGGACTTTCTGCATGAGATAGTGAATGAAGTGAAGACTACTTGGAATGAAGGACAAGAAGAGATAGGGGTTAAGAACATATTTAGCATACATGTTATGATTACCTTAAGGTGTTCCTAATTTCCTTATGAGAAAATATTTCTTACCTGGGGTGTCTGATGCGGGAGCATCCTACGATTCTTGGCAATCCTGTATCAACCAAAAATATGTCTTTCTTTTATGGTAGATTGTTAGTTTTGATCATGGTTTGGTGGAGTCCTTGCTCGATTTGGGAGACAGATTGCTTGGTTATTATGGTTATCGGGGTGCTCGGTCTCTTAAGAACACTTGATGACTGAAGGCTTCGGTTCACTAGCGCTCGGCGATAACTGTGTTCCTCAGTCATGCCTAGCATGGTCAGTCGACTGGTGCTCCATTATTTCTTCTATTGCTCGGTGTTCTTGCTTACCAACTGGATTATTTTGGTTAGATCAGCTTGGCTGACTGATGCATTTAATTTGGGTCGTGCTCCTCATGTTATGGATTGACCGTTGGACGTGTGGGGACCTAGATCTGGCATGGTGCATTCTTTTATGCAGATTTGATGACCATTTGGGGCCATCTTTGAGAGTTTATTTATTTTGTAAGGCTATGTGAGGACTGACTAATGTTTTAGCATTTAATATTTGTTTGTAAAGATTTATTGTTTCATTAGCCAACTTGTGGCTGGGAATCAATATTTATAGGATGCTTGGGTAGTTGTTTAGGGCATTAGATTGTTGAAAGGAAGGTTAGTAGCCTGTGAGCTTAAGAGCAGGAAGATTGCTTGGAAGTTGGAGTACAAGTTTAGATCTTCCTAGGTGCCTACCAGTGTACTGCCTATTGCAGACCTAGACTAGCTAGATGTTAATGTTGAGGAAAAGATTTAGATCCTTCGAGATCTTGTAGACTATTACTTGCATTGTAATTGGTCATAATCGGGAAGGCCTTACAACCCAGAATATTGCATGTAATCGGTGTTTTCTTGAATAAACTAGACTTATGCTTCATATCATATCTGTTGTTTGTATTGTGTATTTCCATTGTATATTGGTTTAACTACAAGGTCGATCAATCTTAATTGGATCCACCGAGCTTGACTACATTAAGTGGTATAAGAGCCAAGTTTGTTCCTGTTTGAACAAAGTATGTTCTTGTTGGAGCCGATTCAATTTTGTGTATCTAGATCTTGATTTGAAGATGCCTCCGAGGAGAAATCGTGAGATCCCTCAGGAAGAAGAAGCTACAGGAGAATTATGTCTTGATGATTTTAGGGCTTTGCAGAAACAAGTGCAAGACCTACAAGAGGAATTGAGAAAGAAGAAGCCTACCTTGAAAGAGGATAGTGATGATGAATGTGAGGAAGATCATTTTGAAGAAGATGTCAAAGAAGCTAGAGATTCTGAGGAGAATCGAATTCTAAAAGCTATGTCTAAGATTGGGAAGAGACCTAATATTGAAGTTTCTGCATTTGCTGGAAGCCTTAAGCCTGAAGAATTGATTGATTGGATTAATGAGATTGATGAATACTTTGAGTATGAAGAAATAGAAGATCCTAATAGGGTTAGATTTGCAAACACTAAGTTGAAGGGTCATGCAAATATCTGGTGGAGAGAAGTTCAATTGGAAAGAGGTAGAAGAGGAAAAGAAAAGATCAATAAGTGGAACCGAATGGTGGATAAGTTGAAGAAGTAATTCATTTTGGTGCTCGGTGATTGAAGGCATCAGTTCACTGGTGCTCAGTGATAACTATGTTCCTCAGTCATGCCTGGCATGGTCGGTCGACTGGTGCTCGATTAACTCTTTTGTTTCTCAGTGTTCTTGCTTACTGATTGGATTATTTTGGCTAGATCAGCTTGGCCGACTGATGCATTTAATTTGGGTCACGCTCCTCGTGTTATGGATTGACCGTTGGACATGTAGGGACCTAGATCTGGTGTGGTGCATTCTTTTATGCAGATTTGATGACCGTTTGGGGCTATCTTTGAGAGTTTATTTATTTTGTAAGGCTATGTGAGGGCCGACTAATGTTTTAGCATTTAATATTTGTTTGTAAAGATTTATTGTTTCATCAGCCGACTTGTGGCTAGGAATCAGTATTTATAGGATGCTTGGGTAGTTGTTTAGGGAATCATATTGTTGGACGGAAGGTTAGTAGTCTGTGATCTTAGGAGTAGGAAGATTGCTTGGAAGTCAGAGTACAAGTTTAGATCTTCCTAGGTGCCTACCAGTGTACTGCCTGTTGCAAACCTGGACTAGCTAGATGCTAATGTTGGGGAAAAGATTTAGATCCTACAAGATCTTGTAGACTGTTAATTGCATTGTAATTGGCCGTAACCGGGAAGGCCTTACAGTCGGGCACATTGCACGTAATTGATGTTTTCTTGAATAAAGACTTATGTTTCATATCAGATCTATTATTTATATTGTGTATTTCTGTTGCATATTGGTTTGGCTCAAGGTCGGTCAGTCCTTAATTGGATCCACCGAGCTTGACTGCATTAAGCTATGTGACTAACTACATAAGACATATGCCTAAATTTAATACTAAACATAGATATGGTAGAGAGATGCTACAGTAATCGATGCATAGAGAAAAACATATGCAACTATTCAGCTTGACCAAGCATTTAACCAGAATTGTACTAGCAGGTAGAAGAAAAACACAAAGGATTCACATTCTACCCTTCCCTAGTGTTCCATATTCAACACCCTTCCCAAAGATTTATTTTTCTGACAGAAAGGATAAACACCTTTAAACTATTATAATCTTACTCAATTTTCAAATTCCATTAACCTTTAATGATGTTCATAATGTTATAAAGGTACCATGTTGCATCTAACCATAAGAGATAAGACATATCGATATTGATCTTCACACAAATTAATTGAAGTTCATCACAACCTCTTGATAATAAATCCTTCGAAAATATCTTTCCAAACAAAGATGACCTTAACCTCTAAAGGAACACTTAAATAGAACTACATGGATTACAGAGAAAACATATTCAACAACATTTTAACCAATGACGATTCCGAGTTCAAAGTTCCATATGATTGTCCATACAACATTTTGAATATCACTTCAACCATGATTACAATTAAAACACTTCCCACAATATGGAGTTTATCGATATAATAAGTACTTCAATGGTTCATCTATAGACTACACTAAAGGTTAAATTCTAATAAGGCAGTAATTTGCATTCTAATTCCTCATTGATAGATTTCCAACTTAGAGAGCATTATGCTACAAATATATATATATATATATATATATATATATATATATATATATATATATATATATATATATATATATATATATATATATATATATATATATATATATATATATATATATATATATATATATATATATTCTTCATAAATAATAATAGTTGACCAAAGGGCATTTCATCAAGTAGAAGGATGGATTCAATGCTCGACCATAGTAAAGAATGTATTTTTGAAGGCAACACTATTGATGTTCCAGAAATCAAACCAATCTATCCTTAAGTAGGTTCAAAACTGAGGATAGGACTTATAACTATAATGAACAACTAATTAAGAGGATGCCAGCAATTCCAATTCGATCCTAAAAATGTTCAATAGGAAAGTGACATTGATAACACCTCTACACGGTATAAATTGAAGAAATCTATCCACAAATGACTAAATCATCTAGAAAGAGCAAGAACTTGACATAAATATGCAGGAGCCAATCACCAAATCACGAGATGAAATAGATAGACAAAATCTGCAGTTATCATTTAAGTATTTAAAATCTGTTGATGTCTACAATACTACATACGATAACATTTTAAGACATTTATTTAAGATGAAATTAACATTTTGTCTTAAATATTTAAATTATTTTATATTAAAAATGAAAAACATTTTAATTGTCTTAAATAGAAAAATCAAGACAAAAAGGCATTTGGTGGAAAAGGGCAAAATGAAATGCAAAGACATGCATTTTAGTGGTGAAAGGTAGAGGAAAAGCGGGAAGTATTTAAATTAGAATGTCTAATTTGTTAAATACTAGACATTTCTTGTTTTGTTCTCTGAGTCTGGACAAGGGTGTTCTTGTCACTGCTAGAGATTGGGGCGACTGGTCCAATGCATTGCTACAACAGGTCCCGGCTACAATGACATTGAGGTAGATACAAGAGCAATTTTTCTATTGATTGCATTGCAGGTTTCAACCAATACATAATTTTTCCTATTGTTTATGCTCTAATATTGAAATTCCACAGCCTATTCAAAATGCCCCTTATAGCTGGTTGAGTTCCTTTTTAGAATCTATATGCAAGACTTTTTCATTGTTTGGGCTGTGAATGCCAAAGTTCTATGGGGGGTGGCTTGTCAATAGGGCTTCCCTAGTTGATTGTGCCCAACTATGGATATAGGTCACTCATGTTGATACAAACCACCAAGTGAGTGTGTGCTATCCTGAAAATTTGAAATTCTCAAATGTTGTAAAACAAAGTATTTTTGATGTCATAGTTTCCCTCTACAATTAAAATCTGTTTGATTTTCTTAGCAATTTCTTTCTAGATTTCGTTAATAACCTGAAAATTTTTGGATCACAAATATGGATTTTTTCATAATGGTATAATTTCTTACTTGGTGAGGGGTCAGCAACCTTTCTGAAGAAGTTACTGTAAAGATGCCCCACATGTTGAAGTGAGAATCGATCAAAACCACTAAAAATCCTCTCAAGTCTATCCCATCGCCTTCTCATGGCCGAGTAAGTGTAGTGTAAAATCATCTACTTTTAGTAATGTGAATCGTTAGCCTCCATTCTTTTGGGATGTATGTAACCGCTTTTAGTGATGTCCTTCTTTCCCTTTCTGTGTAGTGATTGGTTGATGGGTCTTTCAGCCATCTGCTATATTTCCATTTAAACATGTCTATCTAGGCGTTGCTCTCCCTTTCATCAGAGTTATGACTCCCAATCAATAAATAGGTAGACTTGAATCCACACCACCAATGTCTACTCGTTGTATATGTCGTAGCCCTATAGATAGTAGGGCTCTTCACTGGGATTGGGTCTGACTTGAACGTAGGAAAAAAAATAGGAGTTTAAGCTATGTAATATAATTCTTATTTGTTGGTCTGATCCATTTTTCTCTACGCAGTTACATGCATGAAATAATTTTCCAAAATATGCACTACCTAATTAGGATAAAAATTGATAATAGGACAATGATTTGTAGAACCACGAATGAAAATCTAGATGAAAATATTCTCACACCAGTGTTTCTGGACTCATTCACCAATAGATGAGGTATGTGCCCATCCCTTGGTTGCCTTAGGAATTGCAGGACATGTTTGCACATACCCCTGAGGGGGGATTTTTCTAGGGATATTCTCTTCTTTGCATGTTTGTCCCGAGGAAAGGTTCATTTGGGGTGGCATCTAAGGTAATGGTTGGTAGATGTTTTGTCCTTCCCACCACCCCTCATACATCCCTACTCCTAGAAAAAAGGGTTTTACCCATAAGTTGTCTCCCAGAAAATAGTGAAAAAATTGAAGTAGGCTTGAATCAAAGTCATAAATCTTCTAATTGTTGGAGATGACTATATCAAATTTTTTAAAGTGTTATTCACTAATTCAATCATAGATTAAGCCACGAAATAAATAGTTACAATGTAATATTTATAATTTCAGAAATGAAACATGTGTTCAAATAATGGGTGTAATGATAATATTATAATATTTATAATAGTCCACATAAATAAATAGGTTCTCCAGAAAAGAGTTTATAGATAGTTTTTTTTTTTTTATGAAAAACATATGTATTAACATCCTCAAGTTTAGGAGAAGGGAGTGCATTTTTATCATCAATATTTGCACATGAAACAGAGTCTACAAAGGTTCCCTGAAATCTAGGAGATAACTAGTGAAGCCTGGAAATTACCCACATATACATCTACGAGCATTTAGCAATACACATGCCTAATGTAGCATTTGGTATTGACGTGATCACCATTAATTCATTATCTTGCTAACAGTTCTAGTATTTTTTTAATGACCTATCAAAGGCTCTATATTGGTTTGAGCACTTACCTTACTATAACTCTTCCATTCCTGATACTTTTTTTTTCTTGTAATTCAGTAAAATGTTATTTATCATATTGAAACTACTAATTACAATAAGATCCAGAAAAGTATTCTTCTTATACATGAGGACAAGAATGTTTGATGATAGCAATGAAAGAGATATAAATTTGGCAGTGATAACAGTAACATTTTCTTCTCAACACTCAGCAATTTTCGATTCTCGGGACAATAAAATACAAGATAGTGACCTCGATAAACTAGGATGACTTGCATGTTGATATGTTATTAGGATTTTTTGGGATGACCAACCTTGAAGCATATAAAATTACGAAGGGATTTGCAAGTTGCCAATATCATGCCGAACATGTGGTTGCATGGACACAACTCATATGTTCATGCTCCATGGAATCTTACATCAAAGGAGAAAGAAAACATCATTGAGACAATGAAAATAATAAGATTTCCTTTTGGATTTGGTGCGACATTAAAAAACTTATTCACAAGAGATGGATCAGAGTTGTTGGGTCTAAAAACCCATGATTGGAACAATTAGATAAAGGTAATTTGTAGTATGTTATAATTATTGGAAACTTAATTAGAAATTTGTATATTCGAGTGATAATACCATCTCATGAATATTATAACTTGGTTATTTGTCAATGGTCATGTAGTATGTGTTGCATGCAGCAATACCAAGCACTTTTGATTGCGATGTCACATTAGCTATTTATAAATTATCCAAATATTTGAGGTATTTTGAATCATTCATGCATACTCTTCCATGACTCTTATCATTCGAAGTGCATCATTTCTTATGCCTTTATATGAGTTTATACTTTTAGTATTGAAGATATTACAAATCTTTATTTAATACATGTTAATACTTGTAGGTGGGTCTCATCTAAAGAGATACATCAGGATGACTTGAAGTACTGGAAGAGGAATATTTCACTTTTGATGTGTGATCTTCAAATGTGCTTCCCTCCAAGATTTTTTAATTCGCAAGAGCACTACCTTGTTCACCTAGTAGAAGAGATTGAGTTATGTGGTCCTATTCATATTCGAACAATGTGGCTTGTGGAGAGATATATGAAGGTTTTAAAACAATTTGTGAGGCAAAAGGCTTGACTAGAAGGGTCCATGGTTGAGGGGTACATGGTTTTCCAAGCAATGGTTCGTTTGAGAGAGTACTTACCTCAATTGCACCTTGAAGCTCCACAATTATGGAATTATAACCAACCTCAATCATTTGAAGGAGAAAAATTAGAGGGTCAAGGGACTTCAAAGAGGATAAAAGGTATGCAAAAATGTTGGAAGTAGTTTTTATCTTAAATTTTACAATGCAAGGATTCAAATAATTTCTAATCCATTGAACAACTCTATTTTTCATTGTAGATGCTAAGGAGTGGGAGGCATTACATTTGTATATTGCACACAATTCTGACTTTATGTTAGAATGGATGGAGAAGTACACTAAACAAAAGAAATTAGAGGATGAAAATGCATGGGCCAACATATATAATAAACATGGTCAAAACACTGCTCGAGGACTACCTACAAGCCATAAAAGAAAATGGCCAGAGAGATGCTCATGGAATTGGCTAAAGACCAATGTTGAGCACGAGGCAACAAAAAGGAAGAATAGAGTGACACCACAACAATTGAATTTTGTTAAAGGATCTATAAATGGGGAGGTGATAAATATATATTAACATATTGAAGATGTTTAATAAATTACTTTTTAAATTTCTTATCATTGAATCTAATTAGTTAATATCTATATGAATTTAGGTAACATATTACAAAGGAATGTGGAATTTTGGTCATCATTTTCGTATCAAAAAAGTTGATGAAAAGAGACAAACTTATGATTGTGGAGTTTCAGCATCATTTGAGGTGGAGTGTCGTTCACATGCAAATGATAGACAACCAATCACAAGCACACTTCAGTATTATGGAGTGTTGGAGGATATTATAGAGCTTGATTTCACATCATTCAAGAAAGTTGTTTTTCATGTTGAATGGTATAAGCTTATCAAAGTGGGCCAAGAAAAAACTATCTTGTTACACAACAATGGATTCTATATGATCAATACATCTAGGTTTGAAGCCACTTCTGAACCTTATGTGTTTCCAAATCAGTGTGAACAGATATTTCTTATTCCAAATTTAGAAGAACCTGGATGGTCATTTGTGATTGATTATGACCCAAGAGGATGAAGAGTAACATTTGTTCAAGATGTAGAGGACCATGATTTACTTGAAGATGTAGAAGTCCCCCCTGAAGACATAGATGACCAAGATGGAGATGATGAAAATTTTATTATCAATGATGCATATGACCAAGATGAAGACCATGATGAGTTTGTTGAAGTGTTTGAAGGACATGAACAACCACATGGGAATCAAGCTCATGAAGATGATGAATTTATTAATTTTCATTTACCTATATCTAAAGGTAATGAAGACCAGGAAATGATAGTATTTATTTATTTATGGATTTATGGATCAGACAATGAAATTTCATGTGAGGATGATATTATTTGATCACCATGTTCACTTTAAGATGGTTGTGAGGATTCAATACAATTTAATTAAATATTTACATGTTAACTATTATGTTTTTTAACTGTACACAACATGTAATGTAAATTTAGTAATTTGAATGTTATTATTTTGTTTTTGGATGTTTGTAATGTCAATTCATTGTAATATTTATAACAATACCCTTCATTTCTAATCATCATGTCAAGTCTGTGATCATAGTTTTGATCTTCTTCAATAAATTTAACAATGACCATGCTCTTCAAATACCATTTAAGTTGCTTACATTATTGTTGATAATGACACTCCAATCTTGATCATTTGTTGTTACTCATGTTGGTGTTGACCTTGTAATAATCATTGTTTAACAATGTTGTTGAATTCATTTTTTTATTAACTTGTTTTATGCCTTCATGTTGTTATGAATGCATTTAAATTGTTATAGGGGTGTATTATCTACTATTGTGTGATTTGAAAAGGTGAAAAGATGGAAGAAAATATTTTGGCTACATATTTTGCATATGTTCATAAATATATACTTTTCCTTGATAAACTGATGTAAATAGATAAATTATCCATGATAATGCTTTGTTAAGCTTGTAGATTGGCCAAGGTATAACTACAAGCTTGTATCCTTTGATGGATACCAGCTATAAATGCAATTATGATACAATCTAAATCCTTGAAAAACTAGTGAACAATTAGTTAACAGAACATTTTTAACCTTGAAATAAAAAGATTTCAAGAAGTAATTAATACCATTGTAGTGATAATGAATTCAAAAAGCTTAGTAGTACTTTAAGTGCTTTTCTTAATTGAATATAATGTATTGGCACTAACTTGATTGTAATGTATTGGCACTAACACTTAAAACTATGCATCAAGTGCACGTTCAAACTATCCAAAATAGGACTGTCATTTGTCATTTTCTCCATTGGTTCTTTTTGTAACTTATATGAACTAACTTGTTCAAATGTGAGATTTTGGCTCTCTATCTATAGAGATAAATGTCCATAAAAGTTCAGTTCCATACACTATGGAAGATAAGAAGCTTAAATATACAAAAGATGGCATTGTTGATAGATTTGGAAGACCTTTTCTCAAAGCTCAGCCAGGTAGTTGGAAATCTGCAATTTTGATATTAAGGTACTCTCAAACTTTGTTTCTTGTTTTTGTAGAGAATACCATATGAATGATGATAGAAGTTACAAGATAATTTGACAACTAGCCATGTTATATGGCACTTCAAAAGAATAAAATTTTGATCAATTATTCTTGTACATGATGTTTCATATTAAACCAATGATTGTGATTATGTCCCACAGCATATGGACACAAATTTTTAAGTTGATTGGTCATTCCACTTATGAGGCTTGTACATCATGATAGACTAATTCATTCTATTTGTACATGAATTTTAAAAACCAAGGATTTGGCACACTGGAATTCTTTGGAGTTGGTGTAAACCGGGTTATGTTCTTAACAAGAGTACTTAAGCAGAGTAATGCATCAGCAACGAATAATGTGAGCAAGTGGACTAGAACAATTTATACGTTCTCTCGTGGGAGCATTTCTAATTGATTCATACTTGGGATGCTTTAGGACATGCACTATATTCCTTTGTATATATGTTGGGGTAAGTTAAATTCATTCAATTCAATTCATTTTTTTTCTAGTTTTTGCACTGATGGTTACAAAACTGTTTGATATCTTTCCAGAAAGGCACTTGATGGACTTCACAGGGCATGTGCTTGTTTGCCCACTAAAAGAAGCATGAGAGCACCTAGGATACATTGGAATAGAAACCCTTCATGCCTATTTTTTTGATACAGTTGACCTCCTTGGAGGCCATGAAAGTAAGCTTCCCAAACTAGTCTATTCTTAAGTTTTATGCATTCTCTTTTCATTTTTCTTGTTCAAAATTATTGATTTTATGTGTAGAGTGATTTAACTCAATTCAATCTCACTTCTTTGTCAATTGGGAATACTCTATAATGAAAAGATATTTGGTTCACACAACTCCTTCCCAAACAACTTTGACTTGTGCCCAATAACCCACAAGATTACAAACTTCCCCTTAAGGTTTCTTTGCTCAAACTAACTCAACTTGGCTCACCACAACCCAAGGCTATTACAGTACCTTCTATGTTTTGTTTAAACACTTTCCAACTTGTTTTTAGGGATCCCAAAAACCCAACACTTATTGATCAACCAAAAGCATTAGAACTGGTCCAAAATTAGGCCTATTCCCTTACTAGCCCTTCAAAACCTGATTTCTTCCATTTTCCAACACTTTTCCCAAAACACTTGGAAACTAAATTACATTTTTAGATACCCATTCAAACATTCTATAACAGATCCAAAACTTAGGTATGACTCTTTTGGACCAAATATACAGAATCAGACAAATAGACCCAAAATAAGGACTAATTAGGCCAAATTAACAAAGCAAGTACCCTTAAAAAATAAAACCAAGACTCATAAATTGGTACAGTATCATTAATTGTTCCCAAATGAAGGATTTTCCAACTATTTTAGACAAATAAACTTTCTAAATAGGCTTATTATAAAACCATCACCAAATATGGCCTAAAACTAGGACCTCTTTGAATCTTGACCAAAACTCTTTCCCTGGACTTATCCTTCGGGATACATCATTAATTTAAAATATAATAACACTTTCCAAACTCAAAACATACCCTTACTAAGGCTAATTTTTTGTTGCTACACCTATGGCACCACTTTCAAGCACTTTCCTTCACAATCCCTCTTCGTACTTTACCCTAGGGTTTCAATCTTTCATTTATTTAAAATTACTGCATTAGATCATGTTAGTAGAGTAAATTTTACATCATCAATGGTCCATCCCCCAAGGTACAGAAAACACATAAAGAGGAATGGACTTCCTAATACATTAGACTCTCAAAACTTCTTAAAAATTTGGGCACTGTTTTCAGACCAGTCATAGTTTAGGCTGAAAAATGACTTGTTGAACCCTAAAAATTCTTAAAAATAGAGATCTAGGTCCTATTTACACATCATCCAATAGATTTCAAAGCATAAGATTGATCACAAGTAAATCTATGCACCAAACAAATCAATAGAAATCAGAAATTTTGCAAGAAACCTGAATTTTATTGTCTTGAAACTTTACTTCCATAC
This sequence comes from Chamaecyparis obtusa, assembly GCA_027943335.1. Taxonomy (NCBI): domain Eukaryota; kingdom Viridiplantae; phylum Streptophyta; class Pinopsida; order Cupressales; family Cupressaceae; genus Chamaecyparis; species Chamaecyparis obtusa. Next base: position 52,741 of record BSBK01005091.1, read on the forward strand.
ATGCTCTATCTTCTCCATGCCTTCCAAGACTTTTATAGACTCTTTACATCATATCCCAACTAATTTTGATCAATTAAGACATTAGAAAATATTACATAGTTTCCATTTGAAAATATTATCAGATAAAAGACATTAGATTATCACAATCTAGACATTATAAAATTAAACCTTCCATTTTGGCGATTAACATCTATTGCAGTCTAAAACATAATATTCAAATTTTTTCTGCTTGAAATCTATTTATGCGTCTTGGAAAGTTCTCATAAAAAAAAAATTTAGAGGCATAAAATTCTAATTTTGAAATTTCACATAGGAAATCGAGTTATCCATTCACAACACATAAATGAATTGACTGTCTCTTGTTTTTTGTTTTGTTGTTGCAGATGTATCGAACACTGAAGATAACTAACAAACCTGCATGTAATTAAGATCTTGCCCAGTTTTAACTCATTAGCATGCAATTTTCCATACAAGCCTGTCAAGGTTGGCCAGATTATTTTATAGTGCAGATGATTGATTTTTTTTGTTTATTTTGAAGTCTTTTGAGTGTTGTAATTAGTTTCTATGCCCCATTTTCAGAATTGAATCAATCAAAGTGCATCATAATTAATTTATGGTTTGAATCAGATTTCATTATTGAAAATTAAATTTATTTATCTTTTTCTTGAATCTACAATTGCAATTACAAGGCCCTGTGATACAATAAGAGATTTTTCCATGAAAAAGTTTGAAGATTTTCAGTCCAGTTTCATTTCTTCTTCAAAAATCAACAAAGGAAGTAAAGGGGAGATAGAAACTAGTCCTAATGTTAATGAAGTTAATGGAGGAGGCTCAAATCCCACATTATTTCATGAAATCTAGAATAAATTCATCAAAATTTACAGAACATTTCTTCAAGGTAATGTTCATTCTCTTAAAAATTAAGCCAACATTTTCTTCAAGCTTTTAAAAGAGTTTAATTGGATTGCATAAGAGGCCATGTGCACATAATTAATTTATTGGGCAATTAATAACCCTAAACCACTATCACTTAGAAATTTAGAAATCTTCTCTAAATAATTCAATTATGATTGTAATGTACAAAAAATGAATAGGCTAGTTTATAATGGGTTACTTTCTTTCTTAGCAATAATTGGAATTCGGTCAAGAAATCTACTTCAATTGGAGAATAACAGTTTATCTCAATCTCATCTTCACACATCCATTGATCAGAATGAGGTATGATCCTTTGGCTTACCCACTTTTATTATTACCATATTAAAAAAATAGAAATCTTAGATGTCTTGCATTGTGCTTTTGAATTCAACTGTGTAACATTTTGATTCCACTTTCATTTCATGCAGTTGATTCACCAGATGAAGTTACACAACACCCTTCAATGTTTCCATAACAAATTATTTTCTTCACAACTGATAAATCTAAAGGCTTCAAGATTTCCTGATTTGGAGTTCACTTTGGGCATATCAAGTTGGAAATCAGTAGAACATTATGATCAGTTCCCAGAAGAGATTTCTCTCTTAAGATATTAAAAGGAAATTAAAACCATTGATTGTAGATCCAAGTATGGTTTTATGTTTTATTGGGTGGGGAAATTTTTCATTAAAAAAAAAAGAGAAAATAAATTCTCATATAATGTAGAACGAGTTGAGATTGAGGGTATGTCTATAGGGTTGCATTTTTAATCTCCCCGAATGAATTATTAACACCAAAGTTGTTATGCCAAAATGCATAAGGTATTGCATTGCTTTTGGAACTCTCAAACTAATATGTTCCTATACTGTAAGATAAGAAGGAATTCAAGATTATGTTTCAAAATCAAGTTTCATAATCATTGTTTTTTGTATAGTGGGTTTCACCTTGGTTGTGGTTCAACAATGATGGCTACCATTTTTTAAACAAGAGTAAAGGTATTGCTCTATTTCTCACTAGATGTAGAGTAATTTGAATAAAAATTTAAACAACAAATTTCACACATAATACATTTATCACTACTTCAAAGAGTGGGGGTTAAAGACAAATTTTGAGATAGATTTTTAATAAATTGTCTTCATCTGAGACAAAAAGAAAGTTGTGTATTGTCTCAAATATGTCTTTAACCCAGCGTCTTAATATATTGTCTTAAAAAATTATCTAAATAAGACAATTTGAAAAATTACTTATGTTTCATATTGTCTTATTGAGACAATTTTTTAAGACAATATATTAAGACGCTTGGTTAAAGACATATTTCAGACAATACACAACTTTCTTTTTGTCTCAGATGAAGATAATTTATTAAAAATCTATCTCAAAATTTGTCTTTAACCCCTACTCTATGTAGTAGTGCTAATACAACAAGAGTAGAATTGGACCAAATGTGGATCATCCAGTATCACAAAAAGAAATGATGCATTTGTATGACCAAGAGAAAAACTCTATATTTCTTTCTAAACTACAGGACTGATAACATACACTAAGCAGTGAAGGCATAAACGACGACATAGAAAACTCATTTTCTTACAATAGAGAGAGACAGAATAAATTTTTCCCAATTTCTACTTGTGTTTTCAAGGATTATTGAAGTTGAACTAAGAAACTGCAGAGAAAGGGAATACATAGTTTTCTTGAAACTACACTTCAATACTAGTGATGGAATTATTTGATTTAAGAAAGGGTCCCATCTTCGGCAGTCCCTAAACAAAAGAAAAAAAATAACAATCTAATCAATGGAAGAGCACTAAAAATGTAACAACAAAAACTGGCTAAATAACTAAATCAGAACCGATAAGATTTTGGTTTCATCTGCCACACAAAGGAACATCTACAGTAATAAGCTGGACAAATTTGAGTTGAAATTATAAAGAAAACTTAGTTTCTCAACTCGAGACACTCCCAAAACGACACGGTGAGGAAAATATAGAAGTATTATAATAATTTCAATAAAAAGAGAGGGAACATTCAAGAGTTTGGCTAAAGCCTAAAGATTTAATTCTACTCGCTACTGAGAAAAGAAAAACGTCAATAGCAAGGAAAAATTAGAAAAATTTACAAGATTTGTAAGGGGCGACTAATCTCAGTTGGCAGTCCACTTTCCATAATACTACATTTCAGATTCTAAATGAAGTCATGGATTTGGTAAACACAAAAAAGAACAAACCACAGTATTCCCCCTATTCTATAGTGTACATAAAAAAAAAATTAAGGTAAAAGGGCATCAAGTAGAACCTGGAAGTTGGCAACACTAGATAGATGATTATATAGCAGAGAAATCCACTGTTCCACCTTGTGCCTCAATGTCGCTCCTGGTGAAAATGCCTCAAGATGTGTTGGATTTCCCTCCTTCTTGGGCGCTATGACCAAACACTCAGATATTTTTCGGCACTAAACACCCATTTCCCCCAAAACAAAATTGATTTCCCTCTGATGGAATTTGTCAGAACCCTCTACCCAAAACCAAAATTCGTACTTCATTTCTTCTTGATTTTCTTGAAGTCTTGCCAACATGTCATGTCCAGACGACAAAGTATTCTCTCCCTTTGAAGCCACTACCTCCATCAAAAACCAACCGTTCTTATCCATGAAAAATTGTTTCTTGGTTTTTTTTTAAAATATTGCATCTAAAAAAAACACAATTTGAATTTTCTTATTACTTATTAAACGAAATAAATAAAATCTCATATTAAATTCAATAACGGTATGTTTGTTTCTTTTTCTTTTTTTTCAATAGGACTTGTTATTTATATAAATACTTCATTTACCATTAGTAATATTCAATGTAATGAGTATTTAAGGAATAAGGAGTAAGGTCAACATAAAACATGTCTATCATATGAAATTAAGGTAGGAATAACGCATTGTTTATCTCTTATAACATGAATTAAAATGATTAGAAAACTTCGAATTTTAGAACTCATATAGGTACACAAAGTCAAGGTTAGAGAGTATCCCATAAATATAAGATGCACATAAAAATATAATAAAATCCACGTTTTGATCGTGCAAAACTCAGACACTGAACACCGTATCACAGTCAATATCCATAAAATGTCATGATCAATTAAAAATTACATCATAATTTCACCAAACGTCATATATACATGAATCATCATAGTCATCATAATACACATCATATAAGACATCGCATTTATAACATCAAAGCATCTATAAAATTGACCGTCTCCTCAGGTCAATTTTACATTTGCCAGCATGGGAAAAGCATTTGAATGCTGGGCAGCGCGGGAATAGTGTTTGGATTTGAGATTTGTCCCCTTAACACGTTGGAATTGAAGTTTTTTACAGAGCAGAAAAAATCGCGCGCATTGAGGGTCCACTCAATAAACATGATGATTGGTTGTTGCCAAAATAAAAATGGTTCACGTTAAATGGCGAAAAACCCGCCCATGAAATGTACTAATAAAAGGCGAAAACTCCTTTCTTCTAATTTTCCATACGCTCGCGACATTTGCGGACTTCCTTTGCAGACTTCAGACTTCAAATTTGGTCGTTTCTTTTGAGAATGCAGATACAAAATACAAGGTAACAAAGTAATAACTTACTTCACTTGATGATGGCTAATTACCTAATTCTGTGCCTCTGCCTTGTCGCAGCTTCCTCTTCTTCCGCCATTACAGAGGATGTTGAGCCAAATACCAGTTTCATCTTCAACCACTTCAACGCCACAAGCACAATCAAATATGTTGCAGCTGCCTCAATACGCTCCAACGCAATCCGCCTCACAAATCACTCTGACCGTCTCATTGGCCGTGCTTATTTTGACAGGCCCATTCCCATGAAAAGAAACGGCTCAGTAATCTCATTCAGCACAAGCTTCATATTCGCCATGGTTCCGCAACCGCGCTCGGACGGCGGCAACGGGGTGTGCTTCATCATGACGCCCACCATGGGTCTCAACGGCGCCATTGCCAGTCAGTACCTTGGCCTCGTTAATTTCTCCAGCGATGGCAAAGACTACAACCACATTTTTGCAGTAGAGTTTGACACGATCGAGAGCGTGGGCGTGGAAGACAAGGACAGTAACCATGTTGGAATCGATCTCAATAGCGTCAAATCGCTGGTGGCACAGCCTGCTGGTTACTGGGAAGGAAATGTATTGAGGCCCATTAATCTGAAGAGCGGGCGTAATATAAGGGCCTGGATCGACTACGACGGCGATTCCAAGCAGGTGGAGATAAGAATTGCCGAGGTCGGGGAAGCGAGGCCGCAGAAAGCTCTGCTCAGCGGGAAGGATTTGGATTTGAATGGGATAATTGAGGATGAGATGTACGTGGGGTTTTCAGCGTCTACAGGTGACGTTTCCATTGCACACTTCTTATTGTTTCTTTTTCATCTTTCTTTCTGTAACGATTGTAGTTTATTGTTTCCCTTCGCTGGTCATGACAACCCATCGTTTAGGATTAGTGGCTTTACGATTCATTGTTTTTTATAATGACTTTTCGTCTTTATGCTGGAACTCACTGTTGTTGCTTGCTTTTGGTTTTATGTGCTTCTTTATAATCATGCAAATAAATTAACCATTCTTAATAATTGTATCGATGGAACCACTCTGTCGATAGATATGGCACCCGCTAAGTTCTAACAGAATGTATCAAAGATTTTTTTTTAAAGTCATTTTTTTTCGGATTTGTAAAATACAATGATTTTTTTGTAAATTTTTTGTGGTTTTTTATTACAAAATGTGTAGATCATAAAAAATAGATGCTGAAAATTTCATAAAAATATGTTGCGTTTTCCATTTTTTGAAAATTAGTTAACGTGCATTCTCATTGAGACATTTTTCAAAATTCAAAACTTTTGACATGGCCTATATATAGTTATATATAAAGTACTTATATGTATGTAAACCTTTTGTCACTCCATGGAAGATTTTAGAAAGTTTAGCATTGCATTTGTCAATTTTTATTTGTTTAAGATCAAATAAGTACAAGTGACAACTATTTTTAGCACAGAAAGGAAAAGAAATGGAAAAGCATAATAATCTTTTAGTTAAAAAACAAGTTTGATATTTCTTTAAAGGTAAAAACACTCTCATGTTTAAGTGGATTGTAATGTAATTGTTTATAGATTCTAGTAATGTTATTTTACATTTAACTAAGGAATTTTTTTATACAATTTATATATTTTGTAAGTATCAACTTTATATGTCTTCTTTCGAGAAAATACTGAATTATATTGCATCAACCAGGTAACTCCCCTGTAATTGAAGACCATTACATTTTGGCGTGGAGCTTCGCAACTGGTAATAGCAAGGCTCCAGATCTGGACATCTTACAACTTCCATCCTTTTATATCAAAATCTCCAAGTTCTACTGTTCTGTAATGTTCATATCCATTATTACAATAGGCTTAGCGATTGTCATCTTGGGACTTATTTTAAGCACATTATACTGGCTCAAAAGGATTGACTACATAGAATCTTATAAGAAATGGGAGTTGCAATATTGGCCACATAGATTTGGTTACCGGGAACTCAACCTCGCCACAAAGGTAGATATGAGTGAATAAATATTTACAATATAACTTCTATTCACTGTAACATAATTTAAACATTTTTTTAAGTTTAAAAAAAATATATACCACTCTGTTTTATTGCAGGGTTTCAGGGATGACAATCTTCTGGGTTATGGGAGCTTTGGGCGGGTTTACAGGGGCACTCTGTCCTCCGGCGAAGAAGTTGCCGTAAAATGCATCTACAGAGATTGCACGGAAGGAATGAAGGAATTCATTGCAGAAATCTCCAGCCTTGGGCGACTGCAGCACCGGAATTTGGTGCCTCTCAGAGGCTGGAGCAAAAAAAACAAGCGCCTTTTCATCATCTACGATTACATGTCCAATGGAAACCTTGAAAAAAATTTGTACAATCCAGAATTGAATCTTCCTTGGGGTCAGAGACACAAAATTCTCACAGATGTGGCCGCCGGGCTGCTGTACTTACACGAGCAGTGGGAAAAATGTGTAGTACACAGGGACATTAAATCCAGCAATGTATTATTGGACGATGATCAGAATGGCCGAGTGGGGGACTTTGGGCTGGCAAGGTTATATGATCACAGTGAAAAGCCCCAAACTACTCATGTGGTGGGCACACTGGGGTACATTGCGCCTGAGCTTATACATTCTGGAAAGGCTTCTCCTTTCACAGATGTGTTCAGCTTTGGGGCTCTTCTGCTGGAGGTTGCCTGCGGAAGGAAACCTGTAGATGCCCAAGGTGTGATTTTGGTTCAGTGGGTGTGGGATTTGTATGCAACTCAAAGATTAGTGGAAGCTATAGATCAGAGACTTGGGGGAAATTATGATGAGGTCGAGGCTGAAATTGTGCTTGTATTGGGGCTTGTGTGTTCAAACCCTGATCCAGGGAAGAGGCTTAGCATGAGAAAAGTGTTGCAGATTCTTTGCGGTGAGGCTGCTTTGCCTGTGGAAATTCATGTACCCTACTAAAGCCATATTCCACTTCCTATGAAACAGGTGCTACAGTGCTGAAGGCCTAGCTGTATTATCCGTTCAGTATGACAGGTTTACAATGACGAGTATATTATCGCGTTAGGTTTCTCAGGTTTTGGTGATTTGAGTTTGCCTTTGTTTCTATGTAGTTTGATCGCTCTATTTGTTTGTAACAGATCTTATCTTTTTGGAATAGCGTGAAATAGTTGGAGTTCTGTTTGTGTGTGTCTTAAGTCTGATTTGTACAATAATGGCAACAGCTTTAATTACATGAAATTTAGATTAATATTCATTTATCTTCTGGGGCTTGTAACAGATGTTATTTTATTTTTTAGTTTAGTCAAATGCTCTCTTTTCATTTTAAAAAAGATAGAATGAAATCATTACACACTAACAAGTATACATTTATTGACAATTACTCGTTTCTCAAATATTATAATAATAGTATTTGTTTTACAATCTATTGATAAGATATGACAAAGCAATTGTGAAGTTAGTCTAATAGTATTTTAAAACCAATCATATCAAGAGCATTAAATTTTATTTTTTTGGCAAGTTAATTGAATGGTGATTTTATTAGTTTAGTGAAGGTTATAATTAGTTAGGATAGAGTTTGATCCATGTACTAGGGACAATTATGTGTAGTATAGTTGAAGTTGAATGTATTTCTTAGAATAAATATTCATCAAATATTAATAAGCAAGTGATTGTTTAGTAAAGAGTATTTTTAAATTGATTAGTTAATTTTGATTTTTATAACTAGATTTCTAGTAGTATAGTTGAAGTCAAGTTTTTTTTTAATATAAATATTTATTAAATATCAATGATCAAGTGATTTAGCTCAACCCTTTGGAATGTCATGGATATGAATTTAAACTTCAATCAATTTTATTTACAAGATTTGAGTTGCACATGACATTGGTGAAGTTATGTCAAAATTGAATGATGATTTTAAAAGCACGACGAAGATTAAGATTTTATGATACAATATTTAAAATATTGTATCAATTTAAAATTTTAATTTAATATAGTGATTGAAAAAATATAAATATTTTTTTATTTTATGAAGTTTAGAATATATAATTATTGATGACATTTTAAAAATATAATTAAAATTTATTATGTTATATATTTTAAAATAAATTTGGAAATAAATCCAACAAAAAAATAATTGTTAAATAAGTAAAAAATAAATTATAAATAATTGTAAATAAAATAAAATAATTCTTGAGTAAATAAGAATGGTTCTTTAGATATTAATAAAAATACATGACGCATGAAATCGCACAGAGCAGACTCTATTGCCAGCAGAACCAACATCAATTTTCTTCAATGTTGTTATTCGCCACACAAGCTAATAGGATCTCATTGGGCAAGGGCACTTGGCAGGAAGATCAAAGCAAATTTCCAAAAATAAACACATGGTAGGGTAGACAGAAGTGGCCAATGTACCGAGGATGAAGGATTAGAGAAACCAAAGGTTGAATCCTAACAATGGCTCTATGAATACTAGGATTGGGAGGAAACGATAAGAAAATGAAGAATGGAGAAGAAACTAGGATGCTAGCATTCAGACTAAGAGCATGGAATTTACCATACAGTCCAAGATCCTTAAACCAACTTCAGAGAATCTCTAGTGTTGTGCTTTTCTTGTCAAATGGTGCGGAACAAATCACCCTACTAAGAAGAAAACAAAGTGGTGGATGAAAACTTTTGGAGGTTGGGTAAGTGTTAAATGCCTAGCTCAAGGTTTTTTCATAGTTGAATATATGTGTTAACAGATTCCTCAAGAGATGAATTTTGTTTGGAAACCCCTCTTCTTCAAAGGTTTCATTTTTTACTGTACTGATTAGGAACCAAATTTCGATCCAGGAAAATACATTTGCATAAAACTCCCAAATGGATCAAATTAAAAAACCTACCTTTAGAATAATACTAGGGAATGGAAGCCCTAGAAAAAATACGAAATGATTCAAGAACTTTCATTAGGGTAGAGGAAAACTTCTTCCATAAGATAGGTGCAAATCCTAAAATTTATGTTAACGTGGACCACAACCTAAAAACTCTATACACTCTTGAAATAATAATAAAGAAAGGTAGACAAGTTCAATTGGTCACTTTTGATGAAAATACAAAAGGGGGAAGTTGTATATTAGGGCCAAGATTCCAAACAAATTGTTCAATCTATAACAATTTGTCCAACATGGATGAAATTCTCTATCCAAATAGGATTCAAGCTGAGTGCATCAAAGAGAAAAAGAGTAAATGGACATTGATAGATTCAAGAATGGAAAGAAAATCCAAAAAAGAAAGCTATTGTCCAACCCTAGTTTAATTCAAACATATAAACCACTAACAATAATAGAGAAATAGTGGTATTCAACAGGTCAGCATATTGAAACAATCTCATATGGAAAACATCAAAAAGGTTGAAAAGGAATTGTTTTATCTATTGAAAGAAGCAAATTCATTCCGAGAAACTATAAATTTGCAATTAATGGAGGTGGCAAGCGCCACTAATTCTCTCATCTGGGTTGATTCTCATATAATTGTTTGCAAAAAACTAGAAACTCCCAAGTGAAGGAAAACCTAGAAAGGGGAAGGGAAGAGAAAGAAACAAAAAATAGAGGGAGAAGTAAAGAGTCCAAATGAAGCTGAAAATTAGGGTTCTAATAATACAAATTTGGAATATAAGGAATTCCCAAATATAGAAACAATATGCAAATTCCTTGAGATATCTAGGGATGTAATAAGGAGCCTCAATCATGGGACAACACCATCCTCAAAATCGGTAGAAAAGAAACAAGCTCTTCTTCAAGAGTGAAATTAGGGGAAGCATATTAGTAACCATTATAGCTAACTTTGTACATCTGTATAGTTGAAACTATAAAGAAAATTTTGACGCTTTTTTTTTTGTATTACATCTATACGTGATTTAGCTACATATAAATATTTTTTAGCTTTTGGGTGTTAATAAAGCTCCCTGTAGAGTTTGTTAAAAGTCGAAGGGTCAAAAAGTACTCATGGAGGCTTCACTGATGGGGCAATACCCTATCACATGCATTCATATTGGGGGGTTTAAAATGGGCAAAAAATAGGACAATATATTGCCTATATTAGGGGGGAGGGCAGGTGTAGGGGACTAGGAAGGTTTATAAAGAAAAAGGGGTGTGTGAGGTATTGAAGGGGTGACAAAAAAGGAGTTTGGGGAAATATTTTTTGAAAATAGGGGTATTATTTAGTATGCCATAAATGCACTTGATATGACCTAGGTTCACCAAGTGAAGCCCCCATGAAAGTGATGATTTTGAAGTGTCACCTAATAAATAACCCCTTTTGCACCATTAGTTGTTCACTTAGACAACCAAAAAATTTACATAATTGATCCAATACTTTTACACGAATGCTCCAATAATCACACAACTTTTGTACAAATACTCCAATAATGTAAGGACTAGAAACAATTTTAAAATAAATAAAAGTAATTTAATCCATCAATTACACATAATCAAGTATAGAATAATTCCACATGTGTTTAATTACACTAAAATCAAGACTTTAAATTGTATTCGACATAAAGATTTAGTACAAAAGCCACTAACAACAATAAACATAAGGAGCATATATCATGATGATAGACCATACGGTTGAAAAAAATGAATACATAATATAAAAAACATGAAGACCATCCTAACAAGAACTCTCGACATTTGCCTCCCTCAATCACATCATGGGTGAGAACATTGTTTGAGATCATTACAACCCCACCACGAAGCACTTACACTGCCTTGGAATCTTTCATGACATGAAAGATACTTAACCCAACACAAGGAATATACAAAAAAATGTGTCCACTAATGCCATATATGTTAGAAATAGGGAATACTGAGAGGCGGGGGTGAATCAGTATTCTAAAAACTTTTACTTTTGCCCAGATATAACATATTATCTTAATGCATGCATAACACAGTAAACTAAATAACATGCATAGCAATAAAACAAATGAGCTGTGATACTGATAAGAGTAAAGGAATTTATGTATCATGATATATCCAATTACTAATATAACAATATCATGAGCACAAAAGAAGCATTTATCATAATTACGAAGACAGAAGCAACAATCCTTCCTTGATTATCATTTTGAGATCTCATATCCATCTTAATCACATTTAAAACATAACATGATTCTATCTTAAGCATGGAGAAAATAAAATATTGCATTCATGCTTACATCAACATAGATAATCATCAATCCATGCATTTCAATTCAAAGTGATTTTTGCACATAGAAGACATACAAAACCTAAGATGCAATAAGCATAATAAGAAGATAGCAACAACAAACTCTAGTTATACATCTGGCATCCTTTCCTAGATTTGAATTCCATCTCACTCACCAATGCACTTATCGGCAATATCAATCTCTCAATTTAAATTACATTATTTTCCCTATATTACAAGGCATAAATTCATTCACGTAGAGTTCCATATTCCTTTTCTCAAATTGAATCTATTACCAAAGAATATTTTATTCAATAAGAATCTATGATGGAAAGAGTGTTTATTGCTTATACTATCCTCAAATCATAAATAATAATAATAATAATAATAAGCTTCACAATTGGAAATGATAAGAGAATTTTGACCTTGGCAAAAATTTTGATATGTAACTCTTAAGGCATTACATAACTACCAATTTCTAAGCTTAGACAAATATCTCATATGACATTGTTTGAATAACATTTCTTAAATTACTAACATAGACATAAAGAAATGTACAATTATTCATAGAAACATAACCTGCATTATTGTTATCATTATCATCCATATTATGCATTATTCCTCATTAGGCCCCCACAAGTCATATCCTATCTTAGGATTTCTTGAGAGTAGCTACCACGTAATTAACAAATTAATTAACTAATAATTTATTTAAAGGGTACATATGTGAAACTATACGCTCTTGAAAAATGTAAGGAAATTAATCCAAATATATAGAGCCAGCCCATTTTAAACTAAGGGTTTTATATTCCTTAACTCTTAGTATCAAATAAATAAGACTATTAAATTTAGATTATTATCAAATAAAGTTCATATTGCCTTCAAGCCTATTACTTGATCATTCTCATGCAACTAATGAAATGAACATTTATAAGCTATATATCAACAACTAATACAATGGATAGAAGATCCTCTAAAGAGGTTAATTTGTAAGGACTAACATTCCTTAAACATGCCACTTATGATTAAATACCAAAAATAATGCAAAGTCGCATAATTAAGTTGAAGAGTCAAAAATAATTTCAATAAATTAATATTACAATGATTTCTCACCAAATGGTACGCCGTGTTCAATTACATTTCGACCAACCTATCAAATGAATATATATAATACAATTGAATAGATTTTGTATTATGTATTCATTTGACAAGTTGGTCAAAATATAATTGAACGCACGATGTACCATTTAGTGAGAAATCATTGTAATATTAATTTAATGAAATTATTTTCCACTCTTTGACTTAAAATTATGCGACTTTGCATTATTTTGGGTAATTAATTCTACATGTGACATGTTTAAGGAATGTTAGTCCTTACATTCAAAAGATAATTTCAGGGAAGAAGACATAATATGTGGATGAAACCACCAGATCTAAAATCTTAGGAGAAGAGGACAAGGGAATTCTGGTAGGAATTCCAATAGGAATAACATCAATTGAAATCAAAACAAGGGTAATAATTGGAACAATTAAAGGAGAAACAAGCCTACGGGCATATAGGGGCCCCTAGTAGATGGATGTTATGTATGCAGGGGTGATCATTATGCTAGCTCATGTCCTCAACATTTAGGAAAAATAAATGGGAAAGGTCAATAGGGATAGGCACAATATCACATTCATGTAGCAATTGACTATAGGCAAGTTGAATTTTGAGCTACTCCCATACAGATGACTAGTGAAATCTAAGTTGGACTAAATGTTTCTAATTTGATTGATACATGAGCCACTGAGTGTTTTAAATATCCTAGAGTTGTATCTAGATTACCTGGTAGAGATGGATTTATATTTGAACCCTAGATAGTTGGGTATGGAAATAGGGTTGAGCAAAGGGTGGAGCAATGTCTAGCTTGTAGTGAATTGGAGATTTTGAGCTTCCAAATGCAAGTAAACATGTGTATATAGCCCCATTAGGTTCATATGATGTCATTTAAGGAATCAATTGGTAGACATAACGTAAGGCAATAGTCAATTGTAGAGACAAATCAATAAATTGTCTTGATGATATAAAGTAACCTAAAGAGATAAGGGGTGTGAAGAGGCCAATTGAACTAAGACAAATCTCAACAATAAAGTTGAAGAAAGCACAAAGAAAGGGGTGCATGATTTATGTAGCACATGTTAAGGATTTATATAGAACTCCTCCATCTATTGATAGCTATCCTGTTTTGAAGAAATCTTGGGATGTATTTTCAGAGGAATTGTCTGAATTACCTCCTAAGAGAGAATTTGATTTATGATGCAGGAGCATCTTGGGTTCTTGGAAATTTTGCATCAACCAAAAAAATATTTATTTTTTGTTTTCTTGTTAGTTCAATCTTGGAGCTTCTTAATTTCAATGTTCGTACAATTTAGATCATTTGCAACCATAAACCTTACGACATGTTCCTTGAATCTTTTTGAACCTTCTCCTAGGTTTGCATCTCATTTGGTTACTTCATGTATGATATATTGCAGATTCTTGGTAGATGGAAGATGCAATATGCCTATATTATTAAAAAGGGTTTCTATAAGCAAGGTGAATACTTACATTTGTCTTATTTCCTTTACATATTTATATTTCAATTTCAAGGTTGATTCCTCAATCTAGGGCTTTACCAAGTCAAACCCTCATCCACCCAAATCCAAAAATAAGATTTTTTGTGTGCAGAAATAGGATATCAAAATTACAACCATAGATCTGGAAACTAATTGCCGAGACATTTCTGAAGAAGTTGGGTCGACTTTGCTACGATATCTTGGGAACAAGGTGACCTAGTTGACTTGTTCCAAAACATGGTGACCTGGTTGACCTGTAATGGAACATGGTGACCCAGTTGACCTATTTTGAAACACGATGACTTGGTTGACCTATTCCTGGAGGTTTGGGAAAAATACTATTTTATGGGTTTTTTGTCGTGATTGCAAATCTACAGTCAAAAGTTATATCACGGGTTCATATTCATATTTTTTAGAGAAAAAGGGAGCATTTCAAGGTGAGTACTTTATCATTCATTTCATCTCTTAATCTAGACCTATTTTCACATCTTAATTGGGTTGATTGCTTACATTTAGCATCTAGATCTATCTTATTTTCCTCATTAAATCAATTGGTTCAATTGCACTTTTACATTTACACATCTTTAATCAAATCCTACATTGCATGAAAGAGGACTTGCTTGCGTACTTCCTTAATATAGTTTAGGTTTCGCATCGACATCGCTTTATCTCCTTGAGTTTTGCTAATCTAACTTGGGTTATATTGAGAATTATGTTTGGAAGCCCCTGTTTCTCTTATATTTTTAATGTTAGTGTGGAAGTGGTTAGTTAATGAATTCATCTCACATAGTTTATATTGTTAAATTAATTAGCACCCATTTTCACTTAAACATTTTGGTGAACTTGACTGTTAGAATAACTGAGAGGGAGGTGAATCAGTTCAATCAATTATCCTACAGTCCCAAACTCCCAGATGTACATTACAAAACAATTTCAACAATTTATGCAGCTCGGTAACATAAAATATCAATCTGTTTGTTCACTTTACGGAATACCAGTAATTATCCAAACTATGATTACCGATTAAATCAACTATGGAGTATGTAAAGTATGATAGCAAAACAATCATAACAAATAACACATAACACAATGATTTAACGTGGAAACCCTGATAAGGGAAAAACCACCTGGGACCGATAACCCAAAATAATTCACTCTTTTGAAGTGAGCTCGATTAGGAGCCAACCCTGTTAAAGGTTACAATGCACACTATTAGGTGTGACTTGGTTAGAGGATTTATCACTAACAGTTAACTCTTAACCAGAATTCACTACGGGGTCAACAAGATAACAATTAACATTCGTTGAATGTCATAGGGTAATACAATAAGACTGTTAAGTCTACTCGGTTAAGAGATTTTCTGAATCAATGGTTAAACTAATACAATTTTGATCTAATTCAAAATACAACTCAATTGCAAATATTCAAATATATGCTATGCTCATAAAATCCTCTAATCATTAATCAATTCACTTCCTCAATATTTCTCAACTTACTTCACTCGCTAAATAGTTCTCTAACGCTCGGTAATGTCTACAGCTCGATTCTTTATGTAACCATTTTGATTAGGAATGCATGAATAAAATCTTCACGCGAAATCTTTGTAGTCTCTATTTGTCTAGCATGTTTCAACAATGAAACTCATGTCTCTTAAATAGACAAGTAAACTGTTTTCATATCAGCCATCATATTTTGCCTCTTAATCTCCTTTGTCCATTTTGCTGCTTAAACCTTCCTCGGCAGATGTGTCCTTAACACGTTTCAATCTCATCCTTTAAATCTTCTCTAAATTTTGTTAGTCGTGGACCTCATAACTAAGTTCATCCTTAACCTCAATATCATAACAACTTCTAGCTCATCAATTTCAGTCGATTGTTCTTAGCATTTAATATTTTCATTCATACTCAGTTAATACTGAAATACATCGGTGATAACTAACTCAATTATTACTGTCACTCGGTATACACAAGACAACTTGGTGTATACATAAGTCTTCAATTACCAACCATAGTGACTTGTTCAATTCAAATCTCTTCTTCATAATAGATTAATGTAACATGCTCAAGTCAACAATATAAAGCCATAAACTCATCAATAAGTTACCCAATGTTTACCTTATCCTTATCTATCATATCCATCTTTTCTTTATATATTTCATTTCTTCATATGTTCTTCCTTCTACAGATGTTCAGATGTTTGTAACTATCATGATAAGTATTGTCAAAACTAGTTGACATCAATGACAACATATTGACTGATTTAATCATCTTACATATCACTTAAGTAGCTCAGTGATCTCTAATCATTGTTCCTTCAGTTCATCTAGATATTCAATTAGTTGTAGATCATCAATCTCTCCCTTTGGCATTGATGACAACACAAACAATATGAAATATGTCATACATATACTAAACATGTATTCTACAACTATGTAGGTAAATATTGTAGCTCAGTAAGCTCTCCCTAGCTTGATATTTAATATGTTTAATCACTACAAAACAAACAACATTCCATGTAGACTCTCCCTACGGATTTGATCTTTTTCAGTTCTCAGATTCTTTCTCCCATATATGTTCTCAACAACAAATATTTTGATAGTTCCTCTCCCTTTTTTTTGTATTCTAACTAACTGATGTTTCATATGCAGTCTCTCTCCCTTTGACGACAATGCCAAAGAAAATAAACAACTCTTTAGCAGCCAAGTAATTCTCTATTGTTCGGTCCAGATCTAGTACCTTCATGTACTGATAAACAAATTCTTGTTCTAGCTTCTACAATCTTTCACAACCTTTAAAAAAACCTAAAGTGTGAGCTATGTGCATCAACATGAATGATTTTCTGACAAAGTATAGGTTGATGCAACCTCTTGATCACCTTAGTGACCGATAGATAAGGGACAAACCCCTAGTCTAGTCCTCAAATACTCAAATGTGTCCTTTGGTAAGGGTTTGGTAAAAATATCAGCAAGTTGTTCTTTAGATGTTACAAATTCCAGTTTCACCTGCTTCTCTTGAACTTGTTCCCTTAAGTAGTGATACTTAATTGATATATGCTTTGTTTTTTAATGCATCACCAGATTCTTGGAAATATTTATAGCACTAGTGTTGTCACAATACATAATCACTAGGTCAGTGATTACTGTATGCACCCAAAAATGGTCGCCTAGACTTTGGACCCCATTTATTTGATTTATCAATCTTGAATCAATTTTATCAATAATCAATATTTTCAACATTATTAATTTCTTGATCAAGTCTTAATTTCGATCATATATTGGATTTTTATCCTATGGGCTAATCATTTATCCTAAGTCTTCATTTGATTAGAAGGAATATTTCTTCCCCTTTTGATTAAATAAAAAGCCCACCTTTTCATCTTATCCTAAGTTGCACAAATAAAGCATTATTCATATTTTATAAAAAAAAAGAGAAAAGCACTTTTTGTCTCATATGGACATAAAGTCAACTCTTATTTTCCTATTGGAGGATACTTGTGCACATGGATTGCTCCTCTTTCAAGCTCCACCACTGATTAAGACTTTTTGCCTCTTAATCTCCATGGTCCATTTCACCTCATTTCTTATAAAAGAAGAGCTCTCTCCTTCATTTGCATACCATGTTTTTATGCTAATGTTATGCTGCAGGTTTTAGGTGCATTTGGAGTTTTTGAAGACATTGAAGACTTGCTTCATTGCATCATTTAGTTGCATATTTGCTTTCATAGTTGCATGATAATGGCATTCTTAGTGTAGATTTCCTTTTATGCAATAGAATAAGCTCACATAGTCTAAATAGGAGGCATTGTAACACTTGTTATTTCCTTTCATAGATTAGTTGCATTGTACTTTCCTTTCATAGCTTAGATTGCATTCTCATTTAGATTTGCATTGCATTGCATATTTGGATTCTTGAGGATATTGGCATTGTTTCCCTTGTCTTCACTTGAATCTCTCATTGTGTGGTTGACTAGCAAGGTCACAAGCTTGTAGCTCTAGCTGAGAGCAAACACATCATAGTCCCTTGCAACTCCATGCATAGAGAGCTATGAGCTGCTTTGTGAGGCCTCATTTTTTAGCAACCTTGCATGTAATGGTTCATAGAAGTGCACCATTTTAGTGTGTACATTTCTGGCGCCCACCGTGGGGCAGAGTAGATAGGCTTTGTCCTTTGTTTCCTTGCATTTTCATCATTTTTCAGATTATTTTTCAGAAATTTTGCAGTTTCAGTTTTCTGTCTCAGAGTATCGCGCGATACTTCTCAAAAATATCACGTGATATACCTTTGTATAGCGGTGCGACACTTCGCATGAGAGAAGAATCGCCCGCCAGTACTGAGGTATATCACCTAGCATCGAGCGAAGTATCGCCCGCCCATAGTGAGAAGTATCGCCCAGACTGAGGTATATCGCGCGACTATAGGAAACTGTGTCGCGTGATACTGGTGAAGTCTGAGGTTTATCGCCTGGTCTGACAGAGACTTGCATTTCCAGTTTTCTCATCCGAATTTGATCATTTTAGTTTGCTGTTTTATTTTGCTTTGTTTAGATAGGTCTAACCTGCATCTTTTAGCTTAAATCTATCAGTTTATTGCATATTTACATTTGGATTTTGATTTTGCTAACCTTGTGGGTCTAACAAGTTGTATTTGTAGGTGCTCTCATTGCTTGAAAATTGCTAAAAACACATGTTAAAGAGGGCTACTAACAGTTTTTGCAGGGCTGCCCAAGCATAAAAACAAAAAAAAAAAAATTCTTGCTTGTTTATTTGCTTTCCTTTCAAGTGTGGCATTCACTAATTGTATTAGGAATCTTAATACCTTGTGAAAGGGATCTTGAGGTGGTAGGAGAAGTATGCTCTTCACCTTTAGGTGAACCAAAAAATCTTGACCCATCTTAAGGTTTTGGAAGCAAGGGAGTAATTGAACCTCTTTACTTGGTGTGTTTGGGAGAGATTCTTGAGATAGGGGAGTATGCTCTTCACCCTTGTGGTGAACCAAAAATCTTGAACCTCAAGAGTTGATCTATTCTTTGTTTAGTTTAGGATCCTTTAGCGGGCTTGCTCTTGAGCAATCAAGAGGAACGACCCAAGTGGGGACAAGCTAATACCGAGCTATTCCAACCCACTATAATCTCAAGGCTATCAAGGACACAAAACCTTGGTAGACATAACACTTGTCTTCGCTTGATGTGAGTAGCTCATGGGATTGCGACCATGGGAAAAATATTGAGCAAAAATGCTTAAGGTACTTTTGAGGCCGCGAGGTCCTAGTCCTTTATGAGGAGCAAGAGGGGTGTTATGAACGGAAGCCCTTACTAAGAACCATAGGTTAGAGGCCACCTTATTTAGCCGCTTATCTTCTTAGTGTAAGGATTGATCCAAGTGGACTAACCCAAATCACCCCAAGATACTCACCATATGTGTCCCTTTGGTTGTGTTGTTTGACACTTCCATGACAAAGCCAATATCTCTTGTGGGCAACCACTTGGTGTGAGGCAAGGGGGCATCAAGTTGTGGGCTAAGTTGGTAAGTATTGAGCCTTGTCTTGTAGGTAGATATTGCTTGAAGTGTCTTCGATTGTGTGATACCAGTGTAAACATTCTCAACATACAAACAATCGGTAGCATTCATAGGGTGCAATTTTATTTTTGATATCATAAGTGTTTGTCTTGGCAAGGTTGCTTTTGCCCGTGTTTCAAGTGTTTGAAGACATGTTTGATCCCCTACTGTTTGCAAACCTATCTAATTGCTATTGAATTTGTGATTGAAATTAGACATTTTCACCCTCACATTTGAAAACTTAAAATCAGACCTTAAAAACTCAAAATTTTGCACAAATTGGTCAAGATCAACATCAGTATCACATTAGCCAAAGAGAAATATCGCATTAGAAGGTTGTTCTTGGTGAGAAAGTTTATCTCTAAAATTGTGAGCTACATTCTTGGGAAATTCTCGTACTCTTATTGTCCAAATAATTTTCATTTAATCTCAATTTCAATTATATTTTGGCCTAGCCCAACGTCCTGGTTCAAAAGTGCAAGGGTAGTCACCCTTTGATTTGAAGCACCTCTTTGACAGTGTTGGTAAAGCACCTTCTTCTATCTTTTCATTTCTCTTTGGACAATAGAGAACTTTGATTATCCTAGTTTGGTGTTGACATTTTGTGAGGTCATCCTATTACCAAGGGTCTTCTATTTTCAATTTTCCTTGGTTAGTCTAGATCTTAGATCCTAGGTGTTGTCATGTCGCTCAACATCTCAATGAACATTATGGTATCAATTGCACAAGATGGCTCTTAGTCTTCTTCTTTCTTCTCCATTTCCCATGTTCTTCTAAAGTCTTCTATTCCCATGGGAAATTCTTCTTCTTCTTGATTCTTTTTCTCCTATCTAGTTTGCATTCCTCTATTTTTCTATCATTCCTATGCTTGATTTCTCCTCTTTTGGAACCATGAATCTTAACTATCTAGCTTTGGAACCTTTATTAAGAATAGATGATCTTGAGCTCATTGACATATTTGAAAAGTGTTGTTCCTCCAAAATTCTCATGAGTGATGAATTTATAGCAAAAATAAAAGAAAAGATGTTTAAATCAGATGCCTTTGCTAGAATCATAAACATGATCATATCACAATCTTCTTCTTCCAAACATTCTTCATCATCTAAATCTTCTCATTCTTCTTCACCTTCCAAGTCTTATCATGACTCTTCCAGACATTATTCTCATTCTTCATCTTCTAAGTCTTATCATGATTCTTCTAAACACTATTCACATTCTTCATCTTCCAAATCTTATCATGACTCTTCTAAACATCATTCAAATTCCTCATCATCCAAGTATTCTTCTTCCATTAGGTCTTCACCTTCCTCTTCTTCACAATCTCATTCTTCTTCTACTTCTCCTAAGAGTCTTACTTCTCTTCAGAAGACATACCATAAGGAACAACGTGATAGTCCTTGTGATGTCTCTTCCACAAAGAGTGACACACCTACCTTTGATGACTATGATGACTATGATGATGGACAATGTAGCAATACTTATGGCACCTTTATTCCTAAGAGTCCTCCTTGTCGTGTGCTTAGGCTTACTAAAGGGTCATCCTATTGGATAGATTGTGATGGTGATCTATATGATTCTGATTTTGAGAGAAATTATGATATTTGTTGTGAACAATATGATACATCTACTTCTATTGAGGAAGAGAAAGCTTTCCATGCTGATTATAAACGAAGATACTATGAGCATGTCTTGTCTAAAAACTCTCATGCTGAAAATAAAGATTACACTCTCCAACAAGATCATGTTAATGTTGAACCTTTGTCTTGTGATGGTCCCCTTCCATCCGCCACTTCCTCCAATACCCACACACTTCCTAAAGCTTCTGAGTCATCCAAATCTTTCACAAATCCTTCATCCAACAAAGATCCTAAGACTTTCCATGCGGTTCCCTATAGTTATCCTCAAGGGCCACCTCTTAAAGATACTCAAGATAACCTTCACTTGGCTACAAATACTTTCAATAATGTCAAACCTAAAGAGCCTAAGCCTTCATCCGCTATAATGCTTATTTCAGCTAGTCCTTCACCACCTCTTCCAAAGTCTTCCATACAATCCCAACATGCTTCCTTGTCCTTAGAAGTGGCTCCATGTCAAGAGCACTCTAAAAATGATAAAGAAAAGAACATAAAGAAAGATCAAGATCAAGAACCCTCCATGTCCTCCAATTCTCTTCATGATGTATCTCCTCCATTTCATGGTTCTTTTGATCCTCTACGCTCTTTCGCATTCATTCCACCATCTCCTAAGCAAGATCAAGCTACTACTTACAGTATTGAGCTTATTGATAATCAAAATAACCTTACCACACTTGCGCTTTCCAAAGATGATACTTCCATTAAGGTTATTAAAAATGGTGTTGTTACTTCCGATGTTAAGCCTATTGAAAATCAAGAAAAAAATGATGCGCTTATGCTATCCAAAGCAACTTGTCAAGATCAAAATATTTCATCTTCTTGTTCTACCACTCCATGTTCACTTCCACTTTCTACTCTTCTTAAGTCTTTGCAAGCTTTGAACAATCCTATCAAAGAAGGTGCTCCTATTCAAGATGTGCATGATCCTGTTGAAAACTCTAATGCTCACTCTAAAGATGTTGATATCCTTGGTTGTGATATAGATGCTGATGAACTTATTGATTATCCTTTTGCATCTTCCACGTCTATCCTTGGACCTCCTCCACCAATACTAAAGGTTTCATGTCTTCCTTCCATCTTGGGTCCTTATGTCCCTTCACTTTCCCCTCCTAACTCTCCTAATTTATCATCCATCTTGGGTCCTTACGTCCCTCCATGTGCTATATTTCCTCAAGATCAACATAGATGCATACTCTTGAATCATTTTCATCCACTCACCCATCTAAACCAGTCATATTATCCTCCTTCTTCCACAAATCCCAAGTCTTTTGGAAGTAACTTGAATGTTCAATACAAGAAAAAGAAGAAATACAAGAATCCATCAAAAAAAGAAGATTACCATGTCTCCTCTAATCGACATGGAGGTATAAAGTCAAAAGAGATATCTAAGAAGAAAACTACAAGACAAGTATGGGTTCCAAAATCCATCATTGAAGATATTCTCTCTAAATCATCCAAAGGAAATAAAAAGCCTAAAGCTATATGGATTCTAAAGTCTCTCTTGAAAGAGTCTCATATTGAACAAAAAGTAAAGTTGACATTCAAGCTTCCAAAGGTTTCCACTTCATCTTCTTCCAGAAACATTCTTCCATTCCATGTGCCTGAACCACAACATCTGCTAAACATTTTCCATATTCCTTCTCGTATTCCTCCATTCACATTTGAGAATTATAACAAGCACACCAATCCTCTCTTCGAGGAGTCACATAGCAATAATGACCCAGAATATGGTTTGCACTTGGACTAGAATATGGTTTACGTTTCCTCCATTTTTCCCATCACCCTTCAAGGTGTGTATTGACGTTGATCTTACCTTTCTTTCCATCTACCTTTTCACATTCTTTCCATTCATTATCCTTCTACCTTCTATCATTTTTTCCTCATTTGCCTATTCCTCATGCGTTTTCCTTTCCCAATCAGCATCTTTGAGCATATCATTTTGGATCCTTGGTATATCAATGATTTATCCTTTCGAGGAGCATTACCTAAAAGCTTGCTTTCTTCCGAAAAAGATAAAAATTCAAAAAAATAGAAAAATTCAAAAAAAAATGAAAAAATTGAAAATGTGCCATGGTGAAAACCTGGAAACAGGCACTTTGGTAGCAAAAGTAAAAAGAAATAAATTCATCCTATGGTGAAAACCACTCCCTTGTGACACCTTGGATAAGTACCATGATGAAAACTTAATAATCAGGCATCATGCGTAGTTCTTCTACATGTTTCATCCATTTCATCTTCCATCTTTGATCTTGACAATATTGACCTATACACGAATATTTGGCTATCTTGTGAGCTATCTTACAATGATCTTGCTTTCATTTCATTCCTTTTTAGCCTTCATATCTATTTTTCTCCCTTTATTCTAGCCTTTCGCTATCCTTTTCCCCCTTGGTCTTGATCTAATAAAAAGAGTAATACACGATGCTATGAAGTCTCTTGACATGTCTACTCCTTTGGACTGCATCCCTTTCTTCTTTTTGCAGTGCGCTTTTGAGGCTTATCCTATGTTGGCTTTTCATTGCTTATCCAAATGTGCTTTGCATGACATTTTTTTTTCCCTAGCTTGGGTACTCTTGAGGAGTTTGACCTTGAGGATTTCTTCCCTCCATTTGCCTTCATTCTCCTTTCCTCCATCTCAGTCACCAGCTTGCTAATCCCTCTTGTTCCCCACCTTGCTAGACATTGGGACTACACGATGTGATCTTGTTTGGAAGTTTGATGCCCATTCTGTCTGGGGGCATCCTTTGTACATATTTTATGATCTTGAAAAAATACCAAAAAAAATGATATATGATGCTGAAAAAATCTTAAAAAGCATAAAAAGTCTTGAAAAAATACAAAAAAATTTAAAAAATTTAAAAATTCAAAAAAAATAGAAAAAGTGCCTTGGTGAAAACTTGGAAACAGGCGCCTTGGTAGTAAAAATTTAAAAAAATGAAAAAATGAAAAAAGATTCCAAGTGGTGAAAACCTGGAAACAGGCGCTACTTGAGGCCTTTGCACTCCTATTTATTAGCATACGTCCTCGACACTTAGCCACTTCCCATCATGCCTTGACCTTATTTGGCTTAGTCTGGAATTGGTCTTTGTCTTTGTCTAGGGGGCATAACTGTTAGCATTGGTCTTTTAGGTGCGTTTGTCTCTTGGGGCATTTCACAACAGGTGTTTTTCAACACCACCCCAAAATAGTGTTTTTCAACACTACCCTTGCGTCGAGTGTTTCTTAACACTTATCAGGTGTCTTACCCAATAGTCTAAAGTATGATGCGATATTTCTCATTAGCAGATATGATACTCAGAATTTGACTCTATGACCAACACACACGCACTTAAACAATCAACTCGCTGACGATATGATGACTTTATTTTTTCTTTGTGTGCTGTCTATGAGGATTTCTTTGATGAGTGGTCTCTCCCTGAGAAGTTTTCGATGATGCATAGCTAGAAGACTGAGGGAATGAGAACATGTTTTCTTTCTTTATCTGCTTGTGGGTATATTTTGTTGATCCTAACTGTCATGAGCATTTATGCTGGTCCTACTTGACACTATGGATTGACAAGGTATTATCCTTGACTATTTTTTGAGTGCATGCTTATAGCTATCCTAACTTTCATGTGTCTTGATACAAGCATAATCTCGCCATAACAAACTTAGGTAATCTCACTACACTAGTCATCTTGACCTACATGTCTTTGGTGCCTAGGTGAGATTCCTAGATTTCTATCTAATAAAGATCATATTCATATCCACATAGTTATGCTAGTGTGCATTGTATGATCTTATGACACTACCAATAACGCTCGATGATGATAATTAGATGTCTATAAGCGTTGTGACCTTGCAAGTCAACCACTTTCATAGTAGCTTGCATTTTTAGGGTCATGATAGTCTAGTTTTTGCATCTTGCATATGGAGAGAGCTCTCATTTTTATCATCTACGGACTAGTTGGTCAACTATGCTCATTTTCTGATTCTTCTTGATCATATCTTTCATTTCTGGTCTTTCATATCACATCATTTTCTATCTATTTTCGGACTCGAAATTGAAATTCGAGTCGTGTTTCAAATTTTTCCTTTCTTCTGAGCAGTTGACTGACTTTTTGAGGCATAATTTGATTTTTGATGGACTTTCTTCCTTCCATGTCTCTCAAATTTTCTAGTCTTTCATTCGCTCTATTTCTAGTCTTCTATTTCTATTCTTCTACTTCCTCACTGGGGCATGTTTTAATGGTTAACCTATTGACCCTTACCTTCGATTGTGATTTTATTATGATTTGATCAACCTTATCAATTTTCTGTCTCTCCTCTACTTGATTTCGATTTCGATTCCGAGGGGGCAATACCTATGGGATTCTCATCCCTGATTCCTTGATTTTCCTGATTCAGACATCTTTTGTGAGCTCTTTTGCTCAAATTTGAGATTCTTATCTCTTACTTTGAATGTGATCCCGAATCGATCTCATGTTCAAAATCTTTTGTCTATGTTTGTTTGGGTGTGATCCTGAATCGACCTCACATCTGAGTTGTTTTGTGATCCCAAATCGATCTCACATTTCAACTTCATTCTTTGACTACATGTGTTCCCAAATCGATCAAAATTAGTCAAAGAGGGGCAAATGTATGCACCCAAAAATGGTCGCCTAGACTTTGGGCCCCATTTATTTGATTTATCAATCCTGAATCAATTTTATCAATAATCAATATTTTCAACATTATTAATTTCTTGATCAAGTCTTAATTTCGATCATATATTGGATTTTTATCCTATGGGCTAATCATTTATCCTAAGTCTTCATTTGATTAGAAAGAATATTTCCTCCCCTTTTGATTAAATAAAAAGCCCACCTTTTCATTTTATCCTAAGTTGCACAAATAAAACATTATTCATATTTTATAAAAAAAAAAGAGAAAAGCACTTTTTGTCTCATATGGACATAAAGTCAACTCTTATTTTCCTATTGGAGGATACTTGTGCACATGGATTGCTCCTCTTTCAAGCTCCACCGCTGATTAAGACTTTTTGCCTCTTAATCTCCATGGTCCATTTCACCTCATTTCTTATAAAAGAAGAGCTCTCTCCTTCATTTGCATACCATGTTTTTATGCTAATGTTATGCTGCAGGTTTTAGGTGCATTTGGAGTTTTTGAAGACATTGAAGACTTGCTTCATTGCATCATTTAGTTGCATATTTGCTTTCATAGTTGCATGATAATAGCATTCTTAGTGTAGATTTCCTTTTATGCAATAGAATAAGCTCACATAGTCTAAATAGGAGGCATTGTAACACTTGTTATTTCCTTTCATAGATTAGTTGCATTGTACTTTCCTTTCATAGCTTAGATTGCATTCTCATTTAGATTTGCATTGCATTGCATATTTGGATTCTTGAGGATATTGGCATTGTTGCCCTTGTCTTCACTTGAATCTCTCATTGTGTGGTTGACTAGCAAGGTCACAAGCTTGTAACTCTAGCTGAGAGCAAACACATCATAGTCCCTTGCAACTCCATGCATAGAGAGCTATGAGCCGCTTTGTGAGGCCTCATTTTTTAGCAACCTTGCATGTAATGGTTCATAGAAGTGCACCATTTTAGTGTGTACAATTACCTCATTCATTCCATCCAACACTTGTTTTATCCAAGCAATATTTGAACAATTTGTAGCAACAACAACATACTTTGCTTCAGCAGTGGATTGAGAAATGCATGCTTATTTCTTGCTTATCCAAGTCACAAGCTTTTCTCTTGAAAAGAATGCTCCACCTATTCTACTCTTCCGGTCATTAATGTTTCCAGCCCACTCTGCATCAATATAAACTTGGAGTTCAAATTTGCCTTCCTTTGTGTACCATAAACCATAGTCTTTTATCTTCTTCAAGTATCTTAGAATCCTTTTAACAACAACCATATGTGAATCTTTAGGATTGGTAGAAAATCTTGCCACAATCCCAGCTACATGTGTTATATTAGGCCTACTATGTACCACATACATCAATTTTCCAATCATTGATTTGTACAGTGTCTGATTTACCTCTATAGATTCATCATCCTTTGTCAACTTACATCCTATTACCATCGGTGTTCCTACTAGTTTTGAATCTTCCATGCCAAAAGTCTTTAACACTTCTTTAATGTATTTTGATTGAGTGATGAAAATCCCATCATTCTGTTGTATAATCTGCAAACCTAGAAAGAATTTAATC
This sequence comes from Chamaecyparis obtusa, assembly GCA_027943335.1. Lineage (NCBI taxonomy): Eukaryota > Viridiplantae > Streptophyta > Pinopsida > Cupressales > Cupressaceae > Chamaecyparis > Chamaecyparis obtusa. The sequence continues at coordinate 80,387 of BSBK01005091.1, forward strand.
TCTCCAAACATTGACATCTCAAATTCCTTTCTCATTTCATCAGCAAAAGATTTGCAAATCAGACCATGTCCACCAAAGATTATGTCATCAACAAAAATTTCAGCAATCAAACTATTATCATCAAATTCTCCTTTCATGTACAAATTACTATTTTCACTTGTCCTTACAAAGCAAATACTGATAAGATAAGCATGTAGTCTCTCATACCATGCCCTCAGTGTTTTCTTCAGTCCATACAAAGCTTTGTGCAGTCTACATACCATGTTCTTCTGATTTGGATCAACAAAACCTTATGATTGTTCTATGTAGACCTCCTCAAGAATTTCATTCAAAAAATCTGATTTCACATCCATTTGATATACTTTGAATCCCTTATGTACAGAATATGCAAGTAGTATACATACTCCTTCAAGTCTAGCCACTGGTGCAAAAGTTTCACCATAATCTATACCTTCTTCTTGTGCATATCTCTTGCATACAAGTCTTGCCTTATTCCTAGTGACCTCACCATTTTCATTTAACTTGTTTCTGAAAATTCACTTAGTACCAATTACATTCTTATCTTTCAGCCTGGGTACTAATGTCCATGTCTTATTCTTCTCAATCTGTTCAATTTCCTCATTCATAGCCTTAATCCATTCCTCATTTTCAAGTGCATCCCTAACATTATTAGGTTCAAACTCACAAACTAAGCATGTGGTATGTCTTAACTTACTTCGGGTCAACATGCTAACTTTCTTATCTCCAATGATTTGATTCTGCGGATGGTGTCTTCTGACAAATCTTGCTAGCACTTGTTCTCTTCTTTTCTCATCATTTGATTCAAGTTCATTTTCTTGCTTGGTAGCTTCTTCCTAGTTCTCGGTTTGCATTTTCTAATTCTTGGTAGTATTTTCCTGATGCTCGATAGACTCTATCTGTGGCTTCGATAGATAGTCTGGATGCTCAACATATGTGTAGACACCTAAAAATCTTTTAGAAAATAAATTATTTTTATTTTCTGAAAAATCCCTGATGACATCATCATTTATTAATTAATTAATTATTTAATTTATTTATTTATTTTTATGCCATTGAATCCCTTTATCTTAATTAAAAATATTTAATTAAGAAATCCCTCCCAAAAATGTTTAAATCTTATTTAAACATTATTTTCTTATTTATTAATTATTTAATTAATAAATTGACCAAAAATCTCAAAATAAATAATTAATTTATTTTTTGCCCAAAACTTGGCCAATTTCCTTAAGACCACTAACCTCTTCCAGAATCTTCTAATCCTTCTTTAATTTTGATTAAAGGCTAATCCCATCATTTTCTAACCCTAGTCCCAACTCAAAATATTTAATTAAGATTAAATATTTAATCCTCATGTTTATTAAATTCATTTTAATAAATATTCTCAAACCTAAACTATGGAAATAAATAAATCTTTATTTATTTCCTAAAATCCATGTTTATCCTAAGGAAATTCTTGACTCTTCTAGAAAGTCCTAATCCTAATCCCCCCCTAATCCTGTCACATTCCCTAACCAAGGTTAACCAACTCCTAAGCTTAACCCAAAGTCAACAAACTTCTAGAAACTTCTCTTACATGCATTAAGTGCATTTAAGGCCTCCTTATCCCTCTTACATGCATTTATCATGCATTTAAGAAGCCCCTCACCCCTTTCTTACACCCTTTGACCTTAGGCACATTTTTCAAATTGTGCACATCCCTCCCATCTTTCAACCCAATGCCCTTATGACACTTGTCACAAGGAGGTGGCCCTGAACTAGCATAATCCATGTGCTCCCCTTTGAATGAATCTTAGCCTCTCTTAAAGATTTTGATCCTGGTCACTCATTCCTCCTTCCCAAATCCTATAAATGCTCCTCATTTCCAAGAGCAAAATACCCACCCATTCACCTTTCATTTCAAGCATTGTTATCATGCCCATTTAGCTCTAGACTTAGCATAATCATCTTAATCTAGCTTACTTTCAAGCATTTTAGCTCATCCTAATTTAATAATAATGGATTAACATAGTTTATTTCATTGTTTTGCATGAGCATAGCATCATATCACATCTCTATTTGGTCTAAAATCAATATTAGCATAAACATCATGTAGCTTAATCTTCATTTCAGCATCATTTGATCCTTGAGGCCTTAGGGGCAAATCAGGTGTTCTATACCTATTTTGTGCCATTTATGGGGTTTTTATGGATCTCAATCCATCCTAAAATGTATAAGGAACATGCTCTAAGTGCTTAGAGAGCACACCCACATCCCCTTAAGCAAGAGCAAATCAAACAGTGCTTGGGTGCACCTGTTTAAGCTCAATCTGAGGTGGCTAGCTTAGAGTTTCCTTGTTTTGAATTGATTTCATGCTAGACTAAAATCTAATCTTTGTTTGGTTTGAGTCTTTCAAAACAGGTATCCTCAAAAGCCTTGTCCACATTCTGGCACGCCCGGTGGGACCCCTGTCCTGATCAACTACTCTGAAATTGACTTTTCTTAGCCGTTTTTCTTATCTTCTTCTCAAAAATCTGAGTTGTAACATTTATTCTCGGTCCAAATTGTGCATTTGTTGTCTACAACTGCGCTTTTGTACAAAAATTGTAAAGTTGCGCATTTATCCTTTAATACTATGCATTTATAAGTTAAATTATGCATTTGTCCTAATTTGCTGCACATTTGTCATGATTTGTTGCACATTTGTCATGATTTACTGCGCATATGTATTTTGTAAAAAACTTGCATTTTGATAGCATTTTGGCAGAATAGGTGTAGTTGCGCATACATTTTATGTTGCTACGCATATGTGCAAAATTTGGATTCTCTGTTGCTGTGCATATGTTCAGATTCCCTGCGCATTTGTTCACTGTTCCTACGCATCCATTCCAGTGAGCAGTAAACTGGTGTTTTTTAAGTATTTTAATTTGGTTTTTTCCTTGCAGATTCTAACTCTTGATATTTTTTGTAGGTACAAAAAAACATTTAAAATCAATCCTGAAGGCTTTGTTGATTAAAGAAACTAGCTTCATTTTTTGTAAAATCTTGAATGGTTTTCAAATTTCATGCATCAAAGCTAAATTAGGAACTTGTCTTTTTTGGAACTAAAAAATCAAAGCAAATGGTCAAAACGAATCTTAAATGAAACTAAAAGAATAAAGCTAAGTCGTAAGAGTCATTGTCAATTTGAAAAATAAACATACTCTTGAATGCACTAAAAGAAACGAACATCTCTATTCCCTCTTTTGTTTCAAAGCAAGCGCACAATCAAATCTTGAATGCCTTAAATGATCAAAACAAAGCACTTCAAAGTTCTTAAATAAACACGCCAATCTCAATCTTAAGTGCTCAAAAAAAAAACTTGCAATCGCTCAAATCGTTTACTTTTTGGAGAAAGAACAAATCAAACCTTAAACACTTGTGTCTTCAATTTCAAAGTTCAAACACACTTAATCAATTTGGGAAAAGGAACAAAACTTGTTTGATGTGCATTTAGGAGTTTTTCAATTCCTTCAAAAACCTTGTTAAAGTAAGCAACGTAGAACATTTGGACTCGGACAAGTTCACTTGTTCTACTTTTAGTGAGCCCTATCCAGGGAGAAAAGCACTTCCTCCTCGGAGAATGACCTCAAACCGGTATCCCCCCCCGGCCTGTATATAAATAAAGTGAAAGCAAAAAGTACTCACTTATATCTCCTAATCCACAGGTGTTTTGTGCCAAATGCAAAGGTCTGGGGATAGGTAAATATTCCTCCCCCAGTGTTGTTGGCTAGGCTCTTAAGTGAGTCACAGGCGGTCAGCATAACCGGGTATGGAGACTCCACGGAACTATTAAAAACCTGATAAAATAGAGGCTACCCTATCTACATTCGAAAGTATCAAAATCCTTGTGCAAGGACCGATCCAAGGGGTTTACCAGGTCGCCTCAAGATTACTCACCATTTGTATTCCCTTCTAGGGGGTACCAAGCTGTGGGCAAGCGATTTTGATACTCAACTTCCTTAGGTAGATCTATTTGAAGTGCTTGACAGTCAATACTCCGTGAAAACATTGTTGAAACATACGCTTTTCAAAGCTTTATTAGAGTCAGTTATCCTGTTTGTATCCCACAAGGTTGCTTTGTCCCTTGTGGAGATTGCTTTTCCAAAAATCTTTGTTGAAATCTATCCTTTGCCATTGGAAAAACATCAAACTAATCTACAACTTGATTCAAAGATACTCAGAAAAGCCATGTCAATCCAAATCCTCCCAAAATCCAGAAAATGTCCAAAGCTTTCAGAATCTCAAACCATGGTCTTCCAGTCATATTCAATCCAGTCTTGTCATCCTTTCCTCCTATCCTAGGTTAGCAAAGTCATCTCGGTCATCCCCCATCCCCTTGTCTGTCTCCCTCTAGAGTCTGTCATCTTCCAATCTTGAGCCAAATCCAATCCTAAGTCTGATTCTATCAATCATCCTAATCTGAGTCTTAGTCTTCCAATCCATCTTCATCCTTCATCCTTATCCAACTCATCCGCAAGTCAGCATGTCTCAAAACTATTATGATGAGTTTGGTTATTATGTCTTTCCCCTCAATCCATCCTATCCCAAAGATGATGAAAGCCTTGTAGATCACGAAGTATATTTTGAAAATCCTAGCAAGTTTTCTCCAAACATCCCCCAGCATCCAATCATTCCTCCAAACTATCCTATCATGCCTTCACGCTTATCCACTAGCACTCCCTTTCATGTCCTCAACAAGGCAAATCCATTATCTTATCCAACCACAACTTATCCCTATCTTAAACCTACACATCCTGCATGTGCATCCTTCATACCTCCATCTCTTGTTATGGTCATATCCCAATCACCACCATCCCCTCGAAACACTTCACGCTACTTCCCTTATCTAAAACCTCCCTCCACTTATCCTCCAAAACCCTTTCAAAACCAAACACCAAGTCTTCCAATCCTTTTCCCCAATCCTCCATCCTATCTCAATCCACCATCTTCTATTCCAAACCACATTTCCAAAAATCCCCTCCCACAAGCAGAGTGCATCCTTCAAACCACTTCATATCCCATACCTCGATCCATCACCTCTACCTCTTCAGCACCATCATCCCCTCAAGCAAGTTCAAAATCTTCCACCCCACCTTCATGTGAGGACCATCCAAGCTCCCCATCTTCTACACATTCTAATCCCTCACCTCCTCCAATCCGGAAGTCTCCAAGGAGTTTCACAAGGAAGCCAACAACAAATCCCACTCCTAGAGTTGAAGAGCCAAGCCATCTCAAAACTTCATGTGAAGCCATCATTGATGAGGCCCATCCATCGCTCCCATCTATCATCTATCTTCCGTACATTGATCCTCTTCCATCTCCTAGCATCATTGAGTCCCTTCCATTTGAAGTTTTCATCCAATCCCCACCAACATCACCTCCTCCTAGTATTATCCAAAGCATATCTAATGAGCCTCATGAGTTCACCCTTCTTCCTACCATCACGGCTACAGAATCTTCCATCCTTTCATCCATACCATCTGAAAAGTTCACCCCTCTTCCTACCATCATAGCTACAGAATCTTCCATCCTTTCATCCATACCATCTGAAGAGTTCTTCCTTCTTCCAGACATCACAGCTACAGAATCTCCCATCCTTCCATCCACCCCATCTGAAGAGTCCATCCGTGCATCCCCCAGCATTCTATCCACACAAATCCTACCATGTCAAGATCTTTCCCAAAAGCACGTTGAAATACTCACAGAAGAAAATCAAGATCCAATCCCTTCACTTCCCCCATCACATGTTCTATTGCTTCCATCACCCCCAATCCAAAATCCTACAATCCTAATTCTTCCAATCCAAGATCCTACAATCCCTATTCCTCCATCTCAAGATCTGTTACTATCTCCCAATCCCAGTCAAGATCCCATCATCCCATCCTCTCCTCTTGAGGATCCTCCAATCCAAACTATCCAGCTGCCAACACTCTATCCTCTTGGTCCACTTACATTTGTCAGAGGTAGCCCACTTGAAGCAGAAGCAATAAGTTCTATATCTTCCATCAGGGAACCAGAAAATGGATGTTTATCATATTCCCCAAGTCAGAAATATCCTTGTTTGGATAAAATGCTCAAGAAATGGAATTATTAAGGCAAAGGCCTAGGCATCCATGAACAAGGAAATCTGGAGCCTATCCAAGACAAAAAAAACATCCAAAGTTATGTGGAATTGGTCACACATTAGAAGAAGGCACTTTCAACAGAAATGTTGGTACAACTAAAGCTAAATTCAAGCATCCTTCCAAACCCACCATCACATCTTCCAAGGCATACAATGTTATTCCTCCTCCTCCATCATTACAGCCCAGGACAACCTATCACATTCCTCCTTCATCCTCCAAATCCATTTTGGGTCCTTATGTCCTGAAATCTACTAGCACATATCCTCCACATACCCCATCCATTTTGGGACCCTACATCCCAAAATATCATCCCCCATCTTATCCTACTCAGTCTTTCATTCAAAATCCAAGCATCCCTAGTCAAGATCAACGAAGACACATTCCCACATATCCTATCTACCAATCTCCTTCCATATCTCCATCCATATTTCCTCCATCCTGCACATCTCCTCATATTCACTCCGACGCTCCCCACAATTTGGATGCCATATCCAATATGAATAAAGGGAAATATCCACAAAAATCCAAAGATTGCCATGTCCAGTCTAAACGACATGCTCAAGAAAAGAAAAATCCAATCAAGCAATCCAAAGCATCCCTATGGCCACAAAGGCCCATCAAAGAAAAATCAAAATCTGAAGCATCCCAATGGCCGCAAAGGCCGAGCAAAGAAAAAGCAAAATCCGATGCATACCAATGGCCACAAAGGCCCACCAAAGCTAAAACAAAAATGATGTGGATCCCAAAGAAAAAAGATGTAATGCATCTAAAAGAAATATCTACAATGGCATCCAAAGTTGCTAATCCCCCAGCTACTCAGTCTTCATCTCCATCTCCTCAATCCATCTTGGATCCCCATGTTACAAGATCTCCTAGCACAAATCCTCCATCATTTCCACATCTGTCTTCCGCATCCCATCAACTTCAGCCACCTTCTTCGCAACATGTGCCAATGTTGATCCTGACAACATCCCCCTATCATGATCACTTTCCATCCTTCCATCCAAACACTTTCTACCACCATATCTCCCATCTACCCCATCTTATCCATGCCTTTGCATAATCCCTCCATCCCAATAAAGTTTTACCAACATCCAAGCACATCAGAAGATCAACGAAAAAAGTCAGAAATCAATCAGCATATTAGTGAAAGATCAGCACAAAGTTAGTGAAAAATTAGAAAATCCATAAAAATTGGAAAAAATCAAGAGAAAAGTATCAAAAAAAGAAAAGAGAAAAACATTCGTCCTATGGTGAAAACTTGGCAATTCAAGCGCCTTGGACAAGTACCGTGATGAAAACCTGGCAAACAAGCGTCATGCGTAGGCCCCCCCCAATTCCTTTCTGTAGTTGGGGGCCATTCCCTTCTTCCATCTTATCCAACATCTCCTCCATCCCATTTGTCTCTCACCTCCTTCATCCTCCTTTGGATCTTGATGATAAAACAAAGACTACTAGGTATACATGCTTTTTTGGGCACCTTCTTAGCATCCATCACACCTTTCAGCTACATATCCTCTATCCAATCCATTCATCCTATCTTCCATCTACCTTCCTCATCCTCTTATCGGCATATCTTTTGTCGAATCGTACCCCATTCTACTGCCTCTGAATGAATGAACTATCCTAAGCAGGGGGCATCTTATTCCTTGATGACATATTCCTTGGAGACTGTCTTTCATCCAAAATCTTCCATCTCCCAAATCCTTAAGCAAATCCACCATCCAATCCTTGAGCATTCCTCTATCTAGATCCCTCAGCGGTTCCTCCAGCATTCCATCTTCCAATCCTTAAGCAAATCCACCATCCAATCTTCCCAAATCTTCCTTTATCCAATCCTCAAACATTCTTCCATCCAAATCCCAATCTTCCTCTATCCAAATCTCCTAGCAGTTCCATCATCCTCATCCTAAGCATTTCCTCCATCTTTCCATCACCTGGTCTCTTCCCTTATCATTGGTATCTAGCTATAGGCTAACCTCATGCAATCCAATGCCATTCATCCCTATCCAAACATTCCTAGCAGTCTTCTAGCAATCTTCCAATCCTCTCCACATCCTCTAGCTATCCAAAATCCAACATCCAAGATCAAGCCAACCAATCCAATCACATCCTTAGTCTTGTAGCAAGCCTTGATCTCAATACAATCATCATCATTGGGATATGTCTTTCCCAAATCCATGTCATTTCAGGACACATCATCTACTGTCAGTCCATCTTGGCTTTCCTGCCCAACTGGGGTATCGTCTTGCATATCTTTGGAGTTTTTAGCTTCATCCCCAGGTTCTTTGTACATCCTAATCTTGAGCTTCTATACATAGCCATTGTAAATATCCTTGTGTCTTGTTGTACATAGCCTTGTCAGTCCTGCAGCAGTATCTAGTCAGAAATCTTGTCCTACCCAACCTCGCACTTCAGCAACATCAATTGTCGACTATCCTTGATCATCATGACCATCTTTAAACTGCATCATTTGCCAATCAGAAACACAACATTCTCCCCATTAGCATCGGGTCCGCACAGATGTATGCTTCTATTTTGTCTGACCTAAGCCTAATCACAGGTCCCCTCAGTTGTATCCTTCCTATCCGATCCAATCTTCCACCTATCACACTAGGTCTGTGTCGATGCATCCTTCCACACGTTCAGACCAATCTTCCCGCCATCAATCAAATCAATCTCTCTCCTTGGCAAAGGTTGTCTTTTGGAGTTATCATTTTGGTCTTGGATCTTGTCCTTTGGATTTTGTTAATCTTTTACAGCTTCTCATTGTTCTCTACTCAAAGTCACCATGATCCTTTATATCATGGTGCGCTGCGAATGAGGATAATCTGGAGCAAGGTCTTTTGATCTTTTGCTTCTGCCTATGAGTCAGTTATGTGTTTGTGGTTTCTTCAGCATCGTTTCCACCATGCCTCCTTCGGGTTTCATGTGTGATGCTGGGGCAACCCTACGTGTCTTTTTAGCGTCAATCTTATGCAACGCTGGTGACAAGGCCTCGTGATCCCAGTATCCTTGGCAGGTCTCTCGCATTGCTATATTAAACTAGGTTGTGCTCTCCACATTTGCACTTGGAGCTTCCCCCAATCCCCTGCATCCTGCATCATATAGATTAATCTTGCATCTTGCATCTCTCATGTAGCTGCATCCTGCATTTTGCATTCCAACTCATCTTGCATTCACCCATCTTTGCTCTTGGAAGCTTGGTTATTTATCTCCCCTTCTTCCTAGCTCCTTCCTTCTTTGTTTCCTTTCGAGAAAATTCCACAACGTTTACTCCTTGCGTTATTTTCTCGAGGGGGCACAATCCCTCATTCCTCTAAATTCTAGCCTTGGGCATCTTATTTTCTTGTCTTTGACGCCATGCTACTTGTGGCATCGCATCAAAGAGGGGCAAAATGTAGACACCTACAAATCCTTTAGAAAATAAATTATTTTTATTTTCTGAAAAATCCCTAATGACATCATTATTTATTAATTATTTATTTATTTAATTAATTAATTAATTTTTATGCCATTGAATCCCTTTATCTTAATTAAAAATATTTAATTAAGAAATCCCTCCCAAAAATGTTTAAATCTTATTTAAACATTATCTCCTTATTTATTAATTATTTAATTAATAAATTGACCAAAAATCCCAAAATAAATTATTTATTTATTTTTTGCCCAAAACTTGGCCAATTTCCTTAAGACCACTAACCTCTTCCAGAATCTTCTAATCCTTCTTTAATTTCGATTAAAGGCTAATCCCATCATTTCTGAACCCTAATCCCAACTCAAAATATTTAATTAAGATTAAATATTTAATCCTCATGTTTATTAAATTCATTTTAATAAATATTTTCAAACCTAAACTATGGAAATAAATAAATCTTTATTTGTTTCCTAAAATCCATGTTTATCCTAAGGAAATTCTTGACTCTTCTAAAAAGTCCTAATCCTAATCCCCCCCCTAATCCTGTCACATTCCCTAACCAAGGTTAACCAACTCCTAAGCTTAACCCAAAGTCAACAAACTTCTAGAAACTTCTCTTACATGCATTAAGTGCATTTAAGGCCTCCTTATCCCTCTTACATGCATTTATCATGCATTTAAGAAGCCCCTCACCCCTTTCTTACACCCTTTGACCTTAGGCACATTTCTCAAATTGTGCACATCCCTCCCATCTTTCAACCCAATGCCCTTATGACACTTGTCACAAGGAGGTGGCCCTGAACTAGCACAATCCATGTGCTCTCCTTTGAATGAATCTTAGCCTCTCTTAAAGATTTTGATCCTGGCCACTCATTCCTCCTTCCCAAATCCTATAAATGCTCCTCATTTCCAAGAGCAAAATACCCACCCATTCACCTTTCATTTCAAGCATCGTTATCATGCCCATTTAGCTCTAGACTTAGCATAATCATCTTAATCTAGCTTACTTTCAAGCATTTTAGCTCATCCTAATTTAATAATAATGGATTAACATAGTTTATTTCATTGTTTTGCATGAGCATAGCATCATATCACATCTTTATTTGGTCTAAAATCAATCTTAGCACAAACATCATGTAGCTTAATCTTCATTTCAGCATCATTTGATCCTTGAGGCCTTAGGGGCAAATTAGGTGTTCTATACCTGTTTTGTGTCATTTATGGGGTTTTTATGGATCTCAATCCATCCTAAAATGCATAAGGAACATGCTCCAAGTGCTTAGAGAGCACACCCACATCCCCTTAAGCAAGAGCAAATCAAACAGTGCTTGGGTGCACCTGTTTAAGCTCAATCTGAGGTGGCTAGCTTAGAGTTTCCTTGTTTTGAATTGATTTCGTGCTAGACTAAAATCTAATCTTTGTTTGGTTTGAGTCTTTCAAAACAGGTATCCTCAAAAGCCTTGTCCACAATATGTAAACCTACCATAGTCTTCCAGTTCCTTCATGCTTTCTTCATCATTCTTTTCAACAAACTCATCAACTTTTACATTAGCAATTTCAACCATCTTATTAGTAGCTTTGTTCAAACATTTATAAGCTTTACTCTTAGTAGAATATCCTAAAAATATTCCTTCATCACCTTTAGAGTCAAATTTACCATTCCTATAATCTTTCAGAATATAACACCTACTTCCAAAGATTTTGAAATAACTTACATTTGGTGTATAGCCAAACCATAACTCATAAGGTGTCTTGTTCGTTTCTTTCTTTAGTTGAACTCAGTTCAAGGTGTATACTGTAGTACTAACTACTTCTCTCCAGTACATTTGTGCAACGTTTTTCTCAATCATAAATGTTCTGGCACAATCAACAATAGATCGGTTCCTCCTTTCAGCAATCTCATTCTACTGCAGTGTTCTAGGTGCATAAACCTGTCTTTTTATACCATGCTCATTACAGAAGTTACTGAACTCATAAGAAATAAACTCACCACCTCTATCAGATCTTAAGCATTTTAATTCTTTCCCAGTTTCTTTTTCAACTTTAGCCTTATACCATTTAAACAATTTGAATGCCTCAGATTTTTCTTTTAAGAACATGACTGTCATCATCCTAGAGTAGTCATCAACAAATAAAATAAAATATTTGTCACCATAGTAGCTTTGATTTATCATAAGACCACATAAGTCGATATGGACCAACTCCAAAATTCCTTTAGATGAATAGTATTTACTTTTAAAACTAGATTTGGTCATCTTTCCTTTCTGACATTGATTGCACGAAACATGATCAAGTTTGGTTAGACTCGGTAGACCTCTAACTCTTCTCTTTCTACTTATCTTAATCATGTTATAAAAGTTCACATGACATAGCCTCTTATGCCATAACCATACATCTTCATTCTTCACCAGTAAACAAGAAGTTTCAACATTGTCAAGATAGAATTAATTACCTTTTGATTGTCCTCTAGTACCGACAAGCTTTCCATTTTCGTCATAAATTTTCACCTTCTTTCTTTTGAATGCAAATCGGTGACTTGAGTTATTCAGTTTTGCTACACTCAACAAATTGTAGTTAAGTCCTTTTGCCTAGTATGCATTATCACATATAATCCTATTATTCAATAAGATAGACCCTTTTCCTTTCACTTGACAAGGTGTATCATTTCCCATTTTCATTGAGCCTCCATTATAGTGATCAAGATGTTCAAACTTATCTTCATCACCAATCATGTGATGTGTACATCCAATATCAATGATCCAAGTATCATTCTTACTAACTTTAGAAATAACGGTTGTTTCTACATTATACCTTTCCTCTTCTTCTAAATCATCTTTCATTGCAACAAATACCACTTCAATTGCATCATCAATGTCGGTGTCAGTGTCATCTTCATTTTCTCCAACAAGGTAACATGCCTTATTGACTTTATCTTTGTAATCTCGGTTGTCTCTGTTGTAGTGTCAGTTTGCTCTGTTATTTCTTTTTCCAAACTTTCCATCACCAGATCGATCATTGTCTTTATCCTCCTCTTTCCTGTTAGGACATCTAGCAGCAATATGGTCAATCTCTTTACAATTAAAACAAGCTAAAGGTAACTTTCCCTTATACCTTCCCTTACCTTTTTGAAGTCTCTTGGCCATAAGTGCTTCAAGCTCATCAAGCTCATCTTCCCTGTCACTGTCACTTTCATTCTTTATATTATGCTTACTGCTAGATTTACCAATCTTTAGAGATGACATAAAAGCATACTCAACAGTCAGTACAACACTATTGTCATAATTATTCAGCTCAAAAGTAGTTAACTTTCCAATCAGACTATCAAGAGTAAGAGTGTTGTTAGGTGCATACCTTATTTCATGAATAACAGATATTCTGATTGCATAGATAGGCAAAAAGGTTCTCATTATCTTACTTACCACAGTGTCTTCACAAATAATACCTCCTTCTCCTTGTATAGCATTGACTACCTCTTTGATTCATTTAGAGTACTATGTGATGTTCTCACCTTCCTTCATCTTCATATCATCAAATATGCCTCTTAAGCTTTCAGCCCTGTCTCTCATTATATTCACATCACCACCATAGACTAGCGCAAGTTTATCCCACATTTTCTTTGTTGTAGTGCAATCCTTGACATCTTCAAACTCAGCATCAGATAGAGCAGCAACAATCTCTATCATAGTAATATTGTGTTCATGTCTGTCTTTCAACTGATCAAGTGTCAAAGGTCCAACATTCAGTTGTAAGTAGCCATTATCTAGTAGATGTATAGAAAATTCTCCAATTCTGGATATGTGAAGCCTCATCCTGCTTTTCCATGTGGTGAAGTTATCTTTGTTCAGCTTAGGCACTTCCCTCCTATACATCTTGTGATCTTTTTGCTCAAGTCCTTAAAACTTTCCTCCAAGCAACCAATAAGCTCTGATACCAATTGTTAGAATAATTGAGAGGGGGTGAATCAGTTCAATCAGTTATCCTACAGTCCCAAACACCCAAATGTACATTACAAAATAATTTCAACAATTTATGCAGCTCGGTAACATAAAATATCAATCTGTCTGTTCACTTTACTGAATACCAGTAATTATCCAAACTATGATTACCGATTAAATTAACTATGGAGTATGTAAAGTATGATAGCAAAACAATCATAACAAATAACACATAACACAATGATTTAACGTGGAAACCCTGCTAAGGGAAAAACCACTTGGGACTGGTAACCCAAAATAATTCACTCTTTTGAAGTGAGCTCGATTAGGAGCCAACCTTGTTAAAGGTTACAATGCACACTATTAGGTGTGACCTGGTTAGAGGATTTATCACTAACAGTTAACTCTTGACCAACATTCACTATGGGGTCAACAAGATAACAATTAACATTCATTGAATGTCATAGGGCAATACAATAAGAATGTTAAGTCCACTTGGTTAAGAGATTTTTTGAATCAATGGTTAAACTAATATAGTTCTCATCTAATTCAAAATACAACTCAATTGCAAATATTCAGATCTATGCCATGCTCATAAAATCATCTGATCATTAATCAATTCACTTCCTCAATATTTCTCAACTTACTTCACTTGGTAAATCTCTGACACTCGGTAATGTCTGCAGCTTGGTTCTTTCTGTAACTAGTTTGATCAGGAATGCATGAATAAAATCTTCACGCGAAATCTTTGTAGTCTCTATTTGTCCGGTATGTTTCAACAATGAAACTCATGTCTCTTAAATATACAAGTAAACCATTTTCATATCAGCCATCATATTTTGCCTCTTAATCTCCTTCATCCATTTTGTCGCTTAAACCTTCCTCGCCAAATGTGTCCTTAACATGTTTCAATCTCATCCTTTAGATCTTCTCTAAATTTTGTCAGTCATGGATCTCATAACTAACTTCATCCTTAACCTCAAAATTATAACAACTTCCAGCTCATCAATTTCAGTCGACAGTTCTTGGCATTTAATGTTTTCATTCTTACTCAGTTAATACTAAAATGTGTCGGTGATAACTAACTCAATTATTACTGTCACTCAATATACACAGGATGACTCGGTGTATACATAAGTCTTCAATTACTGACCACATTGACTTGTTCAATTCAAATCTCTTCTTCATAATAGATTAATGTAACATGCTCAAGTCAACAATATAAAGCCATAAACTCATCAATAAGTTACCCAATGTTTACCTTATCCTTATCTGTCATATCCATCTTTTCTTTATGTAGATATTTCATTTCTTCATCTTTTCTTCCTTCTACAGATGTTCAGATGTTTGTAACTATCATGATAAGTATTGTCAAAACTAGTTGACATCATTGACTGATTTAATCATCTTACATATCACTTAAGTAGCTCGATGATCTCTAATCATTGTTCCTTCAGTTCATCTAGATATTTAATCAATTGTAGATCATCACCCAATGTGTTACAACTTCCTTTTGATCTTTGTGTTAGATTTACATTTGCATTATCTTGTGTGTTCACCTTCACTAAACATTTTGGTGAACCTAACATGTTACAAATTCCTTTTGATCTTGGTGTTAGATTTCCTTTTGCATTATCTTGTGTGTTCACCTTCACTAAACATTTGGGTGAACCCAACACATTCCCTCTTTCATTATTTTGGAGTTAGATTTAGCTATACTTGTGTGTTTAGATCTTTCTCGTTATGCTCATTATTACATTGATAATTGTTTTAGATCTCATTAGAGTTTCCTTTTGCAATCTCCTCTTTTATGAGCTTTTTTACACTAAGTCCAACCTCTAGCATTCCCATTAGGAGAAGTCATAGACTCACGGGCTCTTTTAATCATGATTCCTCTTTTCTTCCTAGGACCCATGATGATACTAATATTTTCACTCAAGATCGTAATCCTATAGTGGAGCATAACTCTTCTCACTCATCCCATGATGAAGATGAAGTCTTGAGAGTTCCTCCTTCGCAAGCTGATAAGCACTCTCACAAGTTTGATAAATTGGAAAATTGGCTTGTGCAAGAGAACACAAATCCCGATAGTGTTGTCGCTATTGAGGCTATTAAGAAGCTTATCACTCATGATGATAATAATATCTCTATTTTGTGTGGTATATCACACCTTATCAATACTCATGCTAATCCTTTGATGGAATGTGCTCAAGATTTAGGATATATTCCTCCTTCCACAACCATTGAACCTTCTATTCCTATTTCTACCACTATTCCTAGCATTCCTACCTAAGCACCACCTCTCATGAAAACTTCTACACAATTATCTAATCCTCTCAGTGTTGGTTTTCCTAACCCTTCACTTCCTTCAAGTGTTCCTCTTATTTCCATACCTTCTTCATTAATTTCTTACAATGTCGGTACTTTCACATATTCCAATCCTCTTCCCATTCCTTATAATCCTCCACCAACATCCTTACATTTTCCTTATGCTTCATACAAATTTCCCAGTACATCCAATATGTCTCTACCTACCATTGCATCTTCTATTCCTACCATTAGTAGCTTGGTTCAAACTGTCATCATTTTGCAACAACAAGTGGCTCAATTCAGTCAATCTAAGTACAACATCCCTACATGTGACATTGCTAATCCCCTTTCCTTAGATATTCTTCATGTTGTTATCCCACAACATATTGAGATGCCTCCTCTTGAGACTTATAATGGTAAGGGTGATCATGTGATTCATATTAGGACTTTCCAAACTATACATAGTGATTTTTCTCATGACTATAGGCTCATTGTTAAGTTGTTCAAACGTAATTTTAAAGATAAATCTTTGCAATGGTATTGCTCTTTGTCTCCTTATTCTATTAATTCCTTTCAAATGATCGCTAATGCTTTCATTCAACAATTTTAAAATAATATTGGTCCTCATATTTCTTGGACTAATTTAATGCATTGTAAGAAAAGTGTTAAAGAAAAATTTAGTGACTTTATTGGTAGATTCAAACACGTGTATGCTCAAATTTCTTATCCTATGCCTGATCATGATATTCAACATATTTTTGTTTATAATTTAAAAAAAATAAATTAGATATAAGATTCTCCTTACTAAGTATACTTCTTGTGCTTCACAATTGTCAATTACAAGTGAGCCAGCTTGAGAGCTCTACTCCAATGGCTCTTGTTATTGTTGATAAGAGTGACATTGTCATTCATAAAAAAAAGTTCTCTAAACCTAACAATTACATCAAGATTCACAAGTCAACCAATACAGTTGATGATCATGTGACTACTACATCCAAATGTACGACTACTTTTTCCTTTGTGTATCATCCTAATCATAAGTACACTTCTTTATGTAAAACTTTACATATGGTGATGATGAATTTGATTAATGCTAACATTCTTAAACTTCCTCCTTTCCATCCTATTGACACTAGCAAACCAATGCCCAAGTCTTTTGATCAAAATGCTTTTTGTCAATATCATCATCAACCTAGTCATGATACTCAAAGGTGTTATACTTTAAATAATGCTATTCAAGATCTTATTGATTCCAATGCTATATCTCTTGATGTTGAGGTTAATAGTATGAAAAAATCCGTAGCACCTCCTTATCAAAATTTTCAAATTTACACCAACCCCTTAGTTTCACATTCAACAAATGTCATTAATCAACCTTCTTCTCCCATTACTAACATTAGTTATGATGACAAGGTAGAAGAAGCTAATCATGTGATTAATCATGTTGAGTCTTAACCTCAACGTTCAAACAAACCTAAACCTACACCTCCTATCACCTTTGATCATTCTGATGTGTTTAAAGCACCTAATGGTCCTCTTTACATTACTTATAGGGTAGCTCATATCCCTTCTCATGGTGTTTTGATTGATCCCTCTTCCTCTACAAATGTTATCACTGAAGAACATCTTTTTAATAAAGGATTTCATAAGGATTCCTACGATACATCTATTGTTTGGATTCAAACTTTTAATGGTTTTGTTTATCATCCTCAAGGTTCTATCAATATTCTTGTGACCCTTTCTGGTAAGGTTTTTCATACTACCTTTGTTGTTATTCCTACTTCCTATCAATTTCAAATTAATCTTGGTATTTTGTGGCTCTATTCCATGCAAGTTGTAGCCTCTCCTATTCACAAGTACATAAAATTTCCTCATAAAGGAGAAGTTGTCACCATTAATCATTATCTTTATAAGCTTTCACATCCTCAATATTATGATGAGATAGATTTCTTTTGGTCCTCTCTCCCTCAAAAACTACCTAACCGTCCTGATCATCTTTATTGATCCTATCAACAATACAAGGTAGAAAATATTCTTGAGCTTAGCCTTCCTAAGGTTGATACTACTGCAGTTGTCTTACCTACCCTATCTATTCCTTTGCCTATCATTCCTCAATCCGTAGTCATTCCCTCCTCATAACCTATGATTGTTGAACCTAATCCTTCAAGTTTATCTCGTAAAACCATTCATAATCAACATGCTTGTCAGCATTGCAAGAATTATCAAGCTAAGGCTAAGGCCCACACTCTTGCTTCTCAAATTGCTTCTTCATCTCAATCCTTGTATTCCTTCGATCAACCCATTCTTGAGCCTTTAAAGGAAGTGAATCAAAATAACAACATGCAGATGGATAAACATGATGATTATGTTTATATTTTAGATTCTATTAATCTTGATATGGAAGATACTCTTGATGATGATGTTTCTAATGAACATGTTTGTAATGATGAATATGAACATATTGATATGCATTATGATTACCTAACATGCTTTCTACGTAGCTAACACTCACTCCTAGTGAAGAGCATAGTGACTCCCCCCAGAGTCCTTGCTTGGATTTGGTGGTGGTTCCTACTATGTTGGATGTTGTTCCTCTTGCAAGTCTCTCACCTTTCCCTAGTATTTTAGACCGAGATGGGGAGGGCATGCGACACACTTGAAGTGGAATTCTCTAGCATGGTGGTCTTTGTGTGTTCATGTTGTGTTTCTCCCATGTTGTGTTCTTTGTTATATGTTTGTCTAGAATGCTTTAGACGACTCTTGTTGCTATGTTGGCACAAGATGATAAAGTAATTGAACATGTCATACATTTTATGCTATTTTTACCTCTCTTCTTTTATTTGTTGTTACATGTTATGTTGTCTATGTGCTATTGTTTGTATATGTACCCTTGTGTAGTCTACTTGGATGCTCACGACATAGTAGCATAGATTAGTTTTGGTCTCTGTGTCGCTAGCCCAAAAAGACTCTTCTTTGTACCTCTTACTTGCTTTTTCCTCCATTGTGTTGTAGTTCTACTTCCTTTGGGGAATGATGACATTTCATACTTGATATAATATTACATACTATCATATGATCATACTGACCCCATAGTTAGTGGATCCCTTATTGTTTTCTATTTTGTCATGTGTTTGTTTTCCTTTGAGTGTTCTCTCTCGGGGGCATTTCATAGTGGAAACATTCTTCGTGGATGCATGTACACTTATATTAAAGCAATTTCTCTCATTGAGGAGTTTTGCAATCATTGTAATGTGGGGGCATACACTCTGCTCACATTTGCACACACACACCTTGACAATTTAGTTTCCTCTATCGAACTATTGACAGTTCATGGGGTTTTGGTCTTTGTTCTTTTGGATATCTCTTTGGATTATTGACAGTCCATGAGGCCCGATCCTTTCTTTTTTTATTGCTCTTTGGATTATTAATAGTATGGGAGGCCTGATCATTGTTTGATCCTTCTTTGGACTATTGACAGTCTGGGAAGCTTGATCATGTTTCCAATCCCTTAAGGACACACACGTCCTTATGTCTGGGTCATCTTTTGATTCTTCTTTTAGGGACATGGAGTTCCCTTGAGGTTGAATCCTTTTGATGAATTGACTAGCATGCCACACACACTTGCTAGACCATTCGATGCCATCTCTTGTTGCAACACACCTTTTTCTTTTTCCTATGTAGTTCATAATAAGAGACAAAAACCTTATTGGGTGAGCTGGTTATACTTTATTGTTAGTGACATATCTCTTATTTTGGCTCTTGATATGATGAAGACTCAAGTCCATTGGGGACCTCATGGTTTCTTCATCTCCTCAATCATGATAAGATCAACTCTTTCTCTTTGATCTACTTTACCGTGAGTTTGAGGCAACTCATACTCCTGCTAAAGTGGGGGATAAATTTACTATCTTAAAATGGACACACTCATTATTTAAGACCTTTAGCTCCTGTCCCTTTACTAACTTTATGGACCATGGATGGATTTGTGCACAACTCCTTTCTTCTCTTGTTATGCCCCATTTTTACTCTTTTCAACTATACAGTCTCTGAGACCCCAGGGTTAAATCCTTATGGGCCAATTGTGGAATAGGTTGACCTAGTTGACCTATTCCCCAGGGATTTTAAATCCTTGGGCCGGTGTTGTCTTGGGGAATTAAATTGCCAAATAGGGTGCCCCTATCGGCTTGCTTTATTTTCTCGCTCAAAAACTAGTATAAAAGGAAGCCTAGGAACCTCATTTTGAGGAGGGACTTTTCACTATAGCAATCACACTTGCAAGATCAAGCATTCAAGAATTCAAGAAAGTAGAGTTTCATCAAGCATTCAAGGCAGTCAAAGATTCAAGGATCCTTTGCAAGCATTTTCCTCTTCAAGATCTAACACTTTCTTGGCCATCAAGGGAGGAGATTTACATTGAGGCATTCACCATCTTCTTCATCAGTGCACATTTACATCCATGGCTCCATGATGTGGTTTTGGTATAACTATTGCATTTGTGGAGATTTCCTACATCCATTATTGCAAATTCAACATCTACAACATACAAGCATCACAAAATCCTTATTGACAAGGGTTTCTACAAGCAAGGTGAATACTTACATTTATCTTGTTTCCTTTACATATTTACATTTCAATTTCAAGGTTGATTCCTCAATCTAGGGCTTGACCAAGACAAGCCCTCATCCACCCAAACCCAAAAATAAGCTTTTATGTGTGCAGGAACAAGGTATCAGAATTACAACCACAAATCTGGAAAATAATTATTGAGACATTTCTGAATAAGTTGGGTTGACTTTGCTATGGTATCCCAGAAACATGGTGACCTGGTCGACCTGTTCCAGAACACGGTGACCTCGTCGACCTGTTCTTGGAGGTCTGAGAAAAATAACATTTTTTGGGTTTTATGTCGTGATCACGAATCCATAATCAGAAGTTCTGTTATAGGTTCACATCTGTAGTTTTTGGAGAAAACATCACATTCCTCTAAACATTTCAAGGTGAGTACTTTATCATTCATTTCATCTCTTAATCTAGACCTATTTTCACATCTTAATTGGGCTGATCTTACATTTAGCATCTAGATCTATCTTATTTTCCTTATTAAATCAATTGGTTCAATTGCACTTTTATATTTACACATCCTTAATCAAATCCTACATTGCATGAAAGAGGACTTGTTTGCGTACTTCCTTAATATAAATTGAGTGTGGCATTCATTGACATCCCTTTATCTCCTTGGGTTTTGCTAATCTAACTTGGGTTATATTGAGAGTTATGTTTGGAAGCCCTTCTTTCTCTTTTATTTTGAATGTGCGGAAGTGGTTAGTTAATGAATTCATATCACATAGTTTATATTGTTAAATTCATTAGCACTCATTTTCACTTAAACAATTATCATGCCATTTTGAATCCAAAGCATAAGAAAAGCAACCCCATAATGCCCAAAAATATCCATACTTACACCATTGAAGCTTGAGAAAGAATCATCGAGCACATATCCAAAGCATTGGACATATCTCTACATCAAGAAGGCTTCTTGGATGCCCCTTTGGTTTTCACTCTCTTGTTATTTGATTTCTTTGTCTTCTCACATATTTTGTAGTAGGTTTGTTTTTTGAATGTTTAGCTTGTCTCTATATTTCAAACACACTAGTTTTAATTGCATACAATTTGATGTTAGAATCTAGGGTTTTTTGCCTACCATTGAAAATTTCCCTTGCAACCTCCTTAGTTCATTGAGTTCTCACTGAGGGTCTACCTTTACTATTCTCCACAACCACATCAGCTTTCTGAGATATTGTCTTCTTCCTCTAGACAATCCATTCTTCCTCCATAGAATAGAGTCTAGAAGTTAAGGGAGCAAGTACCAATACTAGGTTTGTTGGATTGCAAAACCAACCCTGAGATATATATCAACCCATTTACCTGGGGCGTCTTTGAGGGAGTTACAACCTCAATCATAGGTAGAGTAGGCTCTGAATTCATTTCAATTTTTTGCCTTAAAGGTTTAGAAGAACCAGTCAAGGCTCTCATAGAGGAGGCCATAACAAGTGAGGGGAATAAGGTATTTCACCATCCTCCTAAAGCACCTCACCCATAATATGAGAAGAAGGGGTCACCACCAAGTTGTCACCCACAGTTGAGCATAGACCAAAAATAGGCTCTTACAGGTTTCTAACACTGATTAGAGACTTGCGAGATCCCTCCACAGGAGAGTTCAAAGTTTTGAGTAACTCATAAGTGAAAGGGTAATCACATGACCTAGAGGGGTCACCCTTTGAATCCTCCACCCTAGGGGGAGAGGCACATTTTTCCTTCAATTTAGAGTCTTTTTTTGTCTTGGACATGCAGTTAGCAATAATACGACTAGGCTTGGCACACTTCTGATGGTAAAACACTTCATTCTCTTAGACAAGAGCTTAGGTGCATTTACCATGTTTCAAATGAAGAGTAATAAAATTGGGAAGGGTATTTGTCCTTCAATTTAGAGTCTTTTGCTATCTTGGACTTGCAGTCAACAATAACATGACCAGGTTTGGTACACTTCTAATAGTAAACCATTGCATTCTTGTAGACAAGAGCTTATGTGCATTTACCATGTTTTGAATGAAGAGTAATAAAATTGGGAAGGGTACTATTAATAGAAACATTCACACGTAAATGAGAAAATACCAACTTGAACTTAGCTTGGGTAACCATATTTGAAGTAACATATTGACCAAAGGAATCTCAAATCCACTTGAGAACTAGTTCATCCCAGAACTCTAAGGGAAGCCTAAGTAGTCGAATCCAAACAGGGGTAGTATTTTGAAGGTCTGCCACAAGGTTAAAGCTTGTTTTCCATTTGCACAAAGTGAGAGCATATTTCCCATAGGTCTAGGATCTTGAAAGGACCTTAATCAAGTCCTCCTCACCCATAAATTTGAAAAGGAAAGTCCCTTGGGCATAGTGTTGGCAAGCACATTGCCCTTCAGACTCCAACGGGTAGCAACCTAGCGACGAAGCATGTCAATGGTTGGATGGAAGGAAAAGAATTGACCAAATAGCATGAAACTCATTGAAGAGACAATGCGATCCATAATCACATCCGAAAGATGAATTTCAGTCCCCTCAATAGTATTTAAAAATTCTAGCAATGGGATAGAAACCTTAGGTCTAGAAGAACCAAAGACCATCACACCTTTCCAATCAACTTGTGGGGGCACTTTCTCAGTAGTGTCCACAAAATCTTTCTAAGATGTACCACTCTGAATTTGAACATTAGGAACCATATTCACAATAATAGAAGTATCATTATCATTTGTAAAAGGAAAAATAGAGACCACATGAGGGCCTAATGTCTTGGAAACAACCCACAAGATGGATTCCTAGGCCTTCACGATATGGGTCCCTATGGTAATGATAACATATTTGGAAATAGGGTCTTAAGGGGGATGACTAAGATCCCCTCCATAGATGGAAAACATTTGCCAACCATGAAGTTTGAAAATTAAAATAAAAAAAAAGCGGGAAAGTTGCAGAGCTAGTTACATTATGCATATTACTAGTGATATTTGGAATTTTTTTGTTGCTTTGGTGGGGTTGTGGGTTAAAATAACACAATTGGTTGTTTTAAAAAGAAAATTATAATATAAAAAACACAATTAGGTTCTTTTGATTTTAAAAACTTGACCACAATTTTATATAAGTGTAACATGATAGGGGTATTAATTTAAAAAACCCGTATGTATTAAAGTTCAAATTTTTTGAGCCATGACATGCTTAGGTTATTTGAATTTTTAAATAACTTGAACGTGTTACCTATTTTTTTTTGGTTTTTTTAAAGATGAGTGGCTACTTTTTTGTTCACTATCTTGGTGCACATTATATTTTTTCTTGACTAACAAATGGTATTGATATACACATTGATAACTTTTTTGCAACTAATGATGTTTTGGATCTTATGATTTACATTAATATTTTTTAATATCCATCTATTGATACATTTAGTAGTAATAGAGATGATATCATATATGCTTACATGTTAAAAGTTTTTTCTTCATATAATCATTATTATGATTTTTATCATGCCTTTTACTCATCATTCATAGATCTTATTTACACTTTGTGTAGCACTTATTTCATTCTAACAAGTGTTTGTATGGTGATACTAATCTTTCAACTTTGAGAGGTTATATTTATTAAGTGGTTACGTATACTTGTTTTGGATAATGCCACTTGAGGAACACCGCGAAGACAAGGTTACACATAATAATAATAATCAATTTTTGGGTAAAAAGACATTGATAATAATGATTGTGATGTTTACAATCTTCTATTATACAAGGAGATGATTTACATATAATTGGTTAATATCTTTTGTTTTCTCTTCCATGGTTTTACTTCCTTTACTTTTAAGCATATCACATTTTTCATGTTATTAGTTAGCATGTAGATGTTGTAAAGATGCCTTTAGCGGTGCATGTTGACACATGTATTTTGAGCATGCGTTCTATAGTTTGTGCTACTTTCTTCTTATATATTCTATGTGTTATATCTAGTTATTTGGCTACAAATATGGGATGATGTAAATATATGGAGTAATTGGCAAATACTATCATCATATTGACCAGTTAACCTTTTTCTTTATGTTTTGATCTTGGCCCTTTTTTATCAGGCAACACTTGTTGTGCTCCTATTTTCATTCTCATTTCACCTTTTATACTATGTTTTGTGTCTTCTCTCCCAACATGTATGTTTCTCATGTATGTTGTTTTTGTCTATGATGTATGCTATATTTCCCACCTAGAAGGCATCTTCTTAATGTTATCTTATCTTCTTTGATTATGATTATAGTTACATACTTATTGTATGCAAGTTAGTGCTTATCTTACATGCCTACATATTATATGGTATATGCATCCTATGCTTGATTTCATCTTACATAACATCTATTAGTACCTACATGTTCTTATTGAGCACATTGGTTGTTATTGCTTACTTTTTATCCTTATTATCAAGGGTGACATTAGTTGCATTTTATTTTATGAAAATATCTTGTTATCTCATCTCATGCTTGTCAAATAGTGACATCTATAAAATTGCTACACGATTCTTGAGCTTAAATGATCATAGATTTTAATATATTACCAATTTTCCTCTCCTTGATTCCTTGCATCATTCACAAGAAGTCAAATTTAGAGGAGACATATATTGTCATGACTATAGCATTTTGCTTTTAGTTACAAAAATTGACCAAAAATCCTACATTATTTTACTCTATATTGGTTATTATGTCTCATTTGCATCTATATATCACTCTCCCTTAGTTAGAATGGTTCTTTTATAGACTAAAAACATCATCTATTGGTCATGATGGATCCTTCATATCCCCACATCACTCTCTTTTGGTTTGATGTCTACTTTGCAATCCTAAATCACTATGACATAGGCTTTGCAACCCAACAACACTCTTTTTTGGGTTCTAGTGATCCTACATCCCTTTTTTAATTTACATATTGATTGTTGACATTGCTAAGCTCTCCATGTAATTTTTTTATTAGATATCACTCATGGAATTTTACACTTGGAAGTTTAAAGGTAGAGTTATGATTGTAATGAGCACATGTTTATTGCCACACACATTAATATCC
The DNA here is from genome assembly GCA_027943335.1 of Chamaecyparis obtusa. NCBI lineage: Eukaryota > Viridiplantae > Streptophyta > Pinopsida > Cupressales > Cupressaceae > Chamaecyparis > Chamaecyparis obtusa. The sequence goes on from BSBK01005091.1 coordinate 105,846, forward strand.
TTTATATACATACTTTCCATTTACTTTCACAAATAGGGGCCAAATATAATGATGAAAAGTGCATCCCTAGAAATTTACTTATCCATTTTGGACTCCTTCAACCCTCTATCTTCAATACAATAGTCCACCATCCAAACACCATATTTCTATGCAAGAATTGACATCTAGTTTGCACCCAAGCTAATTTTTGTTCCTTATTTATTAATGGTTTGGGTCAACCCACAAAACTAATATTTCCAAACCTACTTCAAGATTATATGTGCAACCTTGAAGATGCTCAAAACTGCACATGTATAATTACTCCTCTTTTTTCAAATCCAAAATTAATAATGGACCAAACTTGACTTGCTTTCAAATAGCTACTATTTGTTGAGTGAAATAAAAATACTCATATTTGCATGCTAGGGTGTGGTATAAAAGGACAAAGTCCTAGTTCATTTTAGATCCATCAACAAGAGATCATTATCATTCATATATCACGTGAGCATTATCTACAACATTACAGCTACGTTTGCAATCATAAAAACAAACATATGCATTTGGGTTTTAGCTTAGTATATCTTCAAACATTTTCCAAAGTTATAAATCAACGAAGAGGCTTAAGTAAGATACAAAACAAGAATCTACACACTTCATTTCCCATCACGACAAGTTTCAACGATACTTCTAAATACTTCTTTTTTATGATATTATATAATTTAAAATTAATTAAAATAATTAATAGAAAAAACTTGAAAGTTATAGTACATATATCGAAGTCATAAATATGAAATTAAACCTTGATGTAATAAATATCAATTTTTACTTTATTTCAAATCTTAATAGTCACAAATCTAATAACATTTGAAATTAGTAAGTAGGAGATATTTTCCACAGCAAGTCAAATTGTGATATTGGTATCAGGATTCAACTGTGTAGTTTTTTAGTCAAACTCATTGACCCATGTTTCATGAGAGATGAGTTCGTGTGAACCACTACTCATGAAACATGGGTCAATGAGTTTGACTCAAAAACTACACAGTTGAATCCTAATAACAATATCACAATTTGAAATTAGATCATAAAGCACATCAAACAAGATAATCTCCATTTATCACATCCAAAATCAAGTATACATACTTATTCATTGAATTTTTTATAGAAATATTTGTTTATACATTTGAATTGATCAATTTAAATCAATAGTATTAATTAAGTAATAATTTGGGATCATGTGTAAATCACTAGTGTTAATTAAATAATAATTTGGGGATGACACACAACACATCAGTAGCTGCAAAGCTTCCCATATAGAACGTCTTAAGTTCAAATATGCAACACTTAATTAAAAAAGTAAAGTAATAACTTATTTCTTTTCAAATGTGCAACACTTAATTAAAAAAATAAAGTAATAACTCATTTCTTTTCAATTAAAAAGAAGGAAAATTACAATCCTTTAAGAGTTCGTAAGCGACGATGTCAGCTTCCTTCCAATTTTTCCATCCAATCCTCCGTGTGCTAGAAATATCAGCCCTACTTATACAAGTAATCTGAAATATGGCATTCCCCTCCATCACGCTCGTTTTGTCACTCCGCACACATTGAAAGAGGCAAGCCAAAGTTTAGCAAATTGGCGTAATATACCCAGAAAAATCAAAGAGCAGAACACATCAAAAAACGATTGAAAGCACAAGAGAATAAATTAGGTAATGATGCCGCTGTTAACTTGTAATGCATGTAATGTAGAGCTCGAAGAAGAGGCGGCGCAAAGGCTTCATTACAAGTCCGAATGGCACCGCTACAATCTCCGCAGAAAGGTACGTTAAATTTCCTTTACACCCACTTCACGAAATTGAATGTAAACAAAAAGGTCTTAAACCCTCAAACCTTAGGGTTCTTAAAATATGAAATATTAGACGGAGCATTCGGGTCCCGTGGAGTTATGTTTATCTAGAACCATATGAACTGCAGGTTTCTAGTTTTTAGGTTATCTGATTTTTTTATCCTATTAGTTAAATAATTAATAATTAAAGAGATAGGTCGTCTTTTCCCGTGGAACGTCTCTGTTTATTATTTTTAGCTTTTTAATTTTGGAATATGAAGGATAAAATCGTTTCCAGATTAGAGTGACGTCAGATAGCAACGAAATTCTATTCATCATGCAGTTTTGTCGTAGAACAATCTTATATTTGATTTTTTGAATTTCTCCTTTATTTTGGTTGAATTATAGCTTAGATGCCATTACCGTGGCGTGACCTCCTACATCTTTGTCACCGTGGGCTTGTACTTGGTCTTGTCATTAGGATATCGGATTCCACTCAGTGGATCTGAATCTGGCTCTGCGTTGAAAGCGTTTTTCTTTGCCAGAGGCAATTTTATAAACAATGAAAATCTTTGCTACATAGCCCATCAATCACTCAAACCCATGGCAATCTCTTTTCGTGGTTATAGCTGTGTGATCTGACAGAACATGTCCGTTTTTCAAATTAACGCCAAGGTAGATGGTGTCTGTTTGAACTTCCCAACTGCAAATGGGGGAAATTTGTTGTAGTTAGTGTAGATGTAATCTACCACAGCTTTCAGCTAAGAGCCTAAGTTGACATTTTTGTAAGGCCGTGCCTTAATTCTTTAACCCTTGTAGCTTCTTTCTTTTCAGGCCTTCATCCTTTATTGTGGCTTCATTTTATTAAGTTTGCACACCTTTTATTCTTTCAAGAGCAATTGAGGCAGCAGAGTGCGCCACATGGCGAAGCGACACAAGTTTTTGGGTTGAACACACCCGGAGACTGAGAGGTGGGGGGGTGTATCAATCACTTATCAAATTTAAACTTTCACTTTGATTCCATACATGCAACTTTAAACAACAATGAAAGATAAAACATTCAACACCAGTGCACAAGAGAACACCAGATTTACGTGGAAAACCCAAGGGGGCAAAAACCACGGTGAGAAATAACTCACTATATATGTAAAATGTTACAAGAGGCTCACTGCCATACTTGCTGCCAAGATAATTGCCTTGGGGCTAGATACAAAGGACTTGCAAACCGGAGATCACTTCTTCAGGGCAAGGTAAAAGGATCTGATGATGAGGCTCATTGGCACAACTCAGGATACATGAAATGAAGTATACAACTCTCTTTAGAATGTAGATGCTTTTAACATGATGTCTCAAGCAAACATACTTAATTCGGCTCCACAACTTCCACCACACACTTCTGGTTCCTCAAATGCACATTTTTCCACTTTTCACACACACTCCACTCAAATTGCAACTGATTTGATCTTTCATCCATACCAGCTGGATCAATGTCAATTGTCAAGCAATAATTTGGTTACCTAGAACAAGGGACAAGGGGGAAATCCCAGAAGTCGGCCACCAAAACATAATTATGGTGAAAGTGGTTCTATCCAAGAGATGGATAGGACCCAAACATCATAACACATTGTCCTATGTGATCCCAAACATTGCACATGTTTGGCGCACATCATCCAAAGTTAGGAATAGGGTAACATGTAGCAACAATTAGTCGGCCCAAAACATATCTTCATCTTGAAACTGCTTAAAGTGGTTCTCCACATGGCAAGGTGACACCCAAACCAACTCAACACATCATCTATTGCAATCAGGGACTACAAAAGCAAGAGAGCAAACCCTGTTGCCCAGATAGCCACAAACAACTCTGTAAATCAACTCCAGACACAATGCAGCACCAGAGAGCTCAATTACAGCTATGCAAATCACATAGAGATGTTCCTTGAACATCCAACATCATTCCCAAGAACATATATCCTGTTTTCTCAATAATTAAAGCTGCCATAACCTTTTTGACATAGAGCTCTTCATAACTGAAAAGCCAGGAGAAACAGTCATGAAGCATATCACCAAAAATATACTTGCAATACACGTCTCTGTCAGAAAATTGAACTGAGACATTGCACAAATGTTAGGAACATCCCGTCCAAGCTGCAACTCTTTAAACATCAATGTGGAGAAATGTGGAGCTTTTCCCAGACCAATCTTGAGAAACACCAAAACTGCGAGCATACACATGACACACAATCTATGTTCCAAACTGCAAAGTCATACCAATAAACACAGAGGTATGCAGAGCATTCTTCCAGGCAGCTACCACAGAACTTCTCTGCAAACACACACTTCAACAACTTCAATGATCAAAACACTTCAATTGTGCAACAACAACATTCTGCCAACATGCTAGTGTCATGCTTCTAATCCTCATCTTAAAAATGTCATCATGATATCACAGAACATGGATCTTCTCATCTCTCATCTCCAATGCTAATCTTCAACACACATCATTGCCAATATAGAAGATGGTTGACATTCAATCTTACTGCATCAGATTAACAATACATACATCATTCCTTACTGCCACACTTTTGGCCAGCATCACAACAACAACATCTCAGTGCAATAGCTCAAACATAGTGAAGTAGACATCAACACCCATTGGGTGGATATCTATAGAAGAGAATACTCAGCCAATAGTTACAATCAGCCATCTAACATCAGCACAAACATCTGTCTTATGCAACACCATGCACCTGGTAAACATTATACAACACTCCACAATTCTGTCATCAGAGGGCTGTGAACACAATCATCAATGAATTATGACACATCACATCTCATAGTCTCACAACTGCAACAAGCAGAGGGTTGACACAAGGGACAACACCAATTGCCACCAGAACATATCATCATGAACACACATGTCATTGTCATCAACAAGCTCTCAACATCAAGCGGGCAGAGGGTTGACATCAATGACAACACCAACTGCCAACACCCAGGAACCATTTCTCCCTTTGCATTCTGCAAGCATGCCATGTGGGAAGCTCCTGCATTAGTTTTATATTAAGCAGCAGGCCCAGTCTTTCCTTTTATGGCATATCTCCGTGGTCGCCACATTGTAGGTCTGCCTCAGTCTTTCCAGCGGGGCAACGGAACTAGTAATATGTCCTATGTGGACACCCAGCATCGGCAAGGCAAAACTTTCCGCGAGAACTCTTCCTTACTCTGGAACCCTTCCGAGGCTCCAGGGCCCAAGTGGAAGAAGAAAAGAGGTCTACGTGGCATTGAAAAATGCAATGGTTGTCATTTCATTGGAACTTCTTTGTTTGCTGGAACCTTTATAGGACTCTAAAGCACTAGTGGGAAGTTTACAGATGATGATGCAAAAGCTGATGTGGGAAAGGTCATTCTGCTGGAGCTTCTTCATCCACTGGAACCTCTTCCAAGCTCCAGCTTGGGCAGAAGGATTTTAATCGCTGACATGGGGGCACACAGGACGGTTTCCACTAGAACTATTGCCTTCGCTGGAGCTCCCAGATAGTTCCAACAAAGTTATCAATACAAAATATTTTGCCACGTCAGATCAAGGATGGACAGCGTCAGTAGTTAAGATGCTGGCTAGATGAAGAGGCAAAGTTTCAAAAATGCTGTGCTAGTGAGCCACATGGCCTGCCTACAATTCAGTAAATCAAGAAGTGTAATTTTATTTTATTAGGTGCTCAATGTATTGGAATCCGCCATGTGTAAGCTAGGTGCATACCGGGATCTCCCTAAAGCCTGAAACATTATAAAAGTGCGCTTGCGGAATAAATGTGGCTACGCTGTGTGTCAACAGATTTTCAAATGCCACGATTTCCAGCTGATTCACATGATAGTTTCAACCACAAAAGTGGAGCCAGACAGATGACAATGCCACTGTGGTAGAAGGAGCCATCTATCATTGCCCAGTCTTTCAGTTGTAACGACCACCATGATGAGGGATTGGTGTGCAGGAATCTTTTTGGTTGCAGCTAACTTCCTCCAGAAAGGGGGAAATATCTTGTCCTAGGGGCTTATCACCATTATTGCAAAAAAGAACACTTACAAAGAGTTTTATCATCCTGTCACCATGTAATAGTCTTTTCAGCCTTAGCATGTTACGTTCTACCATATAATAGAGAATTGAATGCATTGGACTGTGCATTTCTTACCTTTGTGATGCATTGTTTCCAATTAAATGTTCTGTGCTTATTTAGTGACTGTTCAGTTAGTGATTGATATGTTTTAAGCTTTTACAGTTTTAGTGGTATCCTATATGCAGTGTTTGAATCATGTTCCTAGACTCTTTCAAGGTACTGCAAAATAGCATATACTGTAACTGCATTATGCTATTTAGTGAACAAAATTCTTAAAGACTTGATGTATTGCCTCTCTTAGTTTAGTTTTTATGTTTTATTCTTTCCCTCCCTTTTCCCAGACCGGTTAAGAAGAGACGGCTTCTAAAATCCCGGAGGTTGTCTTGCATAGAGTAATTTAGCCCCCCTTATGCAAAACTTCCCATAAGAGCCGTATCCCTAAGCGAAAGCATTATTGATCAACAATTAGTTTTAGTGGCAAACAGAGTATGTTTCAATCTTGATTTGATACATGTTGTTGGTTTGGCTTCATTTTTTCTTCCTTTGAATTCCAGAATTTTGGTCCTTGACCAAAACTAAAATAATGTGGTTTCATGTTCACATCCTATATGCAACGTACTTAAGTAGATTACTTATTTAGAATGAAATGCCAAATAGAGGTTTATACAACAATAATATATAGCTTGTATGTAGATGGACACCTCGTAGATAAGAAGCAAATCTCTAGGGGATCCACAAGGCATGATACAAAAGCCGACTGTGATGTAATTGCAAGAAAGGGGATCAAAGGAATAAAGATCAGTGATTTTTAATTTTGTGTCAATTTCCTTGGGGTTTAGCTATAGTGCTTTTCTGTTACTTCAAATATGTTTTGGCCTAAGTTGCACGTTCTGGTACAGATCCTGGTTCGGGTTTGTGGATTGGGTCGGTGGGTTCAGCTATAGAATTTTTTTGGGGGGTTGGGTGTGCTTATATATATATGCAGCCAGCCATTATGTTTATCTGTTCTAGTAAATGGCGATCAATGTTTATACATGGCAAAAATAAATAAGCAAAACCCTCATACATCGAATTATCATGGATGTTGCAGCAATTCCAACAACAAATAATATTGCTATGATGTGACAGCAGATGCAACTGGCAGATATATAACAAAAATAAATTCCGAAACCATTACACATTGAAATAATACTGTTTATAACTGATATTGTAGCAAGGTACAACAAGACCCCTTAATTATTAATAATATTCAACTTTGGTTTTAACTTAGATACCTGCTGGAATGTAAAAATCATTAACCCTGCAGGGATCCACAGGCGAACCAAACCAGTACCTGGATCTGGTGCAAACTGAACCAGGATCTGGCCTGGCAGTAGGTAAACCTGGTAACATAGGTTTTGGATAGTTGTGGTTCAAAGCCAGTAAATCCCTTGGATCCAATATGTAAAATTTGCGTGAAAGTATCTTTCTCTATCAATAATTTAAAAAATGTGTAGTGGAAATCTGGAAACTCAAATATTGGCTGCAGAGTCCACTAGTTCTGGAAACCACAGAAAATTTGTGATGGAATTCTTTACAAAATGGCAGGAAATGTCATCAAGAACATTTCCAACTTCCTGCAACTCTTGAAAATGTTTCCAGTAACTCTAAAAAAATAGGATTGCAAACTCTTAAAATATAAAGGAAGCTGGATATCAGTACCTGAAACCTCTGAAGGCTCTCAACAAGTATTTTGGAACTGTAGAAAATGTATTTGAAATCTGATATATGCAGTTTTGGGTGTTTCCAAACAGTAAGAGTTTTTGAAAGTTTTCATGATTGTAAGATGTTTCAGGAAACATGTATCCATTTTGTTAGAAATGTTTTTGGAGTGAAGAGGTCATATTGAAATAAATGCTTGAAAATAAAGGTGTTAATTTGTTTTGAGCATTGCTGATATGCTGATGATACATGCCATCTCAATGACAAGAGCTTACTGCTTGCTTCCCTATATTTTTTATAGGACCTTTCATTTGTTTTTCTTTTGATTGGTAAATTTGGCCTAGAGGGGCATACTCTTTGTATTAACTACAAAAACTCCATGGGGTGCTTGTATATCTCCTATATTTGCTATTTACAGCAGATTCTATATAGATTTTCTTAACGATATTGGGCTTATTTGTTTGCCCAGGACATACTGAAATGTCCACCCCTGATTTGTTTTTCTGAAATATGTTTTGCAAGTTTATGGAACCAATGAAATTAGTTTGGTGTTTGATGATTTCAATTAAGATAAGAACATACACAAGCATGATGTATGTGTAACATGATATAGAAAGCAATGAGCTTATAACATTTAGTCTCATAAAACTAATCATAAACTAATTCAGAGCACTACAAATCTGATTCAAAACAAATTGCAGACATGATATGTCTGCCAAACATGAAATGTTACACTCAGAAAATAACCAGGTGTCCAACTAGGAGTCAAACATGACGGGGCCTAGTCCTCTATTCAAGTCACCAAATCTCTCCATAATTGCTCCATCAGCAATATTAGGCATCCAAGATTGATGATGTATAGCCACCACATTTCAGATTTAGACCCCTAATAGTTCCCACGTGCCAAGCAAGAAGATGTACAGACCTCCTGAGTGGGGTGACCAGCCTAGAAAAATCAATACTTCACCAAATTCTTCAAATGAAAAGTCTATGTGAGACGCCCGCTATGAGGAAGACTGATAGCAAATACCTAGAATGAAATCTCTGTCAATCGCTGAGTTATATGAGCATAGATATGAAATCTTGATACTCTGAACAAGCACACCAGCACACGGATAAAGCCTTTAATCTCTTCAAAACTCAAATTGCACTCCAAGAAAGCACACGCAACACCTCCCTCCAGTCAGGATTCTAGCAACTATAATTGCAGGTTTCTTGCCCTAAAATTCTATGGACTGATGCCTTTATTTTCTTTATCTTCCACCCACTGCACCGGAACTATAGTTTCCCACCTGCTGAAGGGTTATTCTAGCTTGATTCTAGCAACTATCGAGTGCAAGCACATCCATAGAATTGTAGGGCATGTTATAAATGAACTGACGCCTCTACAATTCTATGGGGCAGGCTGCTCGACTCGATTCTAGCAGGGTTATTGCCCTAAAATTCTATGGGCAGCCCCTACTATTCTATGGCATCAGAGGAAGAGAGATATAGGCGGTGCCCCCTATCTATACATGGCACTAACACGGTTATAGGCACCGATGAACAGTGTTGTTCTTCTGGCTAGAGTTGATATTCCATATCAACTAGTTACCCATATCAGGAAACTGTGTAAATCTTCATCTTTTTTCAAATTCAAAAGCACCCTCAAAGCCAAAATCACTGTAACACTCAAACCAAGAACACCAACCAGATAGGGTAGGTTTCTCAACACCGTAACAAGCAAACAAGAAGTCAGTTTTCATCATCAACCTGCGAAAGAAGAGCTCTTTGAGCTCATTCCAGCAGCATTTCATTAAGTTGTCAAATCGTCCATTCCAAATGAGAGCTCAAACTCAACTTGTAAAGAGGGAAGAATTGGGGCAACTTGCATTTGAATTTGAATGACTTTCACTCTCATTTCACTTTTTGAAAGCAACATGAAATAACCCTAAAAGATTCGACCGTTTCCTTGAGCTCACAATATAACATTTTGTTGAATATGTTGTCATTGATGTCAAAGGTTGATGATCAAGGTTTTGTATAAATTTCAAAAAATAAGTAATAGAGAATTGGCTTGAGCTGGTTGGTTGTTTGATTGAGCTACTTGGTTGTGTGATTGAGCAACTTGGGTGTCTGCTTGAATTGCCTTAGTCAGATTTTTTTTTTGTTGGAAAAAAGGGGTAAAGATTTATTCAATCAAAGCAGTGATACAAAGCAAAGGCCTCAGGGACACCAAGAAAGGAACACATCAAAGCACCCACCAACACCACTACATATTCCTGTCCTCCAACATTAACTTATCTAAGATTTCAAGATAGTCAGAAGGTAGAGCATTCCTCCCTCCAATATCCCAACAATCTACATTCTCGGAAGCCCACTTTGCCAAACAGTCAGCCACTGTATTCCATCCTCTGGGGATATGACAAAATTAGACAAAACCCAAAGAACTGCACAGATTAAAAATTTGTCTAACCATAGAGGCTAATTGCCAACTAACATCATCCAAACTCTGTTTGTTCATCATATCCACATGAATCTGGGAGTTTGGCTCACAGATAATCCTCCTCCATCCTAAAGAATATCCTCTCTCAACAACAATCTTAATAGCAAGAGCCTCCATCAAATTGTGAGTGTCGTCCTTTGTAAATAGAGAAGAAAAAATCAGCACATCCATCGTCACCTCTTCCTATACCTTCAATACCTGCATGCCTTGGATTCCCACGAGAGGATCCATCTGTATTAATTTTTAAGATCCCCACAGGAGGAGGTATCCACATTCCATCTCTACAAACCCGCTACTTAACATGTCGAGATCTTTTGTTAGCAGCACAACCCACTTTACTGTCCCCTAGTTTCAAATTCCTTACAATAGCATAATCACTAGGATCAACATTTTCAGACATATCACACTTTGCAGAGATAGTCTCTTGAAGCCTATTAACTATCTTCTGCCACAACTGAAAGCTTCCCAGTTGGGAATCACAAAAAACCCTACGGCTCCTTTCCAGCCATAGGTTCTAGATAATAAGGGCAGGCCCAATAGCCCAAGCCACTTGAGGAAAAGATGTCTTTGCTAGAGGTGTGCCTAAACTCTCCTAAAAATCAATTAAGGAGGATGCATGAATATAGGCATGTTGCCATGCGTCCCACCACCTATGCCAGATCTCCGTAGAGAAAGGGCATAGAAAAAGTAAGAGGGAGCAACATTCCTCACTATGCAAACTAAGAGAACACATAGAGGTTCCCTAGAAACATCTCTTACAAAGATTCTCCCATTTGAGGCATTTCCTCTGAGCAACCAACCATAGGAAAACAAGACATTTAGGCCAAGAAATGCTATTCCATACCTTATTCCACCAGGACACATCTGTTAGACCATGCAATTGCCTGTCTAACTTAGCATAACCTTCAACACCAGTAAATTTTCCTTTTGGGTTGGGACCCCAAGCTAAAATGCCTCTCTTTAAGGGAATTGCATAACCTACCCTCGGAGATTTGATGCTATTTAGTATGATCCTCAATAGAGCCACCTAGGGGCCACTCAAGTGGATCCTTTTTGCTAGTCACCTCCATCTGACTTGTATGCCTGCCTGTTTTAAAATTCTCCACCTTTAGCCATCTAGCGTTAGTGAAAATGTTGCAAAGGAATTGAAGCTGTGGATAGCTAGAAAGAATAGGAGGGTGACCATCCCAAGAGTCCTGCCAAAAAAGAGCTTCAAAAACTCCCTTTTTAAGAGTGTCCCAGATACAAGATCCCCTGCTCATTAAACCAAGACGTGGCAGTTCATGGCAATCAACACCAAGGAGATATTTGTAGGTTAGAATCTTAGCCCAGTCCTGATCCTGACTGCTACACCACCTCCAATACAACTTGGCCGCCAAGGCCTTGCTAACCAGAGCAATAGACTGAAGACCAAGGCCCCCAGCATGCTTCGGTCTACAGACAAATTTCTATTTGACTAAACTCCACTTAGAAGAAAGAAAATTGCCAGACAAAAGAAATTGGCAAGAAAGAGTATCAAATTCTTTCACAAAGCTGGAGGGGGGAACTTGCACAAGACACCTATATATGGGTAGAGCCTGCACCACAGTCTTCAGAATAATCACTCTCCCAGTAGAAGAAAGGCAAGTGGAAGTCCAATGACTAATCTTACTTTGAGATTTGTCCAAAATTCCCTACCAAAAATCTCTACGCTGAGATCCAAACCAAAGGAATCCCAAGGTATATCTAACGAAGAGAACCAATTTGAAATCCGAGGATCCTAGCAATCCTACTCTGAATAAGCCGAGAAGTATTAAAGAAATAGATGAATGATTTATCTTCATTAATTTTCTAACTTGAGGCTTTCAAGTAGATGTCCAAAGCTGTCCTAAAATTCACCGCCTCATTGATTCTGGCAATGCCCATCAAAGCTATGTCATCCACAAACTGGAGATGAGAATAGGGAGGTAGAGCGTTGCTCCAACTCCATCCTTGAATAAGACCTTGCCTCACTTGAGATGTAATAAATCTGCCAATTCCCTTTGCCATGATAATAAATAAATAAGGGGATAAGGGGTCCCCTTGCCGAAGTCCCCAAGAAGCACTAAACAACTTTGAGGGTTCTCCATTAATAAGAATTGAAAAGGAGGTAGAAGTCACACAACTAAGAACCCAATTCACCCACTCTTCTCCAAAACCAAAGGCCAATAGGATTTTTTGTAAGAAATCCCAGTTCACCCTATCATAAGCTTTAGCCATGTCAAGGTTAATAAATATAGCTTTCTCCTTAGAGGTTGCCAATGAATGAATAGCCTCCATCGTTATCACAACTCCATCCAAAATTTTTCATCCATCAACAAAACCACCTTGCTCCTTAGAGATCAGAGTACAAAGGAATGGTTTGAGTCTTTCAACAATCAATTTAGTGATAATCTTGTAGATTACATTACATAATGCAATAGCCCTAAATTGATCCAAACTATTAGCCCCTTCCTTCTTAGGAACGAGAGCTAAGAAGGTAGAATTTATAGACTTAAGCATTTGCTTATTCCTATTAGATTCCTAAACCACTTCTAGAAGATCAAATTTTATAATCTCTCGAAATTCTTGAAAGAACTCAATAGGAAACCCATGTGGGCCAAGAGCCTTACCTTTTTCATATGAAACAGAACTTCCTCCAATTTAGGCAGCAAAATGGGGCGCAATAGGGCATCATTCATTTCAACAGAGACCAGAGGGGGAATACAGTTCAAAATGGCCCTCTCTTCCACCATAGCTTTGGGATCCTCTTTGGTAAACAATTTAAAAAAATAACTAATAGCTTCCCTGGAAATTTCTTCATTAGAAGAGAGATGAGCTCCTTTTGAAGATATGAGAGAAGTAATTAAATTACCATACTTCCAAGCCTTGACAGAGTTATGAAAAAAAGCTATGTTTCTATCACCTTCTTGAAGCCAATCAACTCGAGACTTCTGCTTCTAGAAAATCTCTTCACGCAACTGCCACTCTTCTAAATCCTTAAGAGCTAGGGACTCAGATTTATTAAGATTAGAAGTCATCCCTTGATCTCTAATCTGACGTGTGACATCATCCAACTTGGACTGAGCTGCCATCTTCTGTACATGCAGATTCCCAAAACATTGTTAATACCACCTCTTGAGCCCATATTTCACATGTTGTAACCTCTTCCCAAAAGTATGCATAGCTTGCCCATGTGCAGGCATCCCTTCATACCACCAGTCAACCATAAGATCCTGTAAAGACTGATCACGCAACCGCATCAACTGAAATTTGAAAGAAGGGTTTTTGAAGATTCTATATGAAATGATAGAAAACTTGATAGGCCAATGATCAAAGCCCCTCCAATCAAGAATTTCTGGACTGGTGGACCACTTGTCATTCACCCAATAGCAGGAGACCATAAATCTATCAAGCCTTTATGAAATAGCTTCAACACCACTCCTATTATTCCATGTAAAGACACCATTAATTGGCTTCACATCAATGAGATTCAAGAAACCAATATTATCTTTGAGCAAATTTGAAGAAGGATCCAACCTGACTAACCCACCTCTTTTTTCATCTAAACTAGTAACAACATTAAAATCACTAGCCGTAATCCAAGGGAGAAAAGGATCCAGGGACATAGATGTGCTTTACCCAAAAGATCAGTAGGAGCATATATATTAGAAAAAGGCACCTTTCTTTTGTCTCGAAACTAGAAGCAACCATAGAAATGGAAGATTGGCTAGAAATCCACCACAATGGGGAGACCTTCCTTGGGTTCCAGAAGCAAGCAACCCCCCTTGAACTACCATGAGCACCCACCCCCTGTCAATAGCCCTGGGGCCAGACACGAGGAGCACAATTGGCCAAACCATCCACTGAAAGATTGGTTTCTTGAATAAAGACTACATTAGGAGACCGAGATTCAATTAATCCGCAAACAACCTTTTGTCTGGGAGTGATTTTTAACCCCCTTACATTCCATGATTAGACAATCATTTATGGGGTTGAGAGCAATGGGAATCAATGGGCTTCATAAACCCCGACTTAACCAATGTATCACCAATAATCTTTACCTTTTCCTAATATGTCTTTTGTCCATCCCGTGAAGGTTTGTCTAAAGATCCCCTTTTGAGGGGCTTCTATTGCAGGCCTAGGGTAGGAGAGGCTTTGTTGCTCTTCAGAGAATCTGAGGCCACCTTTGTGGAAGGAGGAGCAAGAGCCATCGCCATTGCACCCTCAGGAATTTGTGATCCACTAAGATCCTTGATATCCTGAACTTGAGAAGGCACCTTTGTAACCATTTGTCCATCTTGTTGCTCCTGTGAAGATAAAGCTCGACACTCTTTCTTTGAGTCCTCATCTTGCACCTTGCATTGGACTTTGGCCCCTGAAGATAGTTCAATTGGAATTCCTTCCTCTTGGACCAAGTCATCGAGAACATCAAACTTGTTAAAAGTGCTATCATTCTGCCTATCCAACCATGTTTTCTTCTTTCCTCCACCTTTATTTCGAGTCTTAACAGGAATGAAACCTTCCTTATTTGCAAGACCTTTAGACATAGGGGCCTTCCCCTTATCCTCTCTAAGAATAGAGTGAGGAGGATCAGAAACTGCCAAGGGAGAAGATTTATTTCTGAGACATCTCCGTTGTAAGTGACCATATTCACGACAAATCCTGCATCTAAAGGGCAGGGTCTCATAGTCCAGTTGTTGGATCCAGGAAGATGTTCCCAAACAAATTTCCATATAGTTTGGTAAAGGGTTATTTAAATCAACTTCTACACAAATGCGTGTATAAGAAATTACCTTTCAATCTTGAGTTTGTGTGGCAGAACCCACAAGTTTACCAAGAAGTAGCGAGATTGAGTGAAGAATGTCTTCCCTCCAAAATTCCAGCGGAAGCCTTGGCAATTGAACCCACACAGGCACTTGAGAGGGGAGCTCCTCAGCAGAGTGCCAAGGTTTGATAAAGAGCCCCAGTTGGTTGAAGAAATAAGGGCCACCCTCAAAAGCCCTATTCCTATCTGACATGCTAGAAAAAATTACTAGAAAATAGTTATTAGCCACTAGAGGTATCTCCATATCTCCTTCGGGGTTCCAAACCTAACACGCCCAAGAATCTAACATAGGTAAAGAAAGGCGAAGACCCATGAATTTGCATATGAGAGCATGATTGCACCAATATTCAACATCCTTCGAAACTTGCTCCGGTTGAATAACCAAAATTGGGCGATCCTGGGACCTCTCCAAGCAACTATTCACTTTTTTCATCTGAAAAGTCCCTTTGGAAGAAGAAACTCCTTCCCCAGATTGGAGTTTATCTATTTTCTCCTTAACACATGCATGCACCGAAGAAGACCGGTCTACCATCTCCAAATCCTTGGAGATCTCTATTAGGCCCAAAAAGAGGCAAGCACAACTGAGAGGGGGGGTGAATCAATTGTGTGTATCTAATTACTTTAATTCCACTTTAGCCACTTATATTTGAAATATAAATAGTAATGCAAGATCCACAACATATAACAGAGAACACCAAGATTTGTTGTCAAGGAAACCCGGTTTAAGGGAAAACCCCGGTGGGAGTCAAACCCACTAGATGAATGTACTCTGTTAGAAGTACTGCCCGGTTAAGAGCAAAATTGAGAACAAAGGATGCACTTGCAACCACAGGCTTACAACCCAATCTGCAGGCTCATTGCCCAAAGCTCACTGCTCACAATACAATCTCAGATCTGCCCCTCAGTCAGGTTCACCGATCTATCTTTAATACAACAGGGTGGACATGTAATCTATTACAATCGAACTGATAAATAGCATCGCCTATGCCAAAACAGCTCTAATGAAGTACAAACTCTGCCTTAAGTGCAGAACACACATATACATACTCCTCTCTCTTGCATACATTCTCTCAATTACAAAATGATCTTTCATTTATATTGATTACAAAGAATAATCCTTCACTAGGTGGGCTAAAACCTATTACAATAAAAGATATAAACAATATGCTCAATCACCAATGCAATCCAAATCAAGTCAGCTAAGACTTAGATAGGACCCAAATCTTCAACCTCGAACACACTACACCATTGTTGATGCGGCACCAAGAATCACAACACATTACTCCATCAAGTTGGCTAGTACCCAAATGAAGAAACGCCAATACGCTACCAAAACAACAAATTCGATCACCTCAAACAATGCGGACCAACAACATGATCATCACACGATCCAAGAACACCAACAAGCAACCTGAATACCATCTAGAACCTTCACATCATCTCCAATACTAAATCCAAACTCAGCTTTAACTCTGATCAACAGGAACACTAAAATACCGAATTCAATCATAACAAAAGATATCTTGCTGTACTCTAAATCATGAACAACACTAGCTGTGAACACAGTGATAAGGAAGCACGCAATCACCAGCTTCGCAACCTCTGAAACATCAAATCTCAGTCATACCGAACCAAATACTCATCCACTATTCACAGGAACATTGTGACACTAGCATCCAACAACTCTATCATTCCTCATTCAAGCTGTCATGCCAACCTCTGCGAACCTCTGTAGATCATCTATAGACACCTTTGAACAATACCTCACGATCAGAACTCAAGATCTTCAACATAGCACCTGATCAACTGAAATCCTCCATACCGAATGCATTGAACACATTGTGTGAAACAACAACTAGTATGTTGACATCAATGACAAAACATTAATGTCAGCACACCCAAATCCAAAACTTTGACATGTTCAACAATCTTCCCACAATCTCTTGAGAAGAGGACAGTCCTCGATTCTTTATGGACACAAAACAAATTCACCAGATGAAATGAAAATGAAATGGGATGGGTGTCCCTTAACCCCAAAACGCCACACACCACCTGCGGCGCAGCATAGAGCCCTCCCACCAATTTGAAACAAAGAAACGTCCCCTCCGGCATCCAAGAAAAGCCTGTGCATGGGATTGAGACTGACAGACCGCTGTAAACTGAAATAACCCCCCCCCGTTGATCGTTCAGATAGAGCGCAATGCAGGAAAAAACGAGCTAGGGCACGCTAGCCCTAGCTTGAACCAAACCCAACTCGCAGGGCCATCCCTTCGTTCACCGATCGACGAATTGCTTACTCAGATTAATATACTCTGTCAACGATTGAATTTTCAAAGGGTTGTTTTCTATGTTTTTAATTGTGGCGGCTAGTCTGAGATCTACACACATATATTCACATTAATTCTTGGTGTTTCTTTTTTAACAAAACCTTCTTACTGCGACGGCATCTAAGTCTGATAACACACTTGAGATTCTTGGGTTTTAATGTTTTATGCATGGGGCGGCTTGTAACAATTTTTCAATGAAGAGCCGTTGTCATTTTCTGAAGAAATATTTTTACTTAAGTCGTTTCTTTTGTTTAAGGATAGAGTTATTTCTGAAGAGTGCCATTAAGACAACATGTTGATATAGAGTGGAGGCATGATGGTCTGTTTCAAACTGGTGATGCATTCTTATTATGAATTGGGGATGGTGGACACGATACCATTGTTTCAAACTCAGCCATCAATGATTAAAAATTTAGCTGGTGCAATTATTCAAATGGGACTGCTTCAATATTTACTGCTCTTCTATTAATTCTGCACTAAAGTACTGGTGCAGTGGACTGTGAAGGGCAGATTTAATTTTGGAGCTTGCATGTGCAGTATTCTAGACGTCTTCACCTGCTCAAGCGTGGGACTGACTGTAATTTAATTTTGCAAGGTGGTGTAGTATTTTTGGCTGTGCGCGTTTCTTTAGAGGAGAAGCTTCTTGTGACATGTTGAAAACAACATTGATATCTAAATTTTATTTGCTGAGACGTGCAGTGAGTAGTGGAGAAAGATTCCTCTTAGTTGAGCCATATTTGAGAAGTATACAGCTGCTCTTGGCAAGACATTTTTTTGGTTTGGGTATTGTGCACTGATAACTTCTTGATGGCTGGACAATGCCATTGATAAGTAGTCCAACATATTTTTGGTGTGGATGTAGAAAGAAGCAGCCGGCGTTGAAGGAAATTTATGGATTAAAAGGGAGGTCACTTCTTCTTTCTTAGTAAACTGGTTTTTGCCTTCTTGAATTTGAATGTGGTCTCTGTTGGTGACTCTGGCAAGCCTTGGGTGTTAATGAAGTCAAGCAGGTCATAGAAGGGGAGATTTTATTTGAGGTTGAGAAGTTTAAGTTGAGTATGATGCTGGAATTGCATGTCTGCGGTCTTGGAAGGATGCTTGAGTGAGTAAAGTGAATGTATATTGCATCTCTGAGATGGTTGTGGGCAGACATTGGGAGACTGATAATAATTAACATGTTTCAGAGTTGCTGTTAAGTATTTTTCTGAGTGCTGCTATCTCATCTCAGACTTCGGTGATTCATTCTTAGTTCCTATTTTGAGTTGGTGCTCAATTGAGGTTGGTGCCTCAGTTGTTTGGAGTTGGTCCCCATTTTTGTTAATGAAAGCTATTGTATGCCGTGCTTTTTTACTTGAAAGGGTTTTTCACAAGAAATTTGGTGTACGCATCTTTATGTTTTATGTGGTTTCATGCAATTAAAAGTTCTGAAATACTGATTCACACCTCCCTGCCTCGAGTATTGATTGTGTGCTCTTCAATCGTTACTAGAGTGGAGTGTCTTCGGAAATAGAGCTTAAATGCTTGGAGTTTGATCTTGATTTCTCACATGGGTTCTCAAGAAGGTTTGGCTATGAATATATCACCCTTATTTGATGGCTCCAACTACGCATTCTGGAGAATTTGCATGCGCACTTATATAATGTCTCTTGGTTTTGATGTTTGGAGAAGTGTGGAAACTGTTTGCACTATGCCTACAACTCCTCCTATGGATGCTGATGGGAAGGAGGCTTTTGAAAGTAATGCAAATGCTATGAATGCAATCTTATGTGGGTTATCAGAGATTTTTTTTGTGAAAGTTATGCATTGTGAATCAGAAAACATATGAAGGAATGACAAGGTTAAGAAGGCAAAGCTTTGTTAAGTTATAGCTTCGATGTGATTGACTTATATATATATATATATATATGTCTATATATGGATTATATTGATTAGGCTCGATATGCTTGAATGAATCAACCTTAGTTGATTGCATATAATAATTAACATGTATTGGTTTGGATTTCTTATATTCGATAAAGCTGTTATTGCATGTGAAATCGACCGCAGTCGATACTATTACATTGGTTATCATTGGTTACGATAACTATCGTATGATAGTTATCGTAACACATATATTAGATATGTGTGATGCAGGAGCATCCTGGGTGTAAGAGCAATCTTGCATCACCCAAAAATATTTCTATTTTTTGTATTCAATAAGGGCTATTTTGTGCAGAGCTGCTATTTATGGAAAGTTACTATTTTTGGTAATTTTCGCATGTGCTCAGAATGATCTTATTTCTTTCTTGGAGGTTCATTTTGGTCATATAAGTCTGCCAGTAAAGTTTCATTGCCAGATCAAGTGTATATTGGAAGATATTGAAGATTTTCGGTATTGGCAGCAGGGTACAGAAACTTTGAACTCAGTTTTGAAAGCTTTAGAGGCCCCGGATGAGGTCGAAAATTTGGGTGACGGGCGCTTGCGCGGGTCAAGCCTGTAGAGCACTTCGTGGCGTTTCCGAAATGGGGTTATAATAGCCGAGCGGGTCAACTGGTGATGACTTATGGTCTTCGGAAGTTGGGCCACCTGAAATGGCAGAAAATAATTTTCTTCAAAATTTATGTTCGGGTTTCAAAGGTTATCTTGAGCGGACTATGATGTAATGAAATGCAAAATAAAATAATTCTAAGTTTGGTCGGCCTTATTGGCTAAAATTCTGGAACCTTCCCAGGCGGTGGGAATTGCCTATATAAAGAAGGCTGTATTATTGTCTTAGGTAGTTCAGAATAGTTCTGAGTAGTAGATCTGGGTATTGATTTGAGGCTTTGTCCTACAGAATACTGTAAGGAATGCCCATGTGGCTTTGTATATTGTAATTCTGAAAGTTTGTAATTCCACATTTGTGGAGATAATAAGAAGCCAATTTTATGTTCTTGCATATTATTGTTGTTGTTTCTCTTTTTCTGTTATGTGCTTGTGGTATTAAGGGGAGCACCCTTCATCAATGTGTTACGATAACTATAATACAATAGTTATGCGTAACACAATCACTGCAAGTATTATATATAAACAGCGCTTAAATGAAAAGTCATGTATATGTAAAGACATGACTGTACGTGGCTTAAGCTACGTACGGTCATGTCTCTACATAGACATGACCCTTATAATTCATATATATATGTCTTTGTATGTGGCTGTGGAAAAACATCTATTATAGTATTCATGCCTTTACCACAGCAACATACGAAGTACATATATCTGCATTTATAATTCAGTAAATATACAAAAGATAATAATTGTGAATAACACAAATAAAGAATATTGAATTCTCTCTATTAAAGATCTCTATTCCTAACATGGTATCAGAGCCTCTCTAGAGAAGAATTAATATAGATAAATTCTGAATTATATCAGATCCATTATAACAATATAAGAGGAAAATAATAATGGCCAACAACATTAAAGTAGAGGACAGACATGAAGGCGCTACAAACTTCTTCTCATGGAAGATACGAATCCTAACATTGCTTCAAGAACTCAAGTTAGATTCCTATGTTGAGGAGGATAAAAAGATGCCTGAAGATGAATGTGATAAATCAACTTGGAAAAGGCGTAACAACGAAGCAAAGAAGATAATAATCGATGCCATTAAAGACCATATTCTTCCCTCTAGAGCAAGGCTAAAAACCGCTTATGAAGTATTCAAAACTATTCAAGAGACATGAGAGATTAATAATACAAGTAGATTACTCACTCTCAAACAACAACTCTTGAATTTAAAAATGAACAAAGGGGAAACCATCATGTCTTACTTCCTAAGAATTTCTGAATTAAGAGATCAACTATCTACTATTGGAAACAATATTGATGACATGGAGTTAACATTAATAGCTCTTAGAGGATTACCTATCACATGGGAATCCTTTATTCAATGTATAACTGGACGTCCTTCTGTACCTAAGTTCGATCAACTAAAGAATGACTACACTCAAGAGGAGTCTTGTTTAATATCAAGAGGGATCAGGCCTAACAAAGGAGAAGAGATTCAAGCTCTAAATACTCATTCAAACTTCTAAGGCAACAAAAGGAAGTTCAAACATAAGAAGGGAAACCATAGCAAAAATCACAAAAATAGAGACTTCTCCAAAGTACAGTGCTATAAATGTGATAAACTTGAACATACGCTATGATAACTCTGAAAACTTCAAAGAATTTTGCACTTCTGTTGGGATTAAGAGGGAGTATACAGTACCTTATAATCCTCAACAAAATGGAGTATCAGAAAGGAAAAACATAACCATTATTGAAGTTGCCAAGGCTATGATGCATGATCAAAATCTTCATACCTCATTTTGGGCCGAAGCATCTAATATTGCCGTATACATTCAAAATAGGTGTCCTCACTCGATCCTAGAAAACATTATACCTGAAGAAGCGTTTACAGGAAAGAAACCAGACCTAAGTCATCTAAGAATCTTCAGATGTCCCATATATGTTCACATTCTTAAAGAGAAAAGAACCAAACTAGAACCCTTTGGAAAGAAAGGAATATTTGTTGGTTACAGTGAAACTACTAAAGGATACAGGCTCTACATACCAGGACAAAAATCTATTGACATTAGTAGAGATATCAAATTTGAAGAAGACATTGCTCTTAAAGTCTCTACACTTACAGAAGAGGGATCAAATGAGAATCAGAGGGAGAATATTATAGAAAATGATGAAAATCATGAAATTGAAAATCAGAGGGAGAATGCCTTTCAAGATGATGAGAACTACATTACTGAAAACCAAAGGGAGAACATAATAGAAAACGATGAACTCCCTTCATCTAACCTTGAAGATGTTGAAATCCCTAACAATAAGAAAAGGCCACTATGGGCAAGAAAAATGATTGAAGAAAATAATGTTGAACCATATGAAATATTTAAAGAAAGTAAAAGAACAAGAAATCAGAGGTGCTATTTTGCACTTATGGCTGAACTTACAAAATCTGAACCATCTAATGTTAACTTTAACATGTCAAGCCTGGAATGATGTGATGATCGAGGAATATCAATCTATTGTCAAAAATGATGTTTGGGAAGTAGTACCAAGACCTAAAGGGAAAATAATCGTCTCTTCAAGATGGTTATTCAAAATCAAATATGCTTTAGATGGTAGTATTGAAAAACATAAGGCCAGATTTGTCGCTAGAGGTTTTTCTCAAAAGGCCGGAATTGACTATGAAGAAACCTTTGCTCCGGTCGCTCGATATACCTCTGTAAGGACTATTATTGCTATTGCAGCATCCAAAGGGTGGAAGATACATCAAATAGATGTAAAGATAACATTTCTTAATGGTTTTATTGAAGAAGAAGTATGCATAGAACAACCTGAAGGCTTCACCACTCTTGACAGTAATAGCTATGTCTGCAAATTGAAGAAAGCCCTCTATGGCCTTAAGTAAGCCCCCGGGGCCTGGTATGAATGCATAGACAGTTATCTCTCCAAGCTAGGGTACTCCAAAAATGAAGCTGATCCTAATATATACTTCAAAACATTCAAAGGTGAAATGGTAATTCTAGTTCTTTATGTGGATGAGTTATTAATTACAGGAGAAGATCATCTTATTGCTAAATGCAAACAAGATCTCACAAACGAATTTGATATGAAGGATCTAGGTTTGTTACACTACTTCTTAGGCTTAGAAGTATCACAAAAAGAAAACTATACTTTCCTAAATCAAGGAAAATACACCATGGACATTTCAACCAGATTTGGTATGATGGATTGTAAACCATTAACCACTCCAATGGAAACAAATCTTCATAAACTCAAAGATAAAGCCGCAGATTCAGAACCTACAAATCCTTCATATTATAGACAACTAATTGGATCTCTTTTGTACTTGGTAAACGCTTGTCCTGATATCTGCTATGCTACAAACGTTTTAAGTCATTTCATGTGTGAACCAAAGAAGATTCACCTAATAGCTGCTAAACATATTCTAAGATACTACGTGGTACAATTGGAATGGGCCTAAAATACGAGAATGTTGAGATACAACTTCAAGGGTTCTCTGACTCTGACTGGGTTGGAAATTCAATCGATCGTAAAGCACTACAGGATGTTGCTTTAGTCTTGGATCTGCAATGATTTCTTGGTTTAGTAGGAAACAATCAGTGGTTGCTCAAAGTTCTATTGAAGCAGAATATATGGCTGCTTCAATGGGAGCTTGAGAAGCAGTATGGTTAAGGAAGTTACTATTTGGATTGTTTGGCAAACCTCTAATGCCTACAGGAATTCATTGTGACAATCAAAGTTGCATTAAACTTTTAGTAAATCCAGTTTTTCACAATCGTTCCAAGCACATGGAAATTCCTTACCACTACATAAGAGACATGGTAGACAGAATTATTATCAAAATTGGTCTACATTAGTACTGAAGAACAAAATGCTGACATCTTTACCAAGCCTCTTGCAAAGTCGAAAATCGAGTACTTCAAAAAGAAACTTGGTATGATTAAGTTGTGATTAAATTTTTGACATTAAATCTCTCTATTATGTAAATTGATGTATTCATGAATAAAATAAATAAAATATTGCAATATTGTGTGTTTCTTTGAAAGGTGACGATCTTTCATGTGTGTGAGGTCACTATTGTGAGGTGACGACCTCCAATAGTGTGACTCATTCAAGTTATCATTGAAATCTAGTTCCGAATTTAGTTGGGGATTATGATAACGCGTGTCTCAAGTTTTTGATCTGGATTGCGCCGGATATCTTGATACTTCTGCTTATCACTAAATCCAATTTCGAATTGAGTCAGGGATTGTGATAATTTCTTCTATCAGGTTGAGTACATTAAACTTGTGTTCAGGACCTTGCCGGTTACCCTGATATAAAATGATTAAGTGTTATTACAAATATCCAGTTCCGAATCGAGTCGGGGATTTCATTAACACTCACATCTTGAGATCGTGATTCTGATCAATCCTCTCTTGCTAAGAGGGAGTGTTAAGTTATAGCTTCGATCTGATTGACTTATCAATATATATATATATTAATGATTTATATTGATCAGACTCGATATGCTTGAATGAATCAACTTTAGTTGATTGCATATAATAATTAACATGTATTGGATCGGATTCCTTATATTCGATAAAGCTGTTATTGCATGTGAAATCCACCGCAGTCAATACTATTACATTGGCTATCATTGGTTACGATAACTATCATACGATAGTTATGTGTAACACAATCACTGCAAGTATTATATATAAACAATGCTTAAATGGAAAGTCATGTCTGTGTAAAGACATGACCGTACGTGGCTTAAGCCACATACGGTCATGTCTCTACATAGACATGACCCGTATAATTCATATATATATGTCTTCGTATGTGGCTGTGGAAAAACATCTATTACACTATTCATGACATTACCACAGCAACATACGAAGTACATATATCTGCATTTATAATTCAGTAAATATACAAAAGATAATAATTGTGAATAACACAAATAAAGAATATTGAATTCTCTCTATTAAAGATCTCTATTCCTAACAAGCTTTAGACTCATAGAAGACATTTTTAAAGTCTTAGAATGTAGGAAGAGGAAGATGTTGCTGCTTATTTTCTCTGAGTAGATGAAGTTGTTAACACTATCAAGGGTTTAGGAGAAAAGATTGAGGAGTCTATTATAGTTCAAAATTTTTAAGGTCTCTTCCGGTGTGCTTTGATGCCAAAGTTTCATGAAGAGATGTAGGAACTTGACAAATTGACTATTGATGAGCTTCATGGTATCCTAACAACTTATGAGATGAGAACAAGCTCTGATTTTTCTGCGAAAAAGGATGTAGCCTTCAAAGCTTCAAAGAAAGGAAAATAAAATGAGTGTATATAGAGAGAAAGTTCTGATGAAGAATCTGATTTTGAAGAGGCACACTTCATGAGAAAGTTGATCAAAGGTATAGGTAAATATAAAGGCAAGCTGCCTTTCAAGTGTTTTAACTGTGGTAAGGTAGGACATTTTGTAGTTAAATGTCCTTATTCAAAAAGTGAGGACAACAACAATGAAAAGAAGCCCAAAGTCAACAAGAATTATAAGGGAAAAGACAAGAAGGGTCATAAATAAAAAAGATTTTTTATTCCAAGGAAGAGAGCAGTTCATCTAATGTTAGCGATGAAGAGTCTTCAAGTGAAGAAATTTTGTTCATGGCCTTGGAAGAAGTACATGATGAAAATCAAGAACATGAAGATCATACCGATGGAGAAGAAGGAGAAGTAAATCTTGAAGAAGAGCTAATAAGAACTATGGATAAACTCAAGAAGCTTAGAAAGAAAAATCAGTACTTGAAAGCCCCGTTACAAGAAGTGAATGAGGTGAATACCAAGATATCTCTAGCTCTTGGAGAAGCAGAAAATCTGATAGTTGACTTCAAGGTTCAGGTTGTAGAAGCAAAGAAAATTGAAGAAGTTAGAAAACCGCTTAAGCTCAAGGAAGAAAACTGTGTAAGACTTGAAGCTGAAATTGTTTCACTCAGAAAGATAAATCTTCGATACAACTGAATATGAGAAGATAAATAAAAAAAAATTATGCCCTTGGACATGGTCATTGCCTCACAAAAATCATCTAAAGATAAAAGGTGGAGTTGGTCTTGAAGAACGTCGAAGTTCTATGTCTACAAAAGATAACTGCAGAAGACCAATGTTGATAAGCTCAAAGGATTCAATATCAAAAATCAGAAATAATGCTTTTAAGAGGCCTCCTATCTCAAGACAAACATGTTTGAATAGGTTTAATAATTCTTCCTTTTATGGTCATTGTTTCTCTTGCAATTGTTTGGACACAAAACAATCAATTGTAGAATGTTTGCAAGAAATGATTTTAGTCCTAGGAGTAGGAATTCTTTTGCTCCTCCAAGGAACTATACAATGTTGTATGCTATAAATTTAATAATTTTGGTCACACTGCAAAAGTTTGTAGAAGTGGTATGGCAGATTTCTCCAAGAAGAACAAGAAGTTTGAGAAAGAGGACAAAGCTAAGGAGGTTGCTAAGGTTTGGAGGAAGGAGAAATAAGTGTTGGTGGAATCTCTGATTTTGCAAATAGCCTATCTTTCACAAAATGAAAAAGATAAATGGTATATTGACAGTGGCTGTTCTAGGCATATGATTGGAGATGAGAGCAAGTTTTAACACTCTCAAAAGCACTGATGCAGGTAAGGTAAGATTTGTTGGTAATACATCTGCAAATATCAGTGGTACAAGTACACTTGTTTTGAATGATGGTAAGACAAACGTTGAAAATTGTTGAATATATTGTCATTGATGTCAAAGGTCAATGATCAAGCTTGTCTCAATTTCAGAGTATCACTCAGTGTATAAGAATTTTTGGTTAAGTTGCTTTATTGGTTGGTTGTCGTGCTTGAGGTGCTTGACGAGCTTGAGCTGTTTGAGGAGCTTGACGTGCTTGAGCTGCTTGTTAGCTGCCTACGTGTTTACTTCCTTGCAAATCAGATTACCTTATCATGTGCCAAGTCATATTTATGCCATGTCAGCTTTGAATAACCAAAAGGCTCGATTCTTCTAAAGTGGAGTATGTTTGGAGCTATTAATATTTGCCAAGCATTATATTTGAGGTTCTATAAAAAATAAAGTGTCGTGACTTTATTATACTCCTAAGTTCACTTCAAGAAATAATATGTAAAAGGATTGCCAGTTATTATTTTTCCAGCTGGGCATTTTTTGAAAATGATGGAGGATGTATTTTGGTTTGAAGGGTCGAATAGAAAATGAGGGATGGCACGTGGCATGTATAACATATGATTGTAACACCATGGTTATTGGGGATAGCCAGTCGCACATGCTAGAGACGGGAAAATGAAAACTGAGAATTGACTCATTTAGATATGTAGCTGCGTTTTTAAATTTCTCTCATTTTTTTGAGGATTGGACTGTATGTGTACAACTGTTTGGATTTTTAGCTGATGATGGAGTTGTTTTAGTGGACGGTTACTAAGAAGGCATGTAGTTGCTGTTTCTACATGGTTAATAATTTTTTTTTGTCCTCTAACAATGATTTGAAGGGAGTTGGGCAATGATATGAGATAGTTTTTGAATAAGCAAACCATAGCAATGACATGTGAAAAACAGAGCAGAGGCGTTGGATATCTATTTATATATTGGCCGTTTCATTTTTATAATATGAGTTTTCTAAAGAATACGGGTGTCAAGCAAATATTTGTGTGAGCTTTTTAAAAGAGTTGATGTATGATTGCAACTGTCAGTCATTTCTGGAGTTTGAATAGTGCGTTTTGGTGAAAAAAGAATTGTGTGGAGATTATTTTTAGTGAATGGTTCAGATTTTTAGAGAAGCTGTGATAACGAATTTGTATCTGTAGCTTCATTTTTAAAAACAATTGATGAGTTAGCGTATTTAGTAAGTGTGGAGCTTGGAGTTGTCAATAGAGAAAGAGTAGGGTGCCTAAAGGAATTTATCTGAGGAGCTGATTGTTATTTCATTTTATGCTGAGAATGTTAGTGCTGTCATTTTTAAAACTTGGTTTTGTTTCAGAGTACTGTTT
This sequence comes from Chamaecyparis obtusa, assembly GCA_027943335.1. Lineage (NCBI taxonomy): Eukaryota > Viridiplantae > Streptophyta > Pinopsida > Cupressales > Cupressaceae > Chamaecyparis > Chamaecyparis obtusa. Next base: position 133,653 of record BSBK01005091.1, read on the forward strand.
ATTTTTTGAATTGGTGCTTTAACTGGGTTTGGTGCCTCAACTGTTTGAAGTCGGTGCTTTGAAGGGAGTTGGTGCTCTCGTTAGTTTTGTAATCTGGGTTGGCACACATTCTTTGATAATAGAAGTTTTGTATGCTGTGGTTTTTTACCCAAAAGGGTTTTCTACGAGAAAATTTGTTGTCTCTGTTTTTATGCTTGCATCCAATTCTATATCTAAGTTAAATGTGGTTTGATAAGTTTTTAAAGTTGAAATACTGATTCACCGCTCCCACCCCCTCCCGCCGTATTTCTTGCGTGCTCTTTAAAAATGCCTTATATGTAGAAGGTCTGAAACACAATCTTTAAGTGTGAGTCAATTGTGTGATTCAATTGTGTGATCAAGGACACTGTTTGGTTTTTAATTCAGATTGTTGTGAGATTGGAAAAGAGGGTAAACATATTGCTGATGCAAGCAGGTTTGCTAACAATCTATACATTCTTGATGTTTTTAGAAAGGATGAGTTGGGAGTGATTTCAGTTCATCATTGAATTGTTGTTTGGACTCAGAGGGAGTTTTCATTGTCGTATTCTTTCAACCTTATTTCAGTAATGCAAGCTAGTTCAGTTATGCAGGCTGGTTTCATCATTGATGTCAAAGGGGGGGAAATAAGTCAGGGGGAGCAACTTTATTTTAGAGTTAGTGAGTTTGTTTCAGTTTATTTCAGAATTGTTCTTTGTTTCAGTTTGGCTTCAAATGGAGTTGCCATCAATGACAAAGGGGGAGATTGTTGAATATGTGATGTAGGGACTTTTGACGGTCATAACTTTTGACTTGATTGTTCATTTGGGCTCAAAATTTTACAGACAGATGCATCTTCAAGAGTTGTTGAATATGTTAATCAAATCTATTCCATTGGACCAAATCTCGACACATTTCTGGGGTCAAATCCCATCATATGAGGCCTCAATATCAGCTTTTACTATTTTTTCGGGATTTTCTAGTTTTTGATTTTTTAGTATTTTTTTATGCATGTAATTGTTTAGCGAGTTGGTGAGTGATGTCACTCGAGTTAACTCTAAATAATTGGAAATTCTCATAGTCTTTGGGATAATTTTAGAAACAACAAAAATTGGCGAAAATGAGACTTTTGTAAAAATCTGCCAGAAATAGTAATTTTCGGGTTGTAGTTAAATTAGTGTTTTTTCTCTCATTGTAGCAGCAGAGTAGTTTGGAGAATTTCACGCATTGAATTCTGAAATCTTGCTGTGTTTCTTGTTTTCTCTTATGATTTTTGTTCACGGTTAAAATCTGGTTACATCAAATATGTTGTCATTTATGTCAAAGGTTGATGATCAAGGTTGTATAAATTTCAAAGGATTACTCTAAGTAATTGAGAATTGGCTTGAGGTGGTTGAGCTACCTGGTTGTCTGGTTGAGCTACTTGGGTATCTGATTGAGCTGCTTGGTTTTCTATCTCAGTTGCTTAGTCATATTAATTTAATTGTGACGGCTAGTCTAAAATCTACATCACTTATATTCTCATTAATCCTTGGCGTTTCTTTTTTAACAAAGCTTCTTACTGTTAACGCACTTGAGATTCTTGGGTTTTAACGTTTTATGTATGGGGCGGATTGTAATGGTTTTACATTAAAAAACCATTGTTATTCTCTGAAGAAATATTTTTTATTTAAGTTGTTTCTTTTCTTTCTAGGCTAGATGATAAAAAATAAATATTTTTGTTTGAGGATAGAGTCATTTATGAAGATTGCTATTAAGATGACATGTTGATATAGAGTGGAGACATGATGGTGCCATTTCAAAATGGTGATGCCTTCTTATTATGAGTCGGGCATGGTGGACACAATACCATTATTTCAAACTTAGCCGACAATGATTAAAAATTTAGCTTGTGTGATAATTAAAAACGAGATTGATACAATATGTACTGCTCTTCTATTATTTATTTATGCACTAAAGTACTGATGCAGTGGACGTGTGAAGGGAAGATTTAATCTTGGAACTTGCATATGAAGTATTCCAAATGTCTTCACTTGCTCAGGTGTGTGACTGATGGTAACTTAAATTTGGAAGGTGGTGTAATATTTTTTGGCTGTGCTTGTCTCTTTGGTGGAGAGGCTTCTTTTGATATTTTGAAAACAACATCGATGTCTAAATTTTATTCTCTCGGACGCGTGGTGAGTAGTGGAGAAAGATTCTTTTGAGTCGAGCCATATTTGAGAAGTATATAGTTGTTTTTAGTAAGACGATTTTTTTGGTCTAGGTATTGTGCTGTGAAAACTTCTTGATGGCTAGATAATGTCATCAATAAGTAGTCCAACATATTTTTGATGTGGGTGTAGAAAGAAACAATTGGCATTGAAGGAAATTTATGGATAAAAAGCGAGGTCAATTCTTCTTTCTTAGTAAACTAGTTTTTGCCTTCATGAATTTGAACTTGGTCTATGTTAGTGACTCTCACAAGCCTTGGGTGATAATGAAGTCAAGTAGATCATAGAAGGGGAGATGTTATTTGAAGTCGAGAAGTTTGACTTTGATGTTGGAATTGCAAATGTATGATTTTGGAAGGATGCGTGATTGAGTAAAGTGAACATGTATTGCATCTTTGACATGGGTGTGGGCAGGCATTGAGAGACTGATAAGAATATACATGTTTCAAAGTTAAGTATTTTTCTGAGTGCTGCTATCTCATCTCAGAATTTTGTGATTCATTCTTAGTTCCTATTTTGAGTTGGTGCTGGATTGAGTTTTTTGCCTAGATGGGTGTGGGATGACATTGAGAGACTTCTAAGAATATACATGTTTCAGAGTTAAGTATTTTTCTGAGTGCTACTATCTCATCTCAGACTTTTGTGATTCATTCTTAGTTCCTATTTTGAGTTGGTGCTCAATTGAGGTTGTTGCCCAGTTGACTGGAGTTGGTGCTTCGAAGAGGGTTGGTGCTCACTTATGTAATCCGGGTCTGTGCCCATATCTGTTAATGAAAGCTATTGTATGCCATAGTTTTTATCTGAAAGGGTTTTCTATGAGAAATTTGGTGTACATGTCTTTGTCGTTGCTCTCTTTGTGTTTTATGTGGTTTCATGCAATAAAACTTTAGAGTTCTGAAATACTGATTTAGCCCCGCTCTTAGTATTTCCTGTATGTTCTTCAATTTTATTATCCTTCAATTTTGGCCTCGCTTTAGGAGGCAACATATTAATTTCTTGAAATATCAACACACACCCCCTTTCTTGGGCGTCACATGAGGAAGTCCCATACTTGCCCTTTTAAAACAACTAAAAGTTACCACTTCCTAGGTGATGAACAAGTGGAACACTTCATGAACCCATCATGCTCATTTAAGTTAGAGAGTAATTTTATAAAAGAACTTAACATAAATCAAATTTCAAGTTGAAAACTGGTGGCGTAATTAATTATTCACCTAATTACACTTTACTTAAGCTTACTTAAGATAATGCATACAAAGTAGTTTACATTTGAGACACTTAGGAGTTTGCACATTTAGTTGCACATGGTGTAGGAGAAATTCCACTTTAGGTGGTGATAGTTGTTTTTCACATTCCACTTTATGTTGTCTCCACCTTTAGTATACAGAATTGGCAGTCTTTGATATTTTTAACTTTTCATTGTTTGCAATAGCATGAATTTGATTCGCTCCATCACAGACACATGCATTTATTGGTAGGGAGTTGAGTTTTATCATTGAGTTTTGTTTATCATTTTATTACTATAATATTCCTTTCCATATTGTTCTTTGTACTGTTTTTCCAAAAACATCTTAATAAGATTAAAAATTAAAATCTATTACATTAGCTTTCAAACTAGTTTTAGATACATATTTTCTTTTGTTTGTTTAAATTATATTGGCTCAAGTTAAATGGTAATAATAGAGGTAGAGACAATGTCAGACTCATTTTTTGGTCTTTGATGTATGTTAAACTCTAATTTTTATTTAGATATGAAGTAAATTAGTATTCCTTAAATTTAATAAGAATATTTTGGAATGGAAACACTTGCATGTAAAAGTAAGATATGGTGCATGAAAAATGGAGAGAGTGCAAGTGAAGGCGGAGGCTAGGGTTTCATGATAGTCGGCTAAATAGGAGGCCATGGGTGGATCAGGGTTCGTTTTGGGGTAGAGATTATCGAGTGTTTTCGGCTTGGCATCCTCCGGGGGGAATATTTACAGGAGTTTCAAATAATGGAGAAGCACGAATGGCAAAGAGTTTCAAAAGAGATCCGAAGTGGATAGGCTACTCTCGACTCTTGGAAAAACATAGTGCAGTGTGGTAAAAGGTGGAGAAAAAGATTTTGAAACTGAAGGAAAAACAAAACAAGATTGGGCCCTCTCAGGTAAGCATAGCTACAAAGCATAGTTATTATTTGTTGGTTAAGATTGAACATGAAGGGTGGAATGATGCTGTAGGGTGGTTACAAGAGAAGGGTTTTTTCATGAAATGGGCAAGGGAGTAGCCCGCTTTGTCTCATATCAAAAAATGGTGTGAAGAGTTGTGGCCATTTATAGTAGAACTTAAAACCGTACCAAATTCATTTTATTTGGTCATATGTGATACGACACAAGCAAAGCAATGGATTTTTGTAAATGGGCCATTCATGATGGGAGGTCGAGGGTTTTATATTAAGGATTGGGGAATCAAACTTTAATCCCTTGAAACCAGAGATTGAAGAGGTGTCTGTATGGATCAGGTTGTACAATTTTCCATTTGAGTACTGCGACATGGATACACTCACGGTGATAGGAAATAAACTGTGAAAATTTATACAGGTTGGGGAGGGAGTGGAAAGGAAAGATTCTAGTATGCATGTAGGAATATGTATTGGATGGAAACCTATTCCTCCGCTCCCGAAAGAAATAGAATTATGTTCCAACAGGAGGGTGTGGAATTAGACCATTGAAGTAGAAGAACATGTGGATATATGCAAGTTTTGTAAATTTATCTGCCACATCGAGTCAAAATGTTCCGAATTCCTAAAAGGGAAGATCGGAGTGAATGAGGTATTCATTCAAAAAATCAATAAAGATGTCCAAACCTAAGGAGGGTGGAAAGCAGCAGGATATGATATGGTCTAAAAACCAGACAGTGAATGATACTTAATACTTATTACTGTCAACATGGTAAGGCTCTAATGGGTTTTCAAATAGAAGGCTCAAGAGTCAAGACCAATCACAAATGGGGGTGAGACACTATATATGGATAAAGAACATCGGGAAAGGACTTTGAAAAGTATCATAGAAGACAAAGATATTGATACTAACGGCCTGACATCAGTTTCCAAGAGTGAGGATGTGGAGAGAACTGGAGTCCCAAAAAAACAAAATGGGGTGATGATAGGATCACTCGCAACCTGGAAAACGTCTTTGGAGATTTGATTCCCAAGAAAGTTCATCAAAGCTTTGGGGGACCAGACCAAAATCCTAGGTTAGATGTGGTTTTCAATCCTTTTGCTCACTCTTCATAGACCCAAGCATCATCGGTCTGTTTGGAAAAATCAATTTTAAAGCAATGTATGAATGGAAGTGGGGAATTCTAGCAAGGAGAAAACCAAAAGGGACCTTCAGTATAGACCAAGGTGGAGGAGGAAGTGCAGATTCAACAGGTCATGTCCAAAGCAAGCTTGGAAAATGTCCAAGAGGAAGACAATAATTAGAAGGCCTGTCTCCAAGTTGAGACCACGAGTGGGTGTGTGAGATTAGTGAGGACCGTTCAATGAACTCAATTGTTGTGCAAGGATTGTTTGATTCTCTATCAGATGAGGAGGAAAATGTTTTGGGTTTGAATGAAGAGGAAGGAATTTTGGAGGTGAGAACTATTAGTCAATCTAAAACAAAATCTGCAAATGTCAACGTTGGTGAAAAAAAAGAGAGGTCCAAAATCCAAAAGAGTGAAGCCGGAGTTGGCTGGAAGTGCCAAAGTGTAGAGCAAATTGAGATCGGGAAAGGGATTCTCCCTTTCTTGGACGCCATGAAAATACTTTCGTGGAATGTTAGGGGATGCAGTGCCCCTAACATTCATTGTTTGATCAAAAGGGGTCTTGATCAAACAAAATCAGATATAATTCTTTTACAAGAAACCAACTTGAAGATGGATGTGCGATCATGTATTGAGAGCCCAAAAATCCTGGAAAGGGGAGTTTATGGAAGCTGAAGGGGCTTCCGGTGGTTAGGGGCTGCTTTGGAATCCAAGATCGATAAGTGTGTATCTTTGTGCTCAGGATAAAAATTCGCAATTAGTTAAGGTGACAGTTATGGCTAATCAAACGAATGTGTATATATTCAATATATACGGGCCATCAAATATTCCTCAGAAAAGAATGTTGTGGGCTGATCTCTCTAGTAAGATCCTAGAATTGGAACATGAAGTGATCATTTTGGGAGGGGACTTTATTGCTACCTTGTCAATGTCAGATAAAATTGGAGGAATCAAACATATAGGATCAGTAAAATGTGACTTCCAGAACTTTGTTATTGGGAGTGGTTTATTTGAGGTTCATTTTTCCAATGGGTCTTGCACTTGGACAAATTGCTGGTAAAGATTCTCTCACATAGCTCTAAAACTGGATCAGTTCTTTTTAGCTAGAAATTGGGTAGAACATCAAGTAGTTTTTGAAGCAGAGGTACTACCTATCACAAGCTTTGATCATTATCTAGTAGTGTTGAGATTTCAGGAGGATGGTGTTCTGATAAGATGTCCTTTTAAGATTGAGAAAATGTGGTTTATAGATGATAATGTCAGAAATCTAGTATCCAAATGGTGGAATGAATCTCCTATTTGGTATGGAAAAAATGCCTTCATTTTCTTAAAAAGATTAAAATATCTTTGAACAAAAAATTAGGCCTGAAAAAGATTTAGAAAAATTGAATAGCTGAGTTATTCAACAAGGCATGAAATTTGAGGAGTTCCAGGAGCAATTTTTTTTGAAAGCAGAGTATTTTGAGGTTCTTGCAAGAGAGATCTTCTGGTAGTAGAAATCCAGAGAATGTTGGCTAAAATGAGACAAAACAGTTTTTCCATGACAAAGTGAAGGCTAGAAGAACCTTAAATATAATGTCAAAGACCAACAATAGTTTTGGACAATGGGTTGAAGATATAGCAAAAAATAATTGTGAAGCTGTCTCGTATTTTCAAAATCTGCTCCATGCAAGAATTTCATCATCACATTGCAAGGCAGAATTCAATGTGACATTTGGTTTAGTAGGCATTTATTTGGTAGGTGGTATTACCAAGCACTTATCCTTTACAAGGAGCGATGTTGGGCCTTTTCATTTCAGCGTTCTCTGAAATATTGGAGAGTGGGAGCTGACAGAGGAGGATTATCATGGAGGCAAATTTTACTGTTCTCACAGCCAAGCTACAGCTAGCGCTCATTGGGGAAATATCGTAGAAAAGATTGAAGATTGTTTTTAAAAGCCACGACTCTCTGTTCTTACAGATTTTAGATCTCTTACCGTGTGAAGAATTCTTAAATGGAGCACAGATATTGGGTTAATGCAGATATTGTGGCAATGTTTCTGACTTGGGGTTTTGAGTTTGGCTCCAAGGCAGAAGTGAGATGGGTGCCTCAGGAGTGTATCGCTGACGAGTGGGTGGAAGGATTAAATGTACTGTTGTAGTTTTTCGTCCCAAGAAAGGGAATGCGGGTTAACAATGGGTTTTGGCAAGCAGTGGAGCCATGAGATGATGGCTTCAAACCATTTATAATCTGGAGTGCAAAAGGCTCAAGGGAGAACCGCAGGTCAGAAGCGGAGGTTGGGTGGGAATGTTTGTTGGAGTATTTGTAGGAGCGTGAGGCAATGGTTTGGATGGAAGCGGAGGCAAAGAAGAGAGAGGGAACTTCGGGTTCCTCTTTTGAGCCCTCTGATTTCTGGATCAACAGCCCAGTAATGGTGGATGCAACGGATTTGAAGGGGAAGAAAATGTCAGTAAGGGCTGAAGGCCCTTTTCCTTCTAGTTTTATTATCTGTAAAAGAAATTTGTGTTTAGCTTTTTGTATGCATAGTCGGAGGTGGTTAGATGGCCATAAAGATTGGCATTTTGTATCTCTGTAAAGGTTATGGGTAGAGCTGTTTATAGCCCAGTTTTGTAATGGTCTGTGATGGGTGGTTTGTAGGGGGGCAGTAGTTAAGGGGTGGTTGCATCGTATTCTGCCTTTGAGAGGCAATTTTGTATCAGCTGGTATAGAGATGACAGCAGGGATGGTAGGGATAGTTGCAGGGGTGTAGCCCAGATTTGTAATGGTTTGTAACGGGTGGTTTGTAGGGGGGAGTAGTTATAGAGGTGGTTTGCAGGGGTGATGGCTCTGGTAATTTCTGCATATGTAAACTTCTATAATATATTAATAAAATTACACATTTTTACAGCTTAAATTTTTTTTTTTTTTTAATATTTTTACAGATTTGTGTATTTTGATGTTTGAAAAATTTATCTAAGTTATTGGTGAGCTTTTTAATTTTTTTGGCTCGGTCGAATTATTGAGAAACTATGAAATTGACCTCTACATATTTTTTCTAGGTCGCTGGAGTCCCTGGGGTGACAGAAGCATTATTTGAAGCAAGGCAGCAGGCTTTGGCAAATGAGCAGAAGAAACTTGAAGGCAACCGTATGTTGTATAACTGTGCCCTTTGTGGGAAAGAGTATAGAAGTTCCAAGGCCCATGCTCAGCACCTTAAGTCCAGGGCACATATTTCTCGTGCATCTGAGGTCTCAGACTTGCAAAGTGCTGGAATTACTGTCATTAAGCCACTCCCACAACGAACTACAAGATCCTCAGCTACTCACGATGATGAAAAAGATGACGATTCTGAAAACAGTGAGGAATGGGAGGTGGTCGAAGATGATGATGACATGGTTAGTTTAGCAACAGACTCTTTGGGGAGTTTGGACGTTAATAAATCAGATTCAGGAGATACTAGAAACAAATCTAGTTTATCGAGAGGCGAGCTTGAGTGGGATGCCAGCTGCTGCTTCATATGTGATTTTAGGCCAGATGGAACCATTGAGAGCTGTGTAGAACATATGCACAGGACACATGGGTTTTTCATACCTGATGCAGAATATTTAAAAGATCCCCATGGATTACTCAACTATCTTGGTCTCAAGGTATCCAAGAATAACAAGTGATTTCTTTATCCTTTTCGGCTAAATCTGTATAAGAATAATTTTGAATCCTTAGATATGAAACTGTCACTGTTATGTCACAGGTAACAGAGGATTTCATGTGTTTGTATTGCAATGAGAAAAGGCAGCCATTTCAAAGTCTAGAAGCTGTTAGGAAGCATATGATCTCAAAAAACCACTGCAAATTACACTATGGAGATGGTGATGAAGAAGAAGAAGATAGTGATTTAGATGAATTTTACGACTACAGTAGCAGGTGTTAAATGCTCTCCTTTGTTAATTTATGACTGCATTTTATTGAGGTATTTCCCTGTGCATCAAGTCATTTTTATAATCTAGGATGCTGACATTGACGGCATAGCTTGTTTCTATTATCATGTTGTGAGGATTAATATCAGTTTCTGCAGTTATGTGGATGAAAGTGGGATGCAGATAGTGGCTGCAGAGGAAAACCTGGATGCAAACTTTGAACTTGGCTTTGGGGGTGCAGAACTTGTAATTAAAAAGATATCAGAAAATGGGACAACAAGCAAGATGCTTGGTTCTCGTGAATTTCTAAGGTATTATCGTCAGCGACCACGCCCTACAGTTGAGAGAGATACTGCTCTTTCTAGGGCACTAGTCTCAAGGTGAGTGATTGAATCTTCTTAATGTTTTTTCTCTTTAGTTTGGCTCAAGTGTGGTATTGTCCCAATTTTAATGACACACAAACCTGTTAACATGCATTTTAAACAGAGAAATTTATTTGTGCAGATATCATAGCATGGGTTTGGCAACTATTCAATCAAGAGAGAAGGCATTGAGGCGACATGCATTAAAGAAAATACAAACTTATGGAGTAGAGGCAATGCGCACAAAAGTAGGGATAAAGAACAATGTGATCAGGAACCTCCCAAAAAATGTTCCATATTGAGATTACCTGCTCAGTTTTGTAAGATTCCACCATTTAGCTTTTGTCCAATGTTGGATATGGATGGTCATTTAGTCTGTTGCTTTATGCAAAATGAATTACATGGATGTATAAACATATTTAATTGTATTGTAAACTTTGCATTCCCTTTTTGAGTGGTGCAGTTGTGCATAGTGAATCTGTGGATATTTTGAGAGCTAATATTATCAGTTTATCTATTCTTTGGATCTCTGTAAGGTTCACTGGTGCCAGTGTTTTGCTTGGCTTCCTTATCTCGTGTGTGTGTGTGTGTTCAGAAGCCTCTTGAGTATGTTATATTTTGTCCCATTTCATACAAGAGTTTTATGACAAACTTCTGCAAGATGTCCACTATTTGCTTGTTTTTCATTTTTCTTTGATATCATTGCAACATCAAAGGTCCATTCCTTAAAACTTGTTCTTATATATGGAGGCCTCAGATAAAGAACTGGCACTTTTCAGGATTGTTATATTCCCCTACATCAAAATATGTGGCTTGTGTTCGTAAGCTCTCATAAGAGTTTCAGAAGCACCTCTGACACATTGTATATTTTTTTATATTTGTTCCATTTCATGCAATATCAGATCTCTGTAAGGTTCACTGGTGCCAGTGTTTTGCTTGGCTTCTTTATCTCTTGTGTGTGTGTGTTCAGAAGCCTCTTGAGTATGTTATCTTTTATTCCATTTCATACTAGAGTTTTATGACAAACTTCTGCAAGATGTCCACTATTTGCTTGTTTTTCATTTTTCTTTGATAGCATTGCAACATCAAAGGTCCATGCCTTAAAACTTGTTCTTATATATGGAGGCCTCAGATAAAGAACTGACACTGTTCAGGATTGTTATTCCCCTACATCAAAATGTGTGGCTTGCGTTCATAAGCTCTCATAAGAGTTTCAGAAGCACCTCTGACACAGTATATTTTTTTATATTTGTTCCATTTCCTGCAATATCATTGGAATAAATTTCATGAAATGTCCATAGCAATTAACTTATTCACATTGGCCTCATATTGGATATCCATGTGTTAACATTGTTATTTTGAATCCCTTTGTCACTACAAATATGGACATAGGTGAGGATGAATGCTATTCTAAACCTTTGTATTGGGGTAGAACTTGTGGCTTTGGTATGTTTGCAATGCTTTTTTTTAAACACTTATGCTCGTGCATGGTTTAGCCTGTTATCTGACGCATGATTTGATAAAATAATTTACTGACAAACTGCCTGTCTTTTCGAATGTTCTTCTGTATTTATTTGGTCAATGGGCCATTATATACTTAACTTTCTTTTTAACAGAAGGTGGCAGTATAAAAATGATACTTTTTAGTTTTTATGCAAAACAAAAAAATTTGGTAGTACCAAAATGATGATGTTAACCAAAAACCGTATGGTTTAAAAGCTGTACTTAAAAGAATGAATATTGACATCGGAACTATGAGTGGTATATTCGAATGTGATTATATTTATATTTTTAAAATTTAGGTGCCAAAGTGGCATGAAACGTCGAAATAGTAAAACTAAAAAGCATGGCTTACCAAGGGCAAACTTAGTTTTTTAAAATTTGTCCTTATATACCATGAGGTTTCTGGATAGCTACGGGTAAATTGGCATGCCAGTTGATTTCAGGCTTTGATGCAAAAGTCATCATGGCAGAAAGACTGTCTAATATAAGCTACGCCAATGCCTTCTTTGCATGTTGCCTTGTAGGACATGAAACGCCAGGGCATTGTGGCAAATCAATTGAGGTTATTACATGTGAGTGCAGCAAAATTGGTCACGCTTTGATTTCAACTGAAAGGAAGCAAGGTACGTAGAAATAGCTTCTTACACCCACTTAGTTGCCTACACCCATTGAGGAAAGTTTGAGCAATTTTTTTAAAACTTTACACAATTATTGTCAAATAATGTATATTACAGAAAATATAAAACATCACCATAGATAAATGCATACAGCACAAGATATGTGGAGAAAATTCTTTTGATAGAAGAGATCTCCCATTTGAAAGTTTGTCCGATTTATTAGTCCCTGCCATTAAGGCAGGAGACTAAAGTTCCCGGGTCTCTTTTTTGCATTAGTTTCAGTCTCGGTAACAGTGAAATCCATCCAACATTCGCTATATACTATGGTCACAAGATTTATTCTTATTAAAATGAATTTATCTCTCAGAATTCCTATTTTCTCATTGGCTTAGCCGATTTTTCCAGGCAATCTTTTTAATTTCCTCTCGAGAAAATTCCGTGAAAAATTAGAGAATCGTGGCAACTGGTAGCAATGGTGGCAAGTCGTGGCAATCGGTGGGGAGTTTGCAGGATGCTAAACGTGCCCTATGCATTGTTCTTCCACGTTTTCTCCAAGTGTCTATTCCCTTTCACGTTTAGAAGTGGGTTTCACAGTCATGATAAAATTGCTTTGCGTTCTCCAAATTCTCCTTCTGCTCCAGTATACACTGCCGACATTTCAAGTCTGCATACAAATAAACGAGCCTGATTCCACTATTGTGCATTTGAGGCCTCCCATGATGTGCAATAACACCCCGTGTTTGCATGTTTGGGATGATGCTAAAGCTGCTCCTGCTCCTTCCTAGTCCACCCTTCCAAACAGGTAAATCTAGAAATAGTCATTATAAACACCCTGGACGACTCATTGGCATTAATGGAGGCATAATTTCCATCTTCCCCTGTCCTCGCCGTCTCTGGGAGCTCAGTAGTCTATGTTGTCCGTGAAGGGCTCTAATCTGAACCAGTCGTCCACCTCAAAACAAACATCAGCATAATTAGCACTGTCGGAATTAATGAAAGAAGCATCATATGCGTCTGCAAAAAATCATGCCCCCACAACATTTGACATTGTGATAAATGCCTTACTTGACAAATTGCAGTCCAATTTCCTAAAAACCCTTACACCCAAATCCAAAATCCTCCACCAATGGTGTAAAAGTGTCAACCCACTACTGTCGCCTTCTATTACGTTCTTCAGGTTTTCCATCTCTAAATAAATCCGCCCATCTTGCACACCGTCCAAATATAATCAAGAGCTGAAGTTACAATCAAAGTGGAGATCAAGACTGAGATAAATGATATATTTTCGGACAAATCCTAATTTCTATCTTTAGTTTTCTTGTAATTGTCAAAATCATTCTCTATAGAAATTATCTTTACCAGTTAATTGAAGGTAACACAAAGTGTCCATCTCCAATAAGCGGAGGAAAAGGAAAAATAAAGATATCGGTGGTGAGGACAGTGCAGAGGGTAGAGGCGGTGAAGTTTTTGGCGCAGAAGAGCATCTTGCTCCTTCCCTAATTCATAGAGTGCCCTGATCATGGGGCGAGGAAATCTAGTCATTATCATTTGTGTTAGGAAATCTACGCATAAATTTGGGTATGTTTTTCTGGTTTCCTTTTGTTGAATTCAGCTTCATTGGGCATTTCGATAGATGTTTTCTAGTTTTCTTTTGTTGAATCCAAATTCATCTGGCATTTTTGTGTTTTTATTTTTATTTTTTTCATTCAAATTCATTTGGAAAATTGATCTTCTTTTGGTAGGTATAATCTGGAAAAGTTGCACAAATGAAGATATTATAATGTTTTGGAATCTTTTCTTCACCTAATCTACTCTGCTACAGTGTCCTATTATTTTTAAGGATTTCATTCCATCTCTGGGACTCCTTTCTACCTTCGTACTATATAAATTTTGGTGCAATTAATCCTCCCTAGGCCTCTTATTGGTTTTTGTTGTTAAACCCAACTTCCTGCAGAATTCCAATGCCAGATCAAAATGCTTGGACTAACCTTAATTTAGCATGCTTCACTGTTTGTGGATTGGCAGTACAGAGTGGCATGCATCTTTCTATTAAGATTGAGCAAGATGAACAAAGAAGTAAAAGATGGGGAGTTGCATCACATCATTGAGCCCCCATTGAAGGTGTTGCAACCGCACCTTTGATTGAAAGGAGCTTCCTTCTCATACTTTAAACTGGTTTCTCCATCTGCACCTGCATATGTATAAGGCCTACAAGCATCATGAGAAGTTTCCATGGAGTTTTCTAATGTGTAGACATCTTGATTGCTTATTAATGTGATCAAAATTTAAACTTCTTTGCAATTATGGTGCACATCTGAAATAATAAACTTTGGCTTACCATGGTTTCATCTTAGAACATTCAGCATCAAAAGTTCTATATTAAATGGGTACATGATATTTTACATATATAGACACCAATGCTATTATCATTTTATTTGATATCTTTCTTCTACCAATTATACTTTTTAAAAATATCATACCACTTAACAAGAACCACCTGGACCTCAAATTTTCAACCTCCCTTTTGTATGCTTGACTGATTTACTATTGAGCTAAGAGCTCCTTTTCTGACTGGGTTCCTGGTAGGCTGCTTATTACTGTTCAAATGGTTCATTTTCTCCAACCAACCACCTCAATTCTTTCTCCTCACCTACCCCACGCCTTCCTTTCCAAGCCATACACTAGGACTCAGGGCTATGAGCTTGGCTCTAATACTATTCTGTTTGGAGCATGTAGGTCTTGAACCTAGGGTCTTGCTGCCCTCAAACCTAGGGCGTCCCTTATACATGCATGAAAGCTTTACCACTAAGTTATATTCTCAAATGATTTCTTTTCCAAAAGATGTTCCCCTGAATGAAATATGAATGAAATATAATTTTAGCTTTGGAATCAACACCCAAAAGTTCAATGCTCCCACAGGTTGATATTAGTATTAGGAATATATTCATTCAAAAAAATTAATTGGCCAGAAAAATGTTTTTGAAAAAAGGCCTCCAAGATATTTACAAAATGCCTTTTGTAGAAATGCCCTGAAACTTTCTAGAACATTCCCTGAAAGGACTGAAACTCTCATCTCCTTTCTTTAAAAACTATTCTTACAAATTCCTTTTGTGCGTGTTTGGCAATCCGAAGTTGGCCTTTTTGAGATTCTATAACTCATCCTAGAAAATAGTTTATATACTCTATTTGTGCAACCACAATTTACATTCATGATAGTCCACGGCCTTGTCCATGCATACACATTTTACTTTGCATACAAAACTGTCATGCATTTGATTGAAAATTTTATGCCAATTCAACAAATCCATTATGCATATATCTTGTAACAATTATAGTTCACACTGTGTTGACCTATCTTTGATAGATTATGCCAAATATTTTTGTGCATCATACAACTCGTGATCCATGTTTATACCCCCACAGTTAGCAGGTGTATCTACCAGGGCGCACTCTACATCCAAAGCTCCCTTTTTTACATTGGCAGAAGTGAAAAATGGTAAAGGTTGTTGAATCTAGGCTTAGGACCTGTTTATGGCATATGCTATAAATATTGCATGCATATGAAAGCAAGTTTTATGAGGCTCTTTTATGTGGACAAAAGAATCAGGGTAATGGAGGGCCCATTTCATTTTTGCATGAGGAAAGCACCAAATTCTTTGGTTGTGGTTGCACACACTCTCTCCTGCTTCCCCGCCTTAGGCAGGGACTCCAGCTGCGTGCAGCCCTTGTTACAATAAACAATCTGATTATATACATTTGCGAAAAGTTTCTTTCAAGTGAATGTGTTGAACTCTGGAATAAACCAAAATAGGGAACATGTCATCCTTGCTTACTTACATGGAGGATGACAACTCTTAGTGCAACTCCCATAAACTGATATTAATGGATATACATAAATATTTATATATAGAGGCAAATAAACATTAAATAAATTATCATGTTAGAAATTATGAAAGGTCGAAACATTTTATTCTTAACATTCTCCTACAGTTGAATACCTTTGAAGAGCTAATGGAAACAAGGTTTTAACTATTAGGGACCTTGGGGTCTGAATAACATGTACACTTATTTGTGCTCACAAGGTTTGTCAAGGCATCTACCACATCTATCAAAGTGTCAACTTTATCCAACCTCACCTTTCCATCATCTACTATGCCACTATTTCAATGTGATTAATTTTTGTACAAAAGGTTGGATTCTTATCCAAACATGTCACTTTGAGTGTCAAAATAGATAGCAATCAACCTTGTATCAAACCCAACTTTTGAACACAATCTCTTAGGCCAAATGATTTTTTAAAAAGTATTAGTAGTCATGTATTTTGTTTCTTTTGTGGGAAATAATGGCAACAACTCGCTACTTACTCATCCAACCAATAGCATTACCAAACATCACGAACACATCCACTAGTGGATCTTCTATTGTCAACGTCACCAGTCCAATTTAAGTCCACATATCCACATATATTGATTGGATGTTGGGGTCCTATAGAATAGCCATGAAAACGTAAGGAATATTCAAAAGTATCTTTGAAATATCTTAACATTTTGGTGCATCACATTGTACTCATTTGAAATTAGTGATAAATCGACTACAATTCCTACTACTTGGGTAATTCATGACCTTATACAAATCATAACATATAATAAATTGCCATCAATCCTAAAAAAAGGGTACTTTGGTCATGCCCTCCATTGCAACAAGAGATTTTGGACAATCCACATATAACTTTTGACCTTGCAAAACAAAAACATACAATGGTCTTCAAGCTAGTAATTGAACCTCTCCAAAATGGAGTTTACATATGTATTTTGGCCTAACCAATGTTTTCTATTAGCTTTGTCACGTCTGATACCCATATTCCCAAAAAATACTGAACTATCTGTTGTGACCTTTTCACACATCACTCCATTGCAAATGGGGACCCCTCTTTTCACTGAATAAGCCAAATCTTTTATGATCAGGGTTGTCTCCCGACCCTTGAAACATTGATGATTCATGCTAGGTATGGAATTGGGTGTCCTTTGTCCATGGTTCTTAAAGCGAAAATTTTATGAAAATAGAGAGTTTGGCCAAGTATAAAAAAGGAATTGATCTTTCAAAGAAGATGTCAGTGAAATTTTGAGTGTTTTGATGTACTTTCTATTTTTGGAAATTTCTATTTTTAGTAAATTTCAATGCCCCTTGGATTGGCCTAATTTTGAGTTTGGAATAACTTACTATTTCTAGCATTATCTATTTTTAGTAAGTCTATTTTTTAATAAGTTTCACTATGTCTATTTCTAGCAATTGATGAGCATTAGCAAAGGAACAAGCAAGGAGGGGTTCCAAGGTACCAAGGAATTTTGCCTCACAAGAAAAATCATCCATTGTGGCTAAAATGCGGTCAAGATGGCAGATGCTCGAAAAATTGGCTAAGGGTTTGGAAATTCCATGAGTCCTCATATGCACCCAAGTTGGAGAAAGTACAAAAGAATAAAAAAATGGTTTAAGTCTTGGAAAACTCCATGACACCCTCTCAAATGCACTAGAGGTAGAAGAGGAGAATGGAATTGTAAAAAATGGCTAAGTGTGATCAAGAGGTGACATGGAGATGTTAAAAATTGACTAAGTATAAGAAATTTCCCTCCACATGCCTTGAGAGCACTCACAAGCGTTGATTCTCTAGTGCCAAGGAATTTTCCAAAAAGTGAAAATCCACTTCCCTATCTCAATTGTGCCCATGGGCAAGGAACTTGTTTCAATTATTAAAATTTTCTTATCTCTCTCATTTGCACTCAAGTTGGAGAGCAAAGAAAAATGCAAAAATGGTTGTTGGGAAAATCCTTGAGCCTCCCCAAGATGTGCCCACAAGTGGAAAACATGGAGAATGCAAAAAAAATGCCTAAGTATCAGTCTTCCTCTTCCAAGCCTAAAGAGCGCCCATGAGCACTAATCCTTGGGTGTCTAGGGTTTTCTTCAAAGTGTAAAAATCCTCCACCGTGCCTAATTTGCGCCCAGGAGCGCTAATTCTGAGGCAAGGAATTTGTCAAAGGTTCAAAAATTTGTCACCATGCTCAAAGAGCACCCTAGAGCACTAATTCATTGGTGTTAAGGAATTCACTCAAAGAGGAAAAATCCTCCACAATGCTTAATCAACCTCCTAGAGCGCAAATCCTCTATAGGCAAGGAATTTTCCAAAAAACATCAAAAATCCTTCTATATGCCTAAGTCATGCCCAAGGGAGGAAATTTGTCTCCAGGTCTCAAGTGCATCTAGGAGTGCAAATCCTACATGCTCAAGGAAATTTTTGAAAGGACAAGATTCCCCTCTGTATTTCATGTGCGCCCAAGGAAGAAGTTGCAAGGGGTGGTTAAAAATTGGCTGTATTAAAAATTCATCTCTAGACCTCAAATGCACCCATGGTGAAGAAATGACACGAGACTTGAAATTTAATGTTTAAGGTAATATTTTGATGAAATATGGCATCTTGACAAGTTAGAGGATGAAAGACATCAGTGCAAGAAAGATCCAGGATGAAGAAATCTAGTCTAAAGTAATACAAGGACAACATGAGAAATCTAGTTCAAGGCATTCAAATTCTAGAATTCGAGTTCCAGGCAATCCATTTCAGAGCATTCAAGGTTCAAGACCTCAAAGATCAAAGTTCAAATGTAGAAGGAATAATGTAACATCTTGAATTTCCTTCGGAAATCCAAGACTGCAGTCAGGCGGATATGTATGATAAATTCAAAAATAACAAAATTGTTGACGAGGGAAGCCAATCCATTTCAAGAAGGTGAATTCCCAAGCAAGTACATGGAAGGAAGAAAATGATCAAGGAGAGAGAGTTTTAGAAGAGTTAATCAAAGTTAGGACCTTGGTTACAAAATGATGCAGTTTAAAAAGTATTGCAATGATGAGTTACCAAATTTACATGGCACCCAACATGTTGACATGGCAGTCTTTCATCTTCATCAACCAATCAAAGGTATTGAAGTTGACATGTCTAGATTTTTGACATTTAAAGAAATGAGTCTAGCATAATCTATTTTGGGTGAAAGAGTTGTTACAAGTAGTGGTTGCCGTTACAACAAAAGATCGACCTTTTAATGCCCGATACAACCACTAGACTTATAGAAGACACATGAGGCGGTCAAGCCATGTCACGAATCCCAAGGGGAGCGCTGACTATTTTTCCAACAATCTCCCCCTCAGCGTTACCCAAGGGGATTCAAACTTGTGACCAAGCTCAAATACCACTTGTTACAAGTAGTGGTTGCCGTTACACCAAAAGATCGACCTTTTAATGCCCAATACAACCACTAGACTTCTAGAAGCCATGTCATGAATCCCAAGGGGAGCCCTGACCATTTTTCCAACAAGAGCATTAACGACTTTGTGGGAATCTTGCCTCATTATGGGTTGACTTTGACCACTCTCCCACTAAGTGGGCGACCCTCTTCTTATTGGTCCATGTGGACCTACTTATTTGTGACAGATTTTCACTCTGTGACCTAACCCTAATTAGGGCTAAGGTGGCAAAACCTAGGTCCCTTGATTTCAAATTAATCTTGGTCATTCACTTGTAAAAGGAGCTCTATATATAAAAGGCTTCACCTTCTCATTTGTAATTCATAGATAGATATATAGTTAGCTCATTAGAAGTAAAGGGCTCTTGCTCCTTGGAGTAGTAGGATAAGACGTTGTAAGAATTAGAGAAATAAAAATTTGATTTCATTGAAGATAGGGTGGATTCATGTTTATTTCAACTTGTTGCATGGTGTTCTTCTAATTTCTCAATTGTTAGATGAAGTGCTTTGATTTCAATGGATAATGTAATGGCATTTGATGAATTTTCATGACACTTACTTTTTGAATCTTGTTGATTATACATTGGAGTGTAAAGTTATCTTGAGCCCTTATTATATGGATACTTAACTTTGATCATTAAATGTGCATTATTTAGATGATGTACATTATGATAAGGAAAATCTTTGCATAGCCCTTAGAAGATTGCACCAGTTCTTGCAGAGTTGTAGTTAATCTTGGTG
This sequence comes from Chamaecyparis obtusa, assembly GCA_027943335.1. Taxonomy (NCBI): domain Eukaryota; kingdom Viridiplantae; phylum Streptophyta; class Pinopsida; order Cupressales; family Cupressaceae; genus Chamaecyparis; species Chamaecyparis obtusa. Next base: position 153,554 of record BSBK01005091.1, read on the forward strand.
AAGCAGAACTTGGTTATCTTGGAATTTGTCCATTGAAGCACTATCCATTGATATCATTGTCCTTAGGAATATACTAGATTTCTTTGACCCTTTCCCCTTTTACTTTTATTACATTTCAATTGTGTCCATCCGAAGGAGATGCATCACAAGATTACAATATCTGATGAAGAAGTTCTAGCATGAAGAATGATTCGTACGTAAGTCCCTTTGTGCTATCAACATATCACAACAACCATTGAGCTTATCCACACATGAGGAGTTGACAGAAAAGAACCTTGGAGTCAAAAGAACCTTGGAGTCACCTGTATGATCTTTCATAATTTTAGCCTACACAAGATTTTGCTTAGGAAATGATATGATACCTTGGTTTTTTATTTTGTGTTGGTGTGGTCACAAAACACACATTAACACTACCCTTGAATCTTTCATCTCAAACTATGCTGACAAGTTAGATTTTAACTTTGATATCAAACTCTTATCATTCTCATAGAACAACATAGCATCAATGTATAATGGTGATATCAAACTCTTGCAACAATATTAACCATTTGACCAACTTACCACTAACAATAGGGCTATTCATTAAATATCTAATAACTCCATGATTTGATGCATAAAAACTTGATAGCTTGTTTTGTAGTGTCTATACTTATTAATAACATAGATGATTACTAGCATTTCTTTCTCAATGATTGAATAATTAAACTCATATTCTTGTAGGTTTTTGCGTAATAGCTGACATATTTGATCATTTCTTTCTTTTGTTCTAGGAGTGCATTAACTAGATGATTAGACACATCAATGTGAAGATGGAATGAGAGTATCCAGTTTGGTCCTCTTATAACAAGTGTTCTAGTTAGTAAGTCCTTAAGTGTTTGGAAGGCCTCTTGGCATGCAACAATCTGTCCAAACTTTGCATCTTTTGTCAATAAAATGAACACTGGGGATACAATTTTGCTATAATCCTTTATGAACTTTCCATAGCATCCTACACAACCTAAAAAGCTTCTAATATTTTTTTGTTTAATAGGTATTGATAGATTTTTATATTACTTCAATCTTGGTAGGGTTTACCTCAATGCCTTGTTTTGAAACACAATGCCCCAAAACTACTCCCTCTTTCATTACATGTAGCACTTCTCATGCTTAGTGACATTATGGTCATGACATATCTGTAATACTTTTTCCAAATTTGCTAATGATTCTTCCTAAGTATTAGCATATGTGGTGAAGTCATCCACATAGACTTTCTTGCAATCATTGGCTAGATATGACAATATGTTGAGTGTTGGTCTTTGAAATGTGGCAGGAGCATTTCAAATATCAAAAAGTAGGATTGCATAGGCGTAAGTACTCCAAGGACTAGTAAATGTTGTATTATCCTAGTCTTTAGGTGCAATCCTAATTTGATTGTATCTATTGAAACCATCTAGAAATGATAAACATTTCTTGCCCGTGAAAGAGTTAAATACTTGATCTATAAAAGGAAAAGGAAAGTGATCTTTCATAGTTTCCTAATTTAGCTCTGTGTAGTCCACACACACTCCATTTCCCTCACTTTTTGGAACAATGGCTAGGGGTGAAGCCCACTGACAATCATATATTTGATAGATAAAACCAACATCAAATAGCTTCTCTAATTTGGTTTTAACTATTTATCTAACAACATGATTCATTCTCCTTTAGGGTTGTCTCATTGGTTTATAATCCTCTTTGATGTATATTTTATGTGTTCAAAGGTTAGGATCTAGACCCTTTGTGTCATGGTAATCCGAGGCAAAAGTTGACTTATAGTTTTAGAGCATTGGAATCAACTTTGTTTAATGTTGCTTGTTTAGCTATCTATTTATATTAAGATGTTTGTCTAGTGTGGTTTCAATTTGAGTAGACAAAAGCGTCAGAGGCAAAAATCATGCATGGAGTATTCATATCATAGATGTGGGGCATCAAATTATTGTGTACCAGATATATATTTTATTGATAATGTGTCAAGAAACATAACATGTAATGGGCAAGAAGAGCAGGTTACACAAGGTTCTTATTCTTGATCTCTGTCATAATCATTATAAATAATATGGGAAAGTATTGTGTCCTCATCTTACAATTGGAGCATAGAGCTTCTACCAATGGTTTTTAGTGCTTGCAAAATATTTTCACCATTGTCTCTAAGGTCTAGCCAAAGTGTTTGGTTAGCCTCATTGTGAGGCTATGTAAGTAGGTATAGGACACACTTCATATTGACAGTTCCATTGGAAAGTCTTGTATTGCCAACAACACCCTCTAAAGGCATCTAGTACAGTAGCAAGCCAAAGTTGGCCTAGGATAAGTGGATAGCCCCCTAAGTTGGCCTTAGGCTATAGAATCATGAAATTTGCAGGATATTCTCATGAATCCAATGTAATGACCAAATATTCTATTATGTCTTCAAGTTTGACCATAGAGCTATCTGTTAAGTGGAAGACTGCAAAATACGTCTTAAATTAGATAGTTGCAAATTTTGCATACTTTCCCTCTTCAAAACATTAATAGTTATCTCACAACCCTCATTATCTTATTTTTAGTGTTCAATAATTATTTTGATTTTGTATTTATTAAACAAATTAAAAATGTAATATATGAAATGAGTGAGACAACATTATGATTTTGGAATTTAAAAAAATGACTTAAATAGAAAATAAAAAGATTATATATATATATATATATATATATATATATATATATATATATATATATATATATATATATATATATATATATATATATATATATATGAGATTGGTCATACAAATTTGAAATTGGGGATCAACTTGGAATTCAAATAGTTATCCCCTCTAAAGAGTTGATGACATAAAATGTAAGTGGCAATTTAGTGGGTCCACTCAGCTAAATAGGCACACGTGCTGAAAAGAGTGATTTTTGGGACATTATACACAATGACTATTGGGCAAAAGAAAGAGGATTTTGGGGGGTGTGTAGGAGGTTCAATTAATATTTTGAGGGAAAAAGAGGCGATAGGGAAAATACAAGGGCAACATGAGGAGAGAGATGGTGGGAGAGAAAAATGGACATGGAGAAAATAATGTACAATTTGTACTCTCTGAATATATGCATGCACAAGAGAAGGCGTGGGTGAAAGATCTGCCTGACAATGGCCTTGAAGGAAGTTGACCAGGAGGGAGAACCACATTTTCCTACAATCTTAATGGAATCTACATGCATTTCGACAATGGAGTCATAAGATCTAAGAATGTAGTCGCTATATAGGTAAGAATAATAGCCTCTTTTATCATTTTTTGTCTACATGTAAGCTAGCTTAAAGTCATCTATCAAGCAAATATGAATGTACCTCTTCTAAGGATAATGGCTTTTCAATTCGAACATCCGAGAAAATGTAGGCAACATGAATTTTTTAGAAAAAAAATATGAAAATCCCAACGATCTGGTATACTTTGTTGTCGATTTTGGGAGTTGGGCTCCCCTCCCCCCCCACCCCCCAAACCCTGACCATGACTGGGTAACAGTTCGGCCCAAGAAATTGAGAAGGATAAGCAAACAGAACATGGGGAATCTAGAGACAAGGAAACATAGGCGCCTCGAAAATGTGGGTGATTTCAATTACATCTCAACAAACCTCTTTTTATTCAAGAGTGAATCATATCCCCCTAGGTAGAAAATCATCCCTCCTTGTTTTGCACTCTATTGGGGTCTATCCAATAACCATAGGTCATAACTGATTTCAATCTCTGTAAGAAATAGGGGAAGGTTCCCTAAAACTCTCTCCCAAGACTGAGGAAGCAATACAACCACTGGTTAAAAAGAAAATTCTTTAGGAATTCACTCATAGAAAAAGATCGAACATAAATGAGGTGAGGGTTCCTATGCCCCGACCAGACCCAACATATGGTGGTTATCTCAAAATACCACAAAACCACTCGGTGAAGGAAAATTTGCCCCTTATATCTCCAAGAGAGAAAATAACCTATCCTTCTTCTAAGGACATGGTTACTATCGAGATCTGTAGTGACATTATAGAAAATACCCAACAACATTGTAAAACATTTGGTATTTTCCCAAGATGGTGTGACTAGGGATACCTGTGGAAGAAGTAGCAGAATGGTTTCAAGAGACTTTCAAAGGTAAGGTAGGTATTGCTTTCCTAACAACAAATTTCTTTTATGTAGATTGTAATAATGTTAAATTAAAAAATGAATTCCTATTTGTTAAATCCCCTTGTTACAAGGGTCATGGGTTTAGATTTTTAGAATGACAACCAAATTTTAACCCAAAAAATTTAAGAGCCTTCAAAGTAGATAGAGCAGTCCTTCTCCCTAATCTCCTAGTATAATTATTAAGTAAAGAAACCATTAGGAAAATCGGTAGTCAACTAGATGAATTTGTTGGATTCGAAGAAGGGGATTTTGCCTACTCCGACTGTGTTATAATAGTTAGTATGGACATCAACATCTTCTCAAGTCATAGAAGTCAAGATACAAAATGCAACTTTTATTATCAAACCAATATTCTTTAGAGGAAGGATAAAGGAGAATGTGGATAAGGGATGTGTTAATGGCATATTGAATCTTAAGAACTCTAACCAAGGAAAGGGGGTCCATATAAGACTGAATGAAGATAATGGAGGTTTTACAATAGTCTCTGCAAATCAAAGTTCAGTAAGCCTAAGAGAAAAAGTATGGGAGGAAGGGCCAGAGGAAGGAGAAATTGTAGAAAGCAAGGGATTGGGTGTTCAGAGACAAGTTGTGATGGAAAACCCAAGTATTAATGGTCCAAAGGAAGGAAATATAGTTGATTGTCGAAAGGAGCTTTCTCTGAGGGAAAAAATAGATCATGGAAGTACATGAAAATGCAGAAGAGACACCAACCCCTACAAAAGACAAGAACCCTATACTCGCTAAGGAAAAAGAAGTTTGTGGAACAGAGGAAAGAAGTGAGGAATTGAAAAATAGGAATTGGTAAGGAACAACACAGGGGAAGAATCAGGTGAGAGAAAGGAAACCAACTTAAGGCCCCACATTGAGAATGAAAGTCTCTAGGAGATAACTGTCAGGTCAATAGAAAAAATAATGAGGCCTCACAAAATGTCAAGTGGAAGAAGTAAATTTCATAGCAAATTACTTATGCAATTTGAAGTGGTGGAGGACCTTATTGAAGAATTTTTAGATGAAATAGTCGACGAAGAGGAAGTGGCCTTACAGAGGAAGCTCCTAGTTATAGGAATCACATAATTAACTAATGACCCACTACAATTTGAAGTAGAAGAAATGATGGCGGAATTAAATAATAAGGAAGGGGAGGATCCAAAGGTCCTATGAATTACAAAAAATAAGGAAAGTAAAGAGACCCCAGACTATGCCAAGATAAGTAAGAAATGGGGAAGAGATTCACAATATGAATTAAGAACATGGGATGGGGAGGAAATGGGTTAGACCAAACTCACTTTGATACTGCACGGAGGGAAGAGGAAGGTCCTTACTTGGAATGTTAGGGGCATGAATACGAAACACATTATTAAGTGTTGCATATCAACCACTAAATCAGACATAATTTTGATACAAGAGACAAAGTTGGACATAAATGAGATGGATGCATTTAGGAAAAAGCTAGGCTTTAGAAAAATCTCGGACTCCCAGCCGGCGAATGGAGCTTCAGGGGGATTAACATTTATTTGGAACCTGACTAGGTCAGTCCCAACCTCGATTTTGCCCCCCTCTTTCAAATCTCCAAATTCCTTGATTTTCGGGTATCGGGGTTCGGGGATATTTATTTTACCACCTCCGGGTTGCCCATTTCAGGTTTCAGAATGGTAAATCCTTTAATTGCATTTAATCTAGGGATATTTTCTAAAGGTTAGGACCTAATTGGGATTTAATTCTCCAAGGTGGCCCCTCTAGAGGATTGTGCCCTAGTTCACTATAAAAGGAGGCCTTCCTCTCTCATTTTGATCATCAAGTTTTGTGAGAAGATCTCATTTCAAGCAATTGCAATCTCTCAAGCTCTCAAGTGCAAGCAAGAATTCAAGCATTCAAGCAAGCCTTCAAGCATTCAAGTGTTCAAGCATCCATCCATCAAGGAGATCCATTGTTAGCCATTGAAGGATTCAATCTCTTTGGAGCCCCCTTGATGATCCATCCTTCCACATTCATCCAAGCCTCCTCATATGCAAAGATCAAGTCAAGATTGGTGTTGAAGATCAAATGCCATTGATTGGATACATCCTACATTCATTCTACATCCATTGAAGCATTCCTACTTGTGGATTTGAGGATTCAAATCCTCTACAAGGGCTTCAACATAAGCGAGGTGATTTGTTTCAATTACTTTGTTTATGCATACTACATTTCAATTCAATTTCAAGGTTAATTCCTAAATTGGGGTTTGACCAAGGCAAACCCCCCATACAAACAAAAACCCCCATTTTCTTGCAGGTATAGTTGCGGGATTTCGGATCTGAGAGCGGATTTGGATACCCTTTTCAGTGAACTTTCGAGATCTGCAAACAAAATCAGAATCGACCTTCAAATAAAGAATCTAGCCTTTGACCTTTTATGAGGGTCAAAGTTGACCTAAGCTCATCTTGGAAAAATATTTCTAGGTTTTCTCCGTCTCGGCATTTCCAGTCTAGAATAGGTTGCAGATTTGCCTGAAAGTACACATAGACATCAGAATTTGGCATTTTCCAAATTTTCCCTAATTTGAGGTTAGTACTTTCATTTCAATTATTTCAAATTCTAAACACTTCAATTCTACCATAAGGAAATATAGGGTTTCTCTCTCTCTCTTTCATATTCTCCATAGATTGATTCAATTGTGTATTAACCTTTTGGTTGATCAAATTGGATCTCTCCTTTGGGAATTTGGATTTAGGAGTGGATCTCATATTTCCCCCACACATTATATACAACATATACACATTACAAATAGAGGTGATTCAATTTTACCTCTATTCAAGGAGTTATCAAGGTTTTTGTTGGACTGTCTGGATTGAAGGCCTAAAACCAAGGTTTTCAATAGGGCTTGAGTGTTTTGACCGATTCCACCATGGGAATTTGATGCCCCTTGGTGGAATTAAGTTTTTTTTATGTACTTTCATATTATGCAGGTTAGAGGTGGAGACTTGCAAGTGAATTACCATGATGCCCTAGGTGTACATCCCTATTTGTGCACCTATAAGCGACTGAGTACAGTCAGCATAATTCTTTGTTGGGGATTCACCAAGACCCAAAAATTAGGATTTAGAGTCCTTTTATATGCCCGCACATGTTCCCATAATTGGGTTGGGCATATTTTTGGAGGAAAGAGCACTTGTAGTGCAATTGCATACCTAATTAGGCCTATTAGCCCTGCCTTGATTAGGTGTTTCCTTATTCTCCATTTAACTTCACACCTTGGTGCTTGGATATGATCCCTAAAGTCCAAAAGGGTATCAGAATCTCCAATTTGTTCAATACTTTATGTGGAAGAATTTTGATCTATGGTCAAAATCTCTTCTAGGAAGGGATACAAGCCTAGTCTTGGATTTGTAAAGCAACTTGGTTGTATGGGTTGCTTTTAAGCGAAAGAACCATTGGAACTATTTGAATTAGACCTAAATAGGCCAAATCCATGAGCATAGGTCACCCCTAGTCCTGTTAATCATTTCATGGGGTTTATTCCTAAATTGAGTCATTAGTGCTTCATAACCAATCTTGGTTGTTGGTGTCTTGGACTTGGTAGAACCTAGTGATTAGGTTTCTCTTGTGGTTTCAAGGTTGTGATAACCTTAAACCTTGTCTTTCCTACACTTGTGATAGGTGTAGGGCACTGGATTCTACAATCTGGGTACATAAGGGTTCAATCCCTTAACCATCATTCACTATTTTCACCTTCATGCTGCCCACTTTGCATCAAGTGGTATCAGAGCTATGTCTGCTCCTAAGGATGAAGAGATCGCTGCATGGGTTACAAACAGTGAATTGGCAAAGATGGTGAGAGAGAAAAGGGTAGCAAATACAACCTTGACTAAGGGGCTCCAAGAACTTGAAAAGAAGTTAGATAAGGACAAAGAGGATGGGCCTGAAAATGAACAAGGGAGTGAAGAGGAGGAAGACACTCCTGATCAGAACATCCCTGTAGACCAAAGACCTCTCATTGATGCCTTAAAGTCCATGGGGAGAAGAACCATGGAGGAAAAGATAGACTTACTGGTCTTCAATGGTAAGATGAATGTAGATTTGGCCTTGGATTGGATAGAGGCCTTGACAACATTCTTTGAATGTGAAGACATCTCTGAGAAGCAGAGGGTAAATATGACAAGATCCAAGTTGAAGGGAGCAGCCCTAACTTGGTGGAACTTCATCCAAACAGAGAGGGTGAAGAATGGGAAGAGCATGATAAATTCATGGAACAAGATGATAGCCCTGATCAAAGAGACATATGTACTTGAAGATTATGGGGTACAACTCCATAGAAGGAAGCAAAGTCTAAAGCAAAAAGACATGGATGTAGGCTCATACACCGAGGAGTTCCTAAGGCTATGTATGAAGACAAATGTGGTAGAAGATGAAGAAGAAAAATTAGCAAGATATATGAATGGTCTGAAAGTATCCATTCAAGAGGAACTTAGCCTACACTGCCCTACCACAGTCAACAAGTGCTATCAAATGTCACTAAAGGTAGAGGAGAAATGGAAGAGAAAGCAAGATTTTGGTAAGGGAAAGACCAATGAAAGTGGGAAGAACTTTAGAGGAAGAGGATCCTCTTGGAACAAAGGACAAAATGGTGGCAACAATAGTAGAACCCCTAACCAAGGAGACAAGGAAAACAATGATTCAAACTCAAGAGGGAACTATAGAGGGAGAACAAATACAGGGAGAGGAAATGGACCTCTCAAATGCTACTACTGTAATCAGTTAGGACATCATGTAGGAAGGTGCCCTGAGAAGAGGAATAACAACAATCAAGGTGAGAGGAGAGCACAACTCATTCAAGAAGACAAGAAAGAAGACAATGCAGATACAAGGGACTTAGAACCAGAGGAAGGAGTGTGTTTGATGATGAGACAAATCTTCCTTCAAGTGCCACAAAACCAAGAACCTCCACAAAGGAAAAACCTCTTCAGGACAAAGATCAAATGCCATGGGAAGGTATGTAACTTACTCATAGATTCTGGTTCAACTGAAAATCTAGCCTCTAGTGAAATGGTTCAAAAACTAAACCTTCCTAAAAAGCCACATCCTTTCCCCTATCATGTTTCTTGGTTAACAAAGGGCCAACAAACTCTAGTAACATAACAAGCATGGATAGAGTTTTCAATTGCAAACTTTAAAGATAAAGTTCTTTGTGATGTTGTTGAAATGGATGCTTCACACATCCTTCTAGGAAGACCTTGGCAATTTGATGTAGATGCCATACATCATTGTAGGAAGAACACCTACTCCATCACCAAGGATGGAAAAACTTTTACCATGAAGCCCTTGCCTGATAACAAATCTGAAAAAGAACCTATTGTCATCATCATGGGTGAGAAAGAGATGTAAAAAACATTAAAGGAACCTGATACTGAATCTTTTGTTCTAGTCTCTAAACCCAATTATAATATAAGGTCTGATCAAAATGATCCTATACCAAAGGAAGCTAAGGAACTGCTTGAAAAATATAGAGATGTCACTGCTAGTGACTTGCCCACAAGCCTCCCTCCCTTAAGGGATATCAGTTAACAAATTGACTTGATACCCGGTTCATCCCTGCCTAATAAGGCCCCATACAAGATGACACCACTACAACATGCAAAGATTGCAAAATAGGTCAGTGAATTGTTGGAAAGAGGACTCATTCAAAAAAGTCTCAGTCCATGTGTTGTGCCATCAGTCTTGGCACCCAAAAAGGATGGAAAATGGAGGTTGTGTACTGATAGTAGAGCCCTAAACAAGATCACCATAAGATATAGATTCCCCTTGCCCAGAATTGAGGATCTATTGGATCAACAAGGAGGTGCTTGCTACTTCACCAAGATAGACTTAAAGTCTGGATACCATCAGATCAGGATCAAACTAGGAGATAAATGGAAGATAGCATTCAAGATTACTGAAGGTTTGTTTGAATGGTTAGTAATGCCTTTTGGGTTAAGCAATGCCCCTAGTACTTTTATGAGGCTTATGAATGAGATATTCATTGATTTTATTGGAAAGTTTATTGTTATTTACCTTGACGACATACTAATATTCAGTCATAGCAAGGAGGAGCATCTTGATCATGTGGAACAGGTACTAAGGAGACTTCATCAGCACAAGTTGGTGATCAACTTGGAAAAGTGCATGTTTATGAAGAAGGAACTTGTGTTCCTAGGATTTGTGATCTCACAAGGTACCCTCAAGATGGACCCTGAGAAGGTAGAAGCAATCATCAATTGGCCTCCACCAAAGAACCAAGGTGATGTAAGAAGCTTCCATGGACTTGCCACCTTCTATAGAAAGTTTATCAAAAACTTTAGTCATGTGTGTGCACCAATGCTTGACACCATTAAAGGAGGAAGAAAGAATAAGTTTGCTTGGACAAAGGAAGCAAGTGATGCATTTCAATACTTGAAAAATAGAGTTTCCCAATACCCTATATTGGTTCTACTTGATTTCAACAAGGTCTTCACTGTGGAGACAGATGCAAGTAACTTAGCCATAGGTGCAGTCCTAAGTCAGGAAGGTAAGCTAGTTGCCTTTTTCTCTGAGACACTAAATGAGGCCAAAAGAAAATACTCAACCTATGACTTAGAACTCTATGCCATGGTCCAAGCCCTCAAGAAATGGAGGCACTATCTAATCCCAAAAGAATTTGTGGTATATACTGGCAATCAAGCATTAAGTTTTCTCAATTCACAAGAAAAGCTCTCTGTCAGACATCTTAAATGGGTGGAACAGTTGCAGGCATACAACTTCAACATCAAGCACAAGAAGAGTGTAGCAAACAAAGTTGCAGATGCCCTTAGCAGGAGGGTTGGTCTAGTTGAATAAATACAACTTCAAAGTGTGGGAATTGATTCCCTCAAACATCTATACCTTGATGATCCTGATTTTGCAAAAAAATTTCACGTTTGCACAAAGATGGTTGGAAGATACCATAGTGATTTTTCTGAATACCTGATTCAGAATGGACTCCTATTCAAAGGAGCTCAACTATTGATTCCCAAATGCTCAATGAGGACAAATATAATAAGGGAGAAGCACTGTGGTGGCCTAGGAGGACACTTTGGCATTGACAAGACAATAGACATGGTAAGATGGAGCTATTTTTTGCCAAAGATGAACAATGATGTCAAAAAGTTCATAGAGACTTGCACCATTTGTCAGCAAGCTAAAGGTGTATCAACAAATCAAGGGTTATACCAAACCTTACCAATTCCTTCTAGACCATGGGAGTCAGTCTCAATGGATTTTGTAATGGGGTTGCCTAGAACAAAACAAGGTTTTGATAGTGTTTTTGTGATAGTGGATAGGTTTAGTAAAATGGTCCATTTTGTACCATGTAAAATCACAAATGATGCTTCTCATATTGCACATCTTTTCTTTAAAGAGGTAGTTAGGATCCATGGTCTGCCTCAAACAATTGTATCTGAAAGGGATGTGAAGTTTCAAGGCCACTTTTGGAGGACACTTATCAAGAAACTAGGAACTAATCTAACCTACAGCTCTACCTATCACCCACAAACTGATGGGTAGACTGAAGTTGTAAATAGATCCTTATGCAATCTCCTAAGATGCCTAACTAAACAATATGCTCAAAGTTGGGATACACTCTTGCCCCAAGTAGAGTTTGCATTAAATGACTCCATAAACAGGTCAATAGGCAAGACCCCCTTCCAAGCAGTGTATGGCCTTCATCCCAAAGGACCATTGGACCTGGTAGAACTATGATCTGATGTCAAAATCAGTTCTCAAGGGCAAGAATTGGCCAAGCTAATCACAAAGGTGCAGCATGAGGTAAATGAAGCACTACAAAGATCCACTTTGAAATACAAGGAACATGTTGATAAATGAAGAAGGGAAATCCACTTCAAAGTTGGAGATAAGGTATGGGCATTCTTGACGAAAGAGAGACTACCTAAGGGTAAATATTCCAAACTTCACATGAAGAAAGTAGGACCATGAAATATACTCAACAAAATGGGTGAACATGCATATGAGATCTCTCTTCCCCCTACCTTGCAAATCTCTCCAATTTTCAATGTTGCAAACCTCACCCCCTACAAAGGTATAACAGGTTCAACAAATGAACAAGGTGAGAAGGCAGATATCAATGTTGAAGACTATGTCACTAACCTCCCTCAAAGAAAACTAGTGGAGTTGGAGGAAATATTGGACACCAAGTTGCTGAAGCAGACCAGAACCAAGAAGTACATGCAGCACCTAGTCAAATGGAAAGGACTCCCCAACATAGATGCAACTTGGATTACTGAAGACCAAATCAAGCAACATGGAAATTCGGTGGAATAGTTAAGCTCATGTAGGAACTTGAGTTCTAAACTCAAGGGGAGTATGGTGCAAGAGCACCCACAATAAATGATGATTCACCAAAGTCCTAGGAACATCTAGATTAGGTTAGATCTATCATTTAGGCATCTAGACCAAATTGTAAGACCTAGTTCCAGGATTGGCACAAGTATAAGCCCTTGGTTAACTATGGTCAAAGATGGTTAAAGGGCCTAGAATCTTAGGATTTTTCTATTTTCATGCTTTAATGGTTTGGATCCATGTTGGATCATTAGATTTAGGTATGGACCAATCTTGGTCACCTAGAATGCAAAAAGTGCTAAAAAGTTGTAAAAGTTGCTTAGCAACTTTGACAACTTTTGCCAAAAGTTGTAAACAAACCCCCCAACGGTCATATAGTTTTAAATTTGGTTGTAACCAATGGGGGAGGCCTTCATAAGCCCTATTAGGTGGGTGGAAGTTAAGGATATGTAATTTTTGGCATTTTGAATCAATAAAAACATAACCATTTCTCTGCAAATCCCAAGGACAACTAGTGTGTACGGATTGGTATGGACAGGAGGGCATGAATCTTTAAAGCCAAAATTTTTCTCTTCGAATATACTTTGATATGCAATTGATTTCATGTTTTGATCAATCCTAGTTTAGGAGTTATCAAGGTTTTTGTTGGACTGTCTGGATTGAAGGCCTAAAACCAGGGTTTTCAATAGGGCTTGAGTGTTTTGACCGATTCCACCATGGAAATTTGATGCCCCTTGGTGTAATTCATGTTTTGTTTATGTACTTTCATATTATGCGGGTTAGAGGTGGAGACTTGTAGTGAAGTGAATTTACCATGATGCCCTAGGTGTACATCCCTATGTGTGCACCTACAAGAGACTAAGTACAGTCAACATAATTCTTTGTTGGGGATTCACCAAGACCCAAAAATCAAGATTTAGAGTCCTTTTATATGCCCTCACATGTTCCCATAATTGGGTTGGGCATTGGTTTGGAGGAAAGAGCACTTGTAGTGCAATTACAGACCTAATTAGGCCTATTAGCCCTGCCTTGATTAGGTGTTTCCTTATTCTCCATTTAACTTCACACCTTGGTGCTTGGATATGATCCCTAAAGTCCAAAAGGGTATCAAAATCTCCAATTTTTTTAATACTTTATGAGGAAGCATTTTGATCTATGGTCAAAATCTCTTCTAGGAAGGGCTACAAGCCTAGTCTTGGATTTGTAAAGCAACTTGGTTGTATGGGTTGATTTTAAGTGAAAGAACCATTGGAACTATTTGAATTGGACCTAAATAGGCCATATCCATGAGCATAGGTCACCCCTGGTCCTATTAGTCATTTCATGGGGTTTATTCCTAAATTGAGTCATTAGTGCTTCATAACCAATCTTGGTTGTTGATGTCTTGGACTTGGTAGAACCTAGTGGTTAGGTTTCTCTTGTGATTTCAAGGTTGTGATAACCTTAAACCTTTTCTTTCCTACACTTGTGATAGGTGTAGGGCACTGCACTCTACAATCTAGGTACATAAGGGTTCAATCCCTTAACCATCATTCACTATTTTCACCTTCCTACTGCCCACTTTGCATCAATTTTTCTTGTATGGAAGTCTAACATCTCCCATATCATGTACGTAGAAATTATGCCAATATAGGATCCATATCACTTTCCTGTTCAACTAAGGATTTTGGAGGAAAGTGGGCCTACGAATTGCCCTTCCAAGTTTGAACAGATGTGGTTGAAGGATGAAAAGATTCTTACTCTCACGGAAAATTGGTGGAATGAAACAATTATCTCAAGCTCCAAATTATACAAGGTAGTTAACAAACTGAAAGTTGTGAAGCATAAATTACTAAGGTGCAATGTGAAGCATTTTGGCGACATTTTTGAGACCAAAACAAAGATTGAGGGAGAGCTTACTGAAGCTAACACTATGGTAATCGAAAAGGGATTGGATAAGACTCTCTCTATATAAGAGAAAAATAACTTGTGAGGGACTATGAAGACATGCTAGCTAAAGAGGAAATTTTTTGGATACAAAAGTCCAAAGAAATGTGGTTTGAGGTCAGGGGCAGGAATACCAAGTTTTTCCATAATAACACAAAACAAAGGAGAATAGTTAATAGGATAACTAGCATTCAGACTGAGAATGGCGTCAGTATGGAAGATCCTAAGATGATTGCTACAAAGGTTGTAGATTAATTTGTAAACATCCTAAATAATGAGGGTGGATCAAACCTAAAAGGACAAGAAAACATAATTAAAAATATCCCAAAGTTGATAACATAGGATCAGAACAAGAAACTTTTGGCAAAGTTCTCCAAAGATGAAGTTGAGGCAGCCCATATGCAAATGAAACCAGATAAAGCACTTGGCCCGAATGGTTTCCCTATGATATTCTTTTAGAAGTGTTGGTATTTTCTAGGGGACGCGGTGACTAAGGCACTAGAAGGAGTCATAAACTCAAGGAACATGTTAAAAGAAGTCAATAACACTTTCCTAGCATTAATTCCCCAAAAAGACAAACCAAATTTTTTTAACAATTTTAGACCAATAGCTTTATGCAATACCATCTATAAACTACTCAACAAAACTCAAGTGAATAGGTTGTTGAAGTTCCTTCCTTTCTTACTCATTGAGGAACTATAATGCCACACCAGGGAACCCAAGAGAAAATAACCTAAAATATGTTACTAAGTTTACAGAATAATTTTTTTTGTTAAGAGTTTACAACCAATAATGAATAAAAAAGCAAAAGCAATAATGTAAAGACAATATATAATCATAAATAGAATCTCATTTACATATTACAAATCTAAAGGGTTCCTTGATGTAGAAACACATAAATACAATTTAATCTATTAAGTACAATAATAATATAAAACTGAACTACATAATGAAACTAAAGTACATCATGTCATGAAAGAATAAATAAATACATCTGAACCACATCCACTACACAAGTCATAGGGTATGTGAATAAAATCTAAGTACAAAGTGAAAACATAATAAAAAGGAAGAATAGGAATCCAATCTCCAATGATGAAGGAACAAGAAGCAACCGTAACAAGGATCATCCAGCACTAGTACAAGAACGTCAGAGTCTCAAATGGTAAGAGAATCACTACCTCCCGACCTCATGGAAACCTGTGGGTCCACTCCCACCGTGTTGCAAAGATAACACTAGACCTCACTCAGATAACGATACCAAAATCACTCATCAGGTAGTACTAAGCAAGAGATCCTAAAAGATTCCTATCTCAAAGGTACAACTCAAAATAAAAAGGTACACGTACTAATCCAAAGGCAACTAACACACGTAGGAAATTTAAGATAAAATTAGGGAAGTGTCATCACATATATCAACCCCTTGGATCTCATTGGACTCCGACTCCCAAGTGTGAACATATGCAGAATCTGAAATCCTCTCATGTACACAAGGATAGCTGATCATGCTAGAACTCACTGCCACTACTAGACATGCAAGCATCTTCTCCCGCTCTCATCCTTAGCCTATACTAGCACTCAAGGCATGGGCGAGGAATCCATTATCTTATAATTGATTTTAAAACCTCATTTAATGTATTATAAATTCACTTATTTAAGTAACCTACTAAGGATATCCAGGTAGCCACTTCTGGGCTCTGACGCCTCCAAAGCAAGCCATTTCTCCTTTAGCACCTAGATAGCCTACCATAAGTTCATAAGTCTAAAAACATCTCATAGATCATCATGAATCATAAAATTTAAAACCTGATTACAAAGTATCGTAGGAACACAGATAATCCAATTTCCATCATAACAAAATCAAAATCTTTCATAAGGTTGGGTTATAACAAAATCGAATGTCATACAAGTAGGCAAGACAAACAAACATAACACATTAACCCTAACCCCGCCTCTGGTATCAATCCAAAAAGGATGATGTAAAAAGATTCCCTCCTATCCCACAATTGTAGAAGGAAAACAATCATAAAAAATTAATAATAATAAGCTAATTTGTAAAACACCATTACATAAATTAATTTATTAAAAATAATCACTAACAAAACTATAATTACAATCTTAAATTAAATTCCAATAATAAGGAAATGAATTTATAACGTAAATTGAGTCCAAGGCTTATGATTACTACAGTTCAATATAATTTCATAATAAAATTCTCGAATTTAGAAAACAAATTTCCTTAACTATTAATCAATAAAATTTATTAATTAATAATTAACTTTATCTTCTATATTAATCAATTACAAAAAATCTCAACTAATATAGTTCCCTAATTAAATAAGATTAAATGCCAAATAATCCTATTTGTAAAATATTCAATAAAGAGAGTATATATATATATATATATATATATATATATATATATATATATATATATATATATATATATATATATATATATATATCAAAGAATTCTCTGTTCCAAAAACAACAGATATTTATTTATTTTTAAAGAAAGATGAATAAGACATTTATTATATATATATATATTAAAATTTAACAACGAGAAAACTAATAATTGGATACTACCAGGAAGCAAAATTATTTAGATAATTTGATTTGATACAAACCCTAAGGTATTCTACCACAAAATTTATCAAACCCTAACTGATATAAAATGAGATTTAATTATGGTATTTCCTAACATACCAGGTATTAATAAAACAAGATCTCAAAAGCTTAGTAATGAGGAATCTAAACATGATAAGAAAACCAACAAAATATATCAACCAAATCTAACAGGCACGAAAAAAACAAACTTTCTGAAATAAAAAAAATTAATCTACGAGGGTTTTCAAAGCCCACCTCAAACCACCAACTGATAGAAATCATGAAGAAGACCAAAAACCTTGAAAAATTTCCAAGCTTTCACAAAAATCCTTCAATTCAATCCTTCCATCCAAAACCTGCAAATCTGTATGGAATAACAATGGCCAAAACGTCCTAATAAAGGAAAAGAATCTGGAACTCGAACTCAACCTTGCAAACTTGGAACTCAATTCAACTCCACAAACTTTGTTCACATCAATCTCTCTTTTTGCATAATTTAATCAATTTTATAATTAATAACTCAACACACTTTTGTATTTCTTATTTATATCAATTCAGTTAATTCCTAACATTTACTTTATTCTTTTATTTATTTTAATTGATTGTGCAACTTAATTACATATCAATTTTAACTAAAAGAATATTATTTTAATTATATTATTATTTATCCAATTTATCTTTAATTTAAATTTAATAATTAATTAAATCTTTCATTTCCACAATTATTAGACTTCTAATTAATTATTTTAATTAATAAATATATTTAATTAATTTTCATTAATGAAATAGTCTCACATTTAATTTTCTATATGTAATAGGATTTAATTATTTAAACCACATAATTAAACTCAGTAAATCATTTAACCATTTCACAACAATCACACCAACCATCCAAAGATGAGAAAAAACCAACTAAACCTAATAAAATGATAATCATGCTCAAGGGAAAGGGTTATGAATTCATGTCACCTGGATGAATTTGGAAAGGTAATAATCAAAAACTTGTCCACTATTTCAAGACAATAAAATGGCTTAGGTTGGGATTCAGACATGATGTTATTACTCCTCTTTACCATTGAGACATTGCAATGGGGCATGCTCATCTTGACAGTTCAGGGAAGTCGATGCATGGTACTTGCAAACCTACATAAAGACAAGCATGTACATCCATATAAAAAGAAATGGTAGAGATCAGGACATCATGTGGATCCCACAAGCAGGTAACTACGACTTCGTCCCACAACCACATCAAACATCTCAAACAGAAAGGTAAAACATACATGCTAGCCATACACATGTGAGTATGGGGTAAGTAAAATCATAAATATAAACAACATTTTAAACATTTAAATAATCATCATCAAAGTAACTAACACCATCTAAGTACAAACATATGATATCTCATAACTATCCAATATCAAATCACCATGTAATGTCATACATCCAAAACCATATAATAAAGTTAAAATAATCAACACACACATGAAAGTGGCCTAAAAGATTTTGGCAATGTAAAATTAAAAAAGAAAACTATGGGTGGGCACTACATCCACCTCCCCTAGAATTAGGCTTACTCTTGGAAGCCTACAAACGAATAGGGATATAAACCCTGTAATCTCGTCGCGTCCTCCCAAGTCACTGATGACTCATCAACATGGTCCCATTGGACCCTTATCTGCTCAATGGTGCGATCCTTGAGGGTCAAATCTTGTCGTTGAAGTATACGAACAGACTCCAAAACCAGTTGCCCATCCTTTACCTATAAAGCATTCCATTCAAGAAGATGTGTAACATCTGGTATATATTGTCCTAAGTACTGAAACATGGAAAACATCATGAACATGAGATAAACTGGGCATAAAAGAAATATGGTAAGCAACTGGTCCTATCCTCTCAAGAATCTCAAATGGGCCAACAAACGAGGTGCCAACTTCAAACCCTTTCCATAACAGATTAGATTCTTCTGTGGGTGTACTCTCAGAAACACCTTAACACCAACTGAAAACTGCCTATCCACCCTATGAGCATTTGCATACTTATTTTGCCTATCTTGAGTTGTGGTCACATGCTCACGGATGTGCTCCACCTGCTGCTCCATTTCTTGAAGTATCTCAGGACCTAACAAAATATGGTCCTCTAGCCTATCCCAACTCAAAGGTGTATGACAAGGATGACCATGCACAAAGCCTGAAAAGATAACATACCAATTGAACTATGATACCCATTGTTGTAGGTAAACTCGACCAAATACAAATAGTCCTCCCAATGGGTCTATCTATCCATGACATACATCCTCAACATATCCTCTAACACCTGATTAACCTATTTTTTCTATCCATCGGTCTCAGGATGATATGCTGAACTAAAATTTAGTTGTGCTCCAAGATCATGCTTCAAAGAAGTCCAAAATGCAGAAGTGAATACTAGATCCCTATTTGATATAATCTTGCGGGGAATACCATGTAGTCTCACAATATCCTACATAAAGACTCTAGATGCTAAAGTTGTTGTATAAGATTCTCTCATAGGAGAAAAGTGTGCCACTTTGGTCAATCGATCAATAGTGACCATGATGGTATCATGTCTGTGAGGAGTCATAGGAAAACCCATGATGAAATCCATTGAGATGATATCCCATTTCCATGATGGAATGATATTAGGCTATAAAATCCATATTGGATACTGATGGTCTGCCTTAACCCTCTGACACTCTAGACATCTTGCCACAAAATCCATAATGTCACGCTTCATACCAAACCAATAGTACAACTATCGTAGGTCTGCATGCATCTTCTTGACACCAGGATGTGCCAAGTAAGGTGCACAATGAGCCTCAAATAAAATCAAGGTATGAATATCATTTGATGGTGGTACATTTATTCAGCTCATATAACACAAAATACTATTTGATTCCAAAACATAGCCTAAAAACCTACCTTCCAAAGGTCTCCTTGACTCAATCTCAACACTCATTTCCTTGTAGCAAGTATCTATATGAAGTTCCTGGAGTATACGACTCCACAAATCTATACCAAGAGTCAATGCTAAAATGTCATGTCTCGTACGACTCAAAGCGTCAACTACCACATTCTCCTTACCCGGATGTTCTTGACCTCAAAGTCATACTCACAAAGAAACTTCATCCATTGCTTATGCCTAGCATTCAAATTAGGCTGGGTAAAGATATACTACAAATTGCGGTGATCACTATGAAGCTCAGATTGATGTCCCAATAGAAAATCTCTCCATTGGACTAATGTATGAACTATTGCTGCTAACTCAAGATCATTTGTAGGATAGTTCGATTTGTGATACTTGAGTTTGCGAGATTCATAAGCAATCACACATCCTTCCTATATAAGGACTTCTCCAAGACCTTCCAAAGAAGCATCAACACACACCGCAAAATCACCCAAAGGGTCAGGTATTGCTAGAATAGGTGCACTAGTCAAATGCTCCTCGAGGCTCTGAAAAAACTTCTCACACTTCTTTGTCCAAACAAACTTATTCCCTTTTCTTTGAAGAGAAGTAATATGATATGCAACTCTAGAGAAATCTTGAACAAACTCGTGATAATATCTTTCCAAGCCCATGAAACTATGAACCTTAGATACATTGGTGAGGGTCAACCAATCAATCATAGCATGAATCTTAGAAGAATCTACTGAAATACCCTCACCTATGATCACATGTCCCAAATACTGAACCTCATCTTGAAAGAAGTCACACTTTGTTGCATTGACATACAATTGATTGTCACAAAGACACTGCAAAACCATTCATAGATATTCTTCATGTTCTTCTATGGATTTAGAATATATCAATATGTCATCCAATAAGACGAGAACAAAACGATCAAGGTAAAAAAAAATACTCCATTCATTAGGCACATGAAAATGGATGGAGCATTTGTGAAACCAAAAGGGACTATTGTGAACTCATAATGTCCATAGCGAGTGTGAAATACAATGTTGTCAATATCTGCATCCCAGATACGTAATTGATGGCAATTATGTATCCTAATTTGAGATCAATCTTTGAGAATACCTTGGCCCCTTTTATCTAATCAAAGAGATCATCAATATGTGGCAAAGGATATACGTTCTTGATTGTTACCTTGTTCAACTATCTATAGTCGATGCACAAGCGTAAAGATCCATCTTTCTTCTTAATGAAGAGTACAAGTGTTCCCCATGGAGAAACACTTGGCCTAATACTACCCTTTACCAAAAGATCATCTAATTGGAGCTTAAGCTCACTCAAATCCTATGTGGTCATCCCATAAAGAGCTCTAGATATAGGTTGTTCTCATGGAACAAGATTGACGCAAAAATCTATGTCACATATTGTTGGCATACCCGAAATCTCACTAGGAAAGACATCAAAAAACTTTTGAAGAGTAGGATGATCAAGAGTCTTCTCCTTAGTTTCAACTCCATCCAACTCATTCATAATTACATAAAATACTTGACAACCCTTTCACATGCTTCGCTTGATTTGCATGGTGGAAATCATACGAAGAGATATAGGATGCTGAAATCCCACAATCTCAAAATATTTTCCAACATCATCCTTGCATTTGATTAACTTTAGTGTACAATCAACGTTGGCTCCATGAGAACCTAACCAATCCATCCCAAGGACAATATCATATGATTCCAAAGGAATCACATGAAGATCAACTGAGGTAATAAATTTATCCAAGTTCAACTCACATTTATGCACTAGAGAGTTTGCTGATCTACCCTTTCCCCAGAGGCTAACTCCACTTGTCAACCTATGTCTTGCTTTACTGCCACTAGTCCACATTTCTCTATTACAAAAGGAGATATAAAAGATTTTGTAGCTCATGAATCAAATAATATATAAAGAGAAAAACCTCTAGTAGAACATGCAGTTTCTACCACAGTGCCCTGATGCTCTTCCCGATGATGATCCACTGCTATAAATACTCTGTGAGAACTGTCGACATCCCCTACTATAGGCTTAGAAGTTGTAGGCCTCTATCCTAAAAACTGTGATGCATGCTAAGGGCAATTCATTGCAATGTGACCATACTGTCCACATGAGAAACAACCACTGCCTCTACCATGACCTCTCCTAGTAGAGGGTGCACTAGACTGCTGAAAATTGAATCTATTAGCAACTGAATGTGTGTTGTGTGTAGGTTGACTGGGCTGGTTGCATCTGTTGTGCAAAAAGTTACGGAAGTTCTTAGATTGAGGACCGCATCTCTATGTTGGAGGGTTTGTTCCCTTCTGCTACTGATTATAGAAGTAGGGAGGAGCTTTCCTGAAGTTCATTGCACCTTGGGTTTGATTCCCTCTATAGCCTGAAGATGTGGGAACATTAGTCTAAAGTCCCACTTGTTTACCATGCCCTAAACCCAAATTTTATTCCACCAAGGTAGCCTTGATAATCACCTCCTTGAGGGTCTTAGGTTCAAAAACCTTAACACCCCCAATGATGTGAACATTAAGTCCCCTAATCAAATGTTGTACCATTAGTGGTGACGTATTGCTAAATCCTCCTTAAGGATTGAGCTCAAAAAATGATGCTCATAGTCGTGGAGAATCATAGATAATTACCACAAATTGTGGAACTAATTTGTGTGTTGTTGTTTCCACTGCTTAGATAAAAAAGTGTTCCCAAAATTTCTTGAGAAATATCTCCCAAGTGACAGTCTCCATGGTAATCTCAAGTTTCTACTCCTCAATCTTCCACCAAGAAGCTGAAAAACCTTGGAGGTGCATGACAACACACCTTTCCCTAATATTGTTATCAAATTGTTGCATAGAAAAATATCGATCCAATGCAATGAGTCAGGTCTCTGCCTCAAAACCAGTACCAAGACTATTAAAAGGAGGAGGTTGTGATCTTAGAAGGTCTCTCATCTGATTGGCCTTTACATCCCCTTGACTAAGGGTAGTGTTCCTTCTTCTAGGATTCCTAGATCTATGTGTCTCCTCATTATTAGAATGGTGCGATGCTCCATGTTCAGCCTTGTCCTAACCATGTAGATGTTCTAGAATATTCTAAAGTATCTGCATAGCATTAAGCTCTCTTGAATCACCATGATTCTCACCACTATCCTCTTCTCTTCTCTCCTCAAATCTATGATTTACAGGAGGGCTAGGAAGCTTGCTTCTTCTAGGTCCTCTACAATGGCCTCCACTACATCCTCTAGCCACATATCTAGTCTTAGTGACCATCTTTCCTACAAAATTCAAACAAGAAGAATGATATCTTAAATTAGTCATAAATAATAAAACGTGATACAATCATAAAGTAATATTTTGAAATACAAGTGTTATATGTCTAAGTTTTTATTTTCAAGTTTTAATTACTAGACATCTAATGGGCGTACAAAATTCCCAGAGTTCCCAATGTAGAAATATGGGCTTTGATACCAAGTGAAATGCCCTCAAAGGTACAACTCAAAACATAAAGGTACACGTACTAATCCAAAGGCAACTAACACACGTAGAAAATTTAAGATGAAATTAAGGAAGTGTCATCACATATGTCAACCCCTTGGAATGATCTCACTGGACTTCGACTCCAAAGTGTGAACATATGTAGAATTTGAAATCCTCTCATGTAGACAAGGATAGCCGATCATGCCAAAACTTCTCACCACTGCTAGATAGGCAAACATCTTCTCTTGCTCTCATCCTTAGCCTATACTAGCACTCAAGGCATGGACGAGGAATCCATTATCTTATAATTCATTTTAAAACCTCATTTAATATATTATATTATCACTTATTTAAGTAACCTACTAAGGATACCAAGGTAGCCACTTCTGGGCTTTGACGCCTCCAAAGAAAGCCACTTCCCCTTTAACACCTAGATAACCTACCATAAGTTCATAAGTCTGAAAATATCTCATAGATCATCATGA
This sequence comes from Chamaecyparis obtusa, assembly GCA_027943335.1. NCBI lineage: Eukaryota > Viridiplantae > Streptophyta > Pinopsida > Cupressales > Cupressaceae > Chamaecyparis > Chamaecyparis obtusa. The sequence continues at coordinate 177,491 of BSBK01005091.1, forward strand.
ATCATAAAAGTCAAAACCTGATTACAAAGTATCGTAGGAGCACAGATAATCCAATTTCCATCATAACAAAATCAAAAGCTTTCATAAGGTGGGTTGTAACAAAATCGAATGCCATACAAGTATACAAGATAAACAAACATTACGCATTAACCCTAACCCCGCCTTTGGTAACAATCCAAAAAGGATGACGTAAAAAGATTCCTTCCTATCCCACAATTGTAGAAGGAAAATAATCATAATAATTTAATAATAATAATCTAATTTGTAAAACACCATTACATAAATTAGTTTATTAAAAATAATCACTAACAAAACTATAATTACAATCTTAAATTAAATTCCAATAATAAGGAAATCAATTTATAACGTCAATAAAAATAAATTGATTCCAAAGCTTATAATTACTAAAACAATATAATTTCATAATAAAATTCTCGAATTTAGAAAACAAATTTCCTTAACTATTGATTAATAAAACTTATTAATTGATATTTAATTTTATCTTCTATATTAGTTAATTACAAAAAATCTCAACTAATATAGCTCCCTAATTAAATAAGATTAAATGTCAAATAATCATATTTGCAAATTATTCAATAAAGAAAGTATTATCTAAATACACACACACACACACACACACATATAATATATTAATTATATAAATATACATATACAATATATTAATATCATAAATATTTATATTTGTATTTTTATTATTAATATTTTTTAATTTATTATTTATTTATTTAAAAAAAGAAAACACCTCACAATATTAATAACAAACGGGAGAGCCCCCTTGCTGCCGCGACAGTCATCGCTACAGACATCACTTGAGAGAGAGAGAGAGAGATGACCCCTAGTCTAGAAATGTATTACCTTGTTATGGATCATGCAAAGAGAAAGTTTTGCCTAAGATGGAATTGATAGTCTATTAAGCTGTGTTATACTAGTCAACCCATCAAAACAAAGTAGATTAATCCTTAAAAAAAGTATTGTCTTCATTAAGGGATCCTAAAAAGGAAGATTACTCCTAAGGAAAGCATTGTCTCCAAAGGGATCTAGGAAAGGAGGATCATCTATGGATCTACTAAATAATTCATAGGGACATGATAATGAAAAGATGGACGTAAGGAAAACATTGTCTCCTTATCCATCTATCGAAAGAGATTATATTTAATCATTGTGTGTGTGTGTGTGTACAAATATGAAACAAAGAGTAGAGTACATATGGCCTCACATTAAAGTGATTGCAAATGCCTCAATAAGAGCAATGACTTTAACATAGCATACATACACCCACAAGAGATGTTTCCACTATGAGATGCACCCAGACAAGGACAAACCAAGGGAAACGAAACACATGACAAAAGAGAGCACAAAAGGGATATACTAACTCCAGAATGAGTATGATCATATGACAACTCATGTATATCAGAATTATATCATAATGAAATGTCATTGTTCCCCAAAGGTAGTAGAACTACAAGTACAATGGAAGAAGAATATGTAAGATGCACGAAGAAGAGTCTTTTTGGGCTACCATCTTGGAGACCACAAAGAATAGGTAGCTACCATTTTGCATCATCTCCAATCAGACAACACAAAGGAACATTTATGAATCTTAACACATGTACAACATAACATGTAATGACATATATAAGAAATGAGATACAAATAGAGGAATATCACAATAGGTTGATTCCATTATCACCTTGCGCCAACAGAGAAAAAAGGGTCATCTAAAGAAATCAAAACAAACCATATAACCAACAACACATCACGGGGGAAGCACATTATAATAGGAAAAATAGAAAAGATCCACTAAAAAAGGAGGAGTTAATCGAACATGTCACCTACCCCCCATCTCGGTTTGTAGTGTTTATGGAAGGTGGACAACATGCAAGAGGAGCAACATCAAGCACAATAGATGGAACAATAGCCAACTCCAAAATGACCATGCTATAAGGATGAGTCACTTTGTTGACCATTAGGAGCAAGAGATAATTGTTTTGCAAATATAGCTGGTAAATCATGACTAACATCAATAAGCTCATACACATCATCAAAATAACATAAACATCATCATTTACATTAGAAACATTGAAATCATCACCATCGAGAGTATCTTCTTTATTCAAATTAATAATAATAGAATCTAAGATACAAATAAAATTATCATTTTTGTTCAATTAACTTCCTCCTTGGGCTATGCATAATTTGTTCAAAGGGCAACAAGATATCAATAAGTGTCATAGGGGAGGAAAATATTTGGGAATCATGTTCACTATCTCTAGCATGATGTTTACCATGACTATCACGAGCACAACGATTATGTTTGGTTTTGTTTTAAATTTGGCTTGGTTTTGGATCAATCATCATTGGGTCCTTTTCTTCTTTAGGGGAAAGAATGAAAGGAACCACACCGGGTTGAGAGATATCATCTGTAAATTGTTTATAAGATATAGGAGGTAGAATAGAAGCATAAATAGGAGGTGTAGGAAGAAGTTTGGGTCTAAGGAAAGGAGATGAAACAATATTAGTATTGCTAAGCTCACAAATCTTGTGGATTTTGAATTTTTGATAGGATAGGAAAATAGTGTCTTTGGGAGGTTGGATTGGTTGAGGCACGGAAGGCCAAAAGAAATTAGGGTCAAAGTTCCCTCGACGTGTTAAAGGATGATAGAAACTATGATTAATAATTATGATTTCTCTATCATGGGGAATTTTTAAACATTTATGGATAGGAGAGACTGTGAATTTCATGGAGGTGAGCCAAGGAAGACCAAGTCTAACTTGAAACTTGTCATGCCCAAAATAACTATGTAAAAATGCACAATTTTTTTTAAACACCTAAAGTACGCAAATAAGGAGAACATGCAGTAAGGTCAAGTGTTGCCATGCGAGGGGTATCATGGCCAACAAGGTCATGTGCTGATCCCACACAAATAACTTGGGTTAGCCAATCTCCCTCCAACAACATGGTTAGGGTTGACTAACCCTAAGTGATACAGCTGGACAAGATAACTGATGACACCAATGAGAAAAAGTTTAGGAAAGGGATAAATAACACAAGTGTATTGGTCAAAGAGAATATTGAAGATGCCGAAGTTGGTTTAAGATCTTCTAATCGGCATCTAAAACTCCTTATACGAGCTAACACGCTACACAACATAACCAAGTACTAAACGATGGCACAAAGGGTAACTCAAAGCCTAGATGGTTATAAAAAAAATAAAGTCCCCCTAGAGGCTCTTGAATGCAGAAGACCATTTTGATGTGAACCCTAGGAACTATATTAGGATACTAAGTTCGCAATAATGATCCTAAGTAAAGTGATTAATCGATAAGTTGTTCTGAGTCATAAGATTAATTATGAAATTTATTAATCTCGTTGAGCTACTATATCCCAAAAGGGAGTTGTGAGCATCAACTCCTAGGTGCCTAACTAATTTATTAAAAGAGATGGAATGTTTATGCAACACAAATTATAAATCTGTACATACATATAGTTCTAGATTTATGTTAGGAAGGTAATTATATTTTTGAATCAATAGTAAGTTGATTATCATATACTTGTATTAGTAGAGAAATATACATGATCAATTTAATCATTAGACTAACAATTTCTCTTAAATCAATTATTAATTTCTATTATTAACAACACAAATGTTAAATTTGTTAAACAAAATTTTCATTAATAAATTCATATGTTAAGTTATGTAATATACAAATCTAATATTACATCTTTTTCATAAATAAAATGCTAATATAATAAAACTTACTATTAATCAGTTTAATTGGCAAGTCCTTAATAAATTTAATGAAGTTATTATATATAAACAAAATAAAATAAATTAAATGATAATATCCTTAACTCTTACATATTAATTAATTAATTTAATAAAATACATAATAAATAATACACAAAGTTAAAACTAAATAAAATAATAAGAAAAAAAGCTAAAATTAAATAAATTTAATGCGAAAATTATTAAAGTTTCTTTAAAAAAAAACCTTTTGTTTTTCTTTTTATTTTATTTTATTTTAATGTCCCTCGGACTTGGGGCGGGCCCGCACTATTGCGGTAGTGTGGTACTTGTTGTAGGCAGGCCACATTGTCGTGGTAGTGCGGTACCCTGCCTCGACAGGGCCACCGCCTGTCATTTGCAAGGCCCGGTGGGTGGGGTGTGGAGACCACCCCCCCCCCCACTCACACTTTTTTTTAAAAAAACTTTTTTTTTTAATTTTATTTTTAAAACAAACGTGAACATGGCTTTATTTATTTATTTATTTCGAGAGTTTAGAACATTTCTAGGATTAATATATATTTTTTTGTGAAGGATTGGATAGCCTCTTGGGTGGCGACCTAGGTGGGTCCCACCAACTGGCATGTCCTTAATTGAGTGATGGGAATAAAATTTATATAGGAGTATTTATATTTTTTTCTTTTTGAGGGCAGTTTTTTTTTTTAATATTTAATTGTTTGTGGCAAGTTGGAAAGTGTATGGGGAATTATTTTTTTTCCCCATACATTTTCCAAAAACTTGTAGGTCTCTTTTGGCCTCTTTTTTTTGTTATGTTATTTTTTTTTGTCTCTCATTTTGATTCATTTGCTTGTTTGTTAAATGCTAAAGATCTTTTTTTTTTGTTCTTGATAAGAATACACACATAGATGAATGTATTTATCTAAATCTATAGGATCAAATAGACTTTCAATACAATGTGCTACCATAGTTAAAACTATTAAGTTATTTAAACTTCCTAATTCCTTAATATTTCAACATGAATACCATTCATACATAATATCCAATCAAATGCTAACGAGAGAATGGTTCAATGAATCTATTATAACACTACATTGCAATAACAAAATATGAATGCAACATCATTTTATTTCCTATTATTGATTTCAATATGAATCATTACAATGATGAAATAAAGTATTTTGTATCATTCAACAATATGGAGTACTAAAATGGACAAGATTCACTCCTTATACATCATGGTAACTTTCAATATTACAACTAACAATAATCAAATGAAGAGAGGTTCAATTTACAATATTACAACAATGCAATTCCCAAATCTTTTCTTTCACTTTGACAACAAAATGAAGAACTCTCCCAAGGTTTTCTCACAAGAACATGGCCTCCAAAACCTACAAATAAGAGGACATACCATGGAGAGCTCACCTCCCATCCAAGGTCTCAAAGAGACCACCCCCGAGCTTGGAGAACCAAGGCTAAATGGGTACATACAAACAACAATGCTCACAAATGCATACATATAACAAAACTACATTGAACTCCCTTAAGACATGGCTTCACAAATGGGTCACCTACAAACCCATTGAAATAGTGTGAAGGTGGGCTCATCAAGAGGAGAATGCCATTACAAATATACATATACATCCTTGAGATATTCATGTCTTCCAAGAGGCTACATTTCACATTTTCCATTCTCATAACTTTCCCTTATCACCCCCAAATGCAAAATTTTCAAATATGGCTTCATGGAGCACATACTCCATGAGATTTACCTTCTTCTCCAAGAGAAGAAGCTCTCGACTCAATGATAAGACCAACTAACCCCTTCACCCAAGGCCACTACTTCCCTCCCAAGGGTGAGTGATGCCTTATACACCCATGAACAACATATCCAAAAACAACAACAAGAAAAAGATTCAAGAAACCATGAACACCCAAATCCAACACAACAATAACAAATTTACATAAACAAGGATATCATACAAGGTCTACATATTCAATCTACACAACAATATTTCAAACTACAAATACACAGAGCATTCCTTCATTGCAAGATCACCAATCTTGATCCAATGCAAATGGTAAAATGAGGTTGAGGAGAGCCCTTTTCCCTTTTCTTTCTCTTCCTTCTCCAACTCCAAAACCCTAAGTGTATCTAAAATTAGAGAGTAGGTGAACAAACACTAAGTCTCTCCAAGCCCTCTAAAGGCCTCCAAATCCTACTCATGATTTAGCAATAAATGTGATATGGCCACTAGTCTTTGACCTTACCTCTTGTCTCCCCCTCTTAATGGTGAGTTTAGTAAGGAGTGTGGGACAAGTCAAGTGCATGTGGCCTTCTCCATTTTCGCCACTCTTGAAGAGTAGCCTTTTTGGAGGGCTATAATTGTGATCTAGACCTTCCCATAGGCAAAATCTAGCCCCTAACTCAAGGTACCCCCACATGGTTAGCTAATTTTGACCAAAAATGCACTCTAGGGTCATTTCTAACCCCTCTAAAGTTCAACCTAAGTTTGAATCCTAATTTCAACTTGATGTGAACCCTACACAACATATACATGCAAGTGGGGTTAATAAATTATCCTATTAGGTTGGGTGATTCTTGCTAAATCCCTAATTGACATGTCACTATCCACATAGACATCACAAGTGTCAAGTGACACCATAAAATACACTTCACATTTACAAGTGACATATCCAATAACAAATTGAATTTGATCTAGTAACAAACATACAAATTACATTTACAAATAAATCATATTACAATGAGGTTTAAATATCTTCAATAGATTAAACCTTGGCTTTCTCAATTGCACATATGTTTAGCCCTGATTCTCTGAATAATTCCATGATTTTCTTTCCTGCACACTAAACTTGAGCATCATTAGTCCAAGGTAATAAAATCACATCTAAATATATACAACTCAATGTTACATAATTTGTAGACATTAGTCAATATGCAGAATTCAATTTCTAATTACAATTTCCATTAAGGTAATGCTCAAACATAGTACTTGCAAAATTCTAACATCATGACATATTATCAATACTATGTATTAAACTGTAAAGCATAATCCATGAAATAATAAAATCTAACCATGATTAAGTATTTCTCATGAAAACACATATCTATTCATGTATAACAAAATCAACAATATACTCTAGATTCTAATTTGCATCATAAATAGAATCCACATAATATAATCATCATCATAAGACATAATAACATGAGTCATTGTCAAATTGATCAGAAGGTGTATCAAAATATCAGATCATAAGGTATCAAAATGCGAATGTATCAATAGTGCTATGATGGGTTGGGGTGAGGCCTCACAAAACTGATTAGAAGTTGGGATGAAAAAAAAGATGACATCTAGGGTTTTGCGACCAAATTCTATTGAAAACGTAAAGGAACCATGGGTAGGATAAGTGAAACCATTGAAATTTTTGACCATCACATCAGATTTATTATAAAAATATCACTACAATTGCATGTGTAAATATATCCTTTAGTTATAACATTCACCATGCAAGTAGGATCTATAAGGACACCATGAGAAAGAAGACAATTAACCTTTTCTACAATGTAAAGAGGAGCATCACATACTTTAATCATCTCTTTAGGATCAAACATAATGCAAATCTTAGGTTCAGGTTTGGGTTAAGATAGATCAACAAGGTTAATGAAATTGATGGCTTCAGTACACTCATCATCATAGTCAACAACATGTGTGGAGGAGGAAGGTAAAGACTAAGTAGACTCAACAGTATTGGTTGAATGATATAGTAAAGGATTGGTATAGATTTGCAAGTTTTGGTTGGGAGGTGCAACAAACTTATTTCCTTGATCATTAACACTCTCAAGAGATATAACATTAGAATTAATGAGGTCTTGAATAATATATTTCAAATAGAAACACTTCTCAGTATCATGGCCAAGTTAATGATGGTATTGACAAAAAGCTTTGTGATCAAAGGACTGAGGAAAGGGTTTGGATGTGTCAATTGGTTTAATAGGAGGAAGTGTTAAAACATTAAAATTAATCAAATTCAACATCACATTATGCAAAAATTTAGAAAGAGGTGTAAAATTATGAGAAGGTCTAAACATATATGACAAAGGAGTCACACCTTTGGATGACGATGCCACTTTCTCATCAACATTGTTTGATGAATTATTGATCTTGATGAAGCCCTTAGCTTTTTTAAAATTTTGAAAGGACTAGGGTGTGGCATCAATTTTATCAATCAAAGCCATTGGAGTGGTACTCTCAAATTGACTCACTTGAAGCTGATAATTATGAAGCACTGCACATAATTGAGTAAAAGAAGAAAATTCAGAAATCGATATCTTATCTCTTATCTCTAATGTCTTTTTTATAAATTAGCAATGAAAATGTGTTGAAAATCAATATTAGGAACATGATAAGAAATTTGAGCATGTAAATACTTAAATCTACCAATGAAATCAGTTACTTTTTCTTTAACCCCTTGTTTACAATGTATCAAATTGGTCAAAGAAATCTTAGAACCAATATTATTTTGAAACTGTTGGATGAAAGCATTAGAAAGTTTTTAAAATGAGTCAATGGAATAAGGAGGCAAAGAACAATACAATTGCAATTATTTATCTCAAAAGGTTCTAGTAAATAATTTAGCCATGAACCTATGATCATGAGAGAAATCACTACGCAATGTTTGAAATTTTTAACATGAGCCAAGGGATCACCTTTACCATTGTAAGTCTCTAAATATGGAATTTATGTGTATTAAGGGATAGTGACATGAATGATGTCTAAGGACAAAGGACTAGCAATGTCACAAGTAGGAATGTTTAACTTAGGTTGAGTTATGGACGCCATTTGTTGTTGCAAGGATGAAATGGTTTGAGTCAAGATATTAATAGTAGTTCAATAGAAAGAGTGGTAGGAGATATGTGTGAAAGATTTGGACCATTATGAGAAATGGAAGGAACAATGGAATATGAAAATGGAACACTATTGTAAGTGGGCATGGATGAAGGTAAAGAAACACATGGAACAATTGAAGGAGGAGGAACATGAGGATTAGGAATGCTAACATGTAAAAGATTAGTGTTTTGAATGGAAGTGGTTATGAGAGGTGGAACATAAGTGGACACACTAGGTATTGAAGTAGGAATATAAATAGAAGTCTCAACACTAGTGGTAGGTGGATTGAAACCAAGTTCTTGGGCACAATATCTAATAGGCTTGACATTTTTATCAATAATATAAGAGATACTACACACGATATTAACAAGTTATATTCATCATTGTGAATTATCTTTCTCAAGCCTTCTACTATGGAGATGACCTCAGAATTGGAGTTGTCTTATCCTAACCATTGTTCAAAAAATTTAAATTCATGGGAAAGCTTTTGCACTTTCATAGGAGGAACTCTAAAGGTCTCATCTTCATCATGAGAAGAGTGGGAAGAGTTGTTCTCAACAATAGGAGGAATGTCAGTAGTAGGCATGTTTGCCTCATCAAGATTCCTAGGAAACAAAGATGACTTAGGATCAAAGTAACCCATAAGTCTGTGAATTCTCCTAACCAAAATACTATAGGTTGGACTCAATGTGATAATCATGCATAAGAAAATAGATCTAATTTAAATATGAACTTTGAAAGAGATATGGAAAAACTCATCAACTAAGCACAATTGCACATTTAATGAAAAACACATCTAACCATCAAATCTAACATCAAGATCTGATTCTAAATGGGGATATAATGATAAAAGGGGATCTAACACCAAAATTAGAATGGAAATGGCATGCATTGAGTTCACCAAAAATGTACATGATGAAAAGGGAAGCAATAAAAAGGCGTGAATTACTCATTTTCAAACTTGCACACTTAGAAGGAAGATGTTTGAATAGGCTCAAGTAGGACCTAAGTGCTAAATGGGATAATGATTCTTTTCTTAAGTGTAAATCAAAATGGAAAGAGGGAAAATGCAATATAGAATGCTAAATAGACAAATATAGACATAACTGAAATTTACAAATTGATAACTAACTGCTAGAAACTAGAAACAAGATGAATCAAGGTGCATACTGTTGTACTGACCTGCAATTTCAATTTGGGATGAAGTTGAAGTGTACAAAATATTTCAAACATTATATACCCAGGAACATAATATTTTATATGTTTTGTACTTGGTAGTTTTGGCTGAAATTTTTAGGGTGTCTCTGAAAGCTCCCAATCTTCCTAGAAAAGTTTTGATAGCTTCATCACCTATTCTTTGCATAAACCCTCATGAACAGATGTAGAAATATTTCATATTCATGAAGATGCTTGATTGTTTCTTGAATTGAAGGTGTTGAATTTGGAATATATAAAGGAATCAAGGATGCCCTCACAAATGCATGAATATATGAACACCACTCCTAGATATTTAATGTAGATATGCTTGATAATCACTTGCAATTAAGAAAGAATGTATGAGGATGAAATGAAGGATATTATTTCTTGATTGTGAACTCCTCAACTTGGTCTTCATAGGAGAGAAGCTTTCTATAATGGAGAATATTGCCTTCAATTTGACTTGGATGCTTGAAGAAATATTAGATCTTGGATGCTCGCCTTTGTGTGTGTGAAAATTATACCTGATCTGTAAACACAACACTCAGTAAAACATTAGAGGTTAACTATAATCAAAATCGTGCAAAATTGAAAGCTATCTAACCAAGCGATTTACTGCCTTCTAATAGGTGCGAGATTAATGTTCTCAGATTGTAATCGAGATCAGTGACCTAGACGACACCTAAATGAAGGATTTGAATGCAAAAGACGGATATGAAATTGAATGCAATTAATCTATATTTTTGATATTTTCTATGCAATAAGAATGAAAACTTGATATGAATCTATGCTAATATGAAAAACTTGATATGAAATGAATGCTAAATGATCTAACAATGAAGATTCTAACAATGATATGAAAACTATGAATGCAAAAATAAGATTGATCTCACAAAGATGTCGATTCACAAGAGCTTTGATTCTTCAATTCCAATTCTCCAGCGTGATTGTGCAAAATATGAGATGATTTGTGAAGAGCTAAAGCCTTAATTTATAGAAATCCAGGGCTTTGGAGGTGCGTGAATAAAAGCCATAAATCACTCAAATTAACTCATCTTGATTTTTGAGTTATCTGATCATAAAAGATAGTTAATTCTCAAAATCATGCAAAAACAACTTTTTAACTCAAATTAGAGTTTAGATCAGCTTTTTGAACTCCAAAAGGATGTTGAGTTCCAAAAAGTCAATAACTTGCATTGATTTTCTGATTTGGAGTTTAACTGTTTCTTTTGAATATGCATAATAATTAAGAATTAAATAAATAAATAAAGTGATTTATCCTCAACTCAACTGATTTTTGAAAATAAATAATTAATTTATGGGTTAATTAACTATTTTACCAAACTTTTATTAAAAATTATATTATTAAATAATGACAACATGCTTTAATTAATTAAATAAGAATTTAATCAATTAAAGATAGGAATTTTGATTTATTGTCAAAATTAAATAATACAATTAATAATAGATAGAATTAAATTTAATTACACAATTAAGTGGCAAATATTAAATCTAATTAATTAAATATGAAAATATTCAATTAATTAAATTTTTAGGATAAATGTGATTTATCGCCAAATAATCATTAAATTAAAGATAATTAAGATAATTAGGAATATTACTAGGAATATTCCCCGATGCAAAATTTAAGATAATCAATTATGATTCGATGATGTTTAGATGTGCCTTAGGTTAGGACTTTGATGTCGATTTCATTCGAATTGAAGATGTAGGAGATTAATGAACTTATAGCCCATTTTTGGGGTATTACAGCCTTCAAATCTTGAATCCAATTACTTGATTGCTTGGTCTCTTGAAATGCTTTGATTGCTTGCAATTTATCATGAATGTCTATGCATAATTTTCAAAATGAGGAGAGAAAATGTGTTTATATACCTCACCCTACATTTTAAGATTAAAAAATAAGCCAAGCTAACTACATGATCTAATTTCCCATCAAAACCTCGACATAGGGCTCAGAGCCAAATTTGAGCCAAAACAAGTAGAAACATAACTTTTGAAATGTTATATACTTAGGAAAATCAATCCAAATTTGAATTGGATGTTAGGATGATAGGGTAGATGTAGGAAAAGAAGAATTAGGTTGCTAGGATCAAGCATAATGAACACGAGATCTCAAAATGACCAAAATTGGGGTTGATAAATAATCCAATTATGGGTACTGAATTTTTAGGACGGTACATATTCCTTCTCCACAGTGAGTGATTTGGTAAATGAAAGTAGATTGGTTCTCAAGTTATGAACATAAAGGACATCTTTAAATGTTCCATTATCCATGTCAACTAAACCTTTGCCTTCAACTTCCACTTGAGTATCATCACCTATGAAGATATGAGGTACCTTAATTGGATCTAATGAAGAAAACTATTCCTTTGAAGAACCTATATGATGAGTAGCATTTGAGTGAAGGATCCATTTTGTGAAGAACTTGTACTTGCCACAAATGCTTTCCCTTTTCCTTTTGACTATAAAGAAGTGGAGGGAGATGAATCCTTCTTTTTGTAGGCATTTATAAAATCTATGTTGTTCCTCTTTATAATGTTCTTCATCTCATCAATTTTCTTAGGGTGAAAATGATGCTCACCATGACCAAAATTCTTGCAATAAGAACAAGTTGGCCTCTCCTTCATATCTGAATTTTCCTTCTTGTTGAAAAAAGATGAGAATTGCCTTGATGTGAGTAGGTTGATTGTGATTTCTCTTGTTGTCTCTTTGGTTTACCTTGCTTCTTCTTCCAATGAGAACCCTTTCCTTGATTCTCTTGATTCCTTTGATTAGTCACCAAAGCCTTGGACTTTGAAGACTTGAGAATACCCATACTAATCAACTTTGATTTTTCTAACATCAACATTTTTATGAATGCATCAAATGATGACAATGGATGAACTAGCTACTGTTAACCGATGGGTTTGGAAGCTAGAAACAAATGTTGTAAATTATGAATGAAGCTTGGCCAACAAATTATAAACCAATTGTGCATCATATTTTTCAATGCTACAATCCTTGAGTTTTTCTCTGAGCTCTATAAATTTAGTCACATAGTCTTGGATTGTATCAAAATCCTTGAGATCTAAATTGTTGAGCTCATTTTCAAGCTTGTAACCCCTAATCTCATCAACTTTGACCATACAATTGACCAAATTTGTCCCAAGCTTCTTTGACCATGGTACATTTGTCAATATGAAAGATAAGGTCATTTGATACATAATTTCTTAAAATTCCATGAGCCGCATAATTTTCAACAATTTATTCTAATTGAGCATTTAGATCGAAGCTTTAAGATCAGTCAGTGCTACTATTATTCCATCAACATATTGAATTGATCTTTTCCATCATCTTACTCCATGCTTTAATTTTCCATGATGCATAGTTATGTGGAGTTAAAATTGGAAATTTAGGAGAACCCCTAAAACAAAAATGAACAAGCACATAGGACAAAGAGGCAAAATCACACAAGACACCCCCTCACCCACCCAATTCACTCAATCAAAGAACCCCCCAAAATGATGATTTTGACACTTTATAGTGTGTGTACAATTTCCACTTGCTAAACAAGACCTAAGTGGATTTCTAATTTTGATGATTACAAATGCCTTGATGAGGCTAAATCAGACTCAAATAAATATTGTTAAAGACCCAATTAAAATCCTAGCATTACAATGATCATAAATGGCCAAAAAAGACCAAGTTCTAAAAGTGATATTTATGCCTACAATGGCTACAAAATAATAGAAAATTACAGAAGTAGACAAAAAATTATGCACTTTCACAAAAGTGACACCTCAAAATGTGTTCGTATGAACCTAAACAAAGCCCCATAAGTTGAAAAATTAAGGATTGATAGGTATTGTCGCCAAAAACTAAAATTTCTAGACAATTTGTCCACCAAAATTAGAAACTATCTGCACCACTAAAAAGTAAGTGAAATTCCACCCCAAAACAAAAAAGTTACTTGAAAAAAACCTTAAAATGAGCAAGATATGAATCTCCAAAGTTGAAATACAAATTAGAAACCTCAAATGGTGAAGGGGCAAAAAAGTCAAACCGTGCGGATGTACTGCTGATGTTACTAAGCCACAAGGTAAAATTTGACAACTAAATGACCATCACATAAAGCTAGGTACCCCTATAAATGACGGCCAAACAACTATCAAAATTAATTGTAGAAGAGGATGACATCACTACTAATTGTGTCTCTACACTAACTGTGTAGGCTGATGTCTTATTCCATATGCTTATTGGTTGTTGACTTGGTGCTTGGTTGTGTTGATGTCACTTGATGATGTGTCCTCTCAATTTGATGTGAGATTGATGTGGTAGCTTGCCACATGTTGTTTTTAGACTCACTAATTATCACTGAATGGATCTAGCATCTAATGACGTGTCTACATTCACATGACAATGTTGGTGGCTGTGTGGACTCATGTTTGTTGGGCTGGCAACCACATGGCACTACCTAAGATTTATGCTATTGTTGGGACTAGTTTAGTCCCACATGGGTCGGGAAGTTAGAATTTGTGTTATTTTTATACAACTTTGTGCACATTCAAGGCTAATAAGCGGGGTCCCATGGGTGGAAGCCATTTAGTGAATGTCATTTAGTGGATGACAATTTTTTCTTGGTCATAAAGCTATGCCTCCTTACACAAATCTTTGTAGAATGTTGTAAATAATATACTGTGTTCTATGAAGATGTGACAAAAATATAGAGGCACTAGGCAAGGGTACTTGACCCAATAACCAAATTCCCTTAGATTTGTTTTTTGAAATGCTGTGAAAAAATTGAAAGGTTTAGAATATAAAAATATATTTTTTCAAAAATCATACCAACAATGGGTAGATCAGGCTGTACGATTTGGTCTAGTAAATTTTTTTTGCCTTAAAAAATAAATTTTGTCTAATATGGGAAAATTTATAGTCAAGATTCATTGAAACAACCCTCTAGACGTGATGGTGAGGTCAGATATGACCTAAGACACTCACACAAAATGTTGATTCCTAGATCTAAAAAAGTCCTCCTTTGCATGCACCAAGATCCCTCCAAGTAGGCTACACAATGACACTCCAATAGCTCTGACACAAGGGAGGACAGAGAGAGGGGCCAAAGGCACACCCTAACCAGATCCACCTTGCAGAGATCACACGTGGAAGCAAAAAACACACAAGTGAGAGAGAGAATGCAAATATCATCCATATATTTATTCATTTTGATTCATACATGTCGGGCTGTAAGGCCTTCTCAGTTTAGGCCAGATATTACAATTCAAGTACATAAGTCCTCCAACATGCGAGGATTTGAAATGATCTTCTATCTTCTAACTTCTATGTTTGATGTCCTAATTGATGTCCTAAAACTACAAACAAAGATTACATTATATACAAGAGGCTACCAAACAAGTTGGCCTTCAGATCCACCATCAACGGAAGGAATAACTAGATCTAGGTCCACACACTTCCCAATGATAGATACCAGCATTAAATTCATGACCATAATTAATTGCAAGAGTCAGCCTCAATAAGAAACTAAAACAAATAACTCAGTAAGCAAGGATAACCGAGCGCCAAACAAGCATCATCAAGCAGCAGGGAAATAACTGAGTGCCAGAGAGATAACTGACCAATCCTGGTTAACAAAGGAAACCGAGCAACACCGAACCAACTCGGTCAAAGAAGGAACCGAGCAACATAGGAAAACACAAACATGTTTTTTTTGGTGACATAGGATTGCCAAGGACCCGAGATGCTCTTGCATCAGACACCTAGGGTTATTTGAAATGATTCTCTAAATCATGAAGCAGGTACGATCCGAGATGAATCCAACTCAAATTGTGAAATCCATGAACTGTCTTCATTCGGTCTATTTTTCCACTTTACCAGATATTCCATATATTGTTTTCCTCTTGTACTTCTGCCAATTCTTTGTTCCAAAATCTGCTCAACTTCTTCTACCTGTTTCTTAGGATAATCATTCAGTACTGTCATTTCTTCATCCGACTCATGGTACTCATACAAATCAACAATGTTGAATATAGGTGATATATCCATGTCATCATGTAACTCAATCTCATAAGCATTTCCACTGTCAAATCTCTTCAAAATCTTGCAAGGACCAAACTTCTTCATTTTCAGCTTCCCATATGTTCCAACAGGAAATGTACTTTTCTTCAAATGAGCCATTACTTCATCACTGACTGCAAAAGTGTTATGTCTTCTAGATCTATAAGCTCTGTCTTTGTATTTCTAATTACTTGTCTCCAACTTATGTTTCACATCTTCATGTACTCAACAAACTTTACTCCTTAAAAACTTATCTTTCCTTCATCAACAATATCCTCAAATCTGATATACCTCTAGGTTTTATGCCATTTACAATCTCAAAAGGTGTTTTTCCAATACTCCTATTCACTGAATTATTATATGCAAACTCTGCTTGTGTCAACACATGATCCCAATTACTCGGTGTGTCTCCAACTAAACATCTCAAAAGATTACCCAAGCTTCTATTCACAACTTATGTTTGTCCATCAATCTGTGGGTGAAATGTAGAACTATATTTCAACTCAGTGCCAAACTTTCTCCAAAGGGTCTTCCAAAAGTATCCAACAAATTTACTGTCTCAGTTAGAGATGATACTCCTTGATAATCCATGCAATCTGACAATTTCCTTAAAGAAAATATCTGCTATATGTACTGCATCTGATGTCTTTCTACAAGGTATAAAATGTGTCATTTTAGAAAATCTATCCACAACAAAAAATATAGAATCATTACCTCTTACTGTCTTCGATAAGCCTAGAACAAAATCCATACTGATATCAATCCAAGGTTTCTCAGGAACATAAATCGGTGTATACAATCTAGTATTCTAACTTACTCCTTTTGCAAGTTGACAAATTCCACAACTTTTCACAAATTTTTGAACATCTCTATACAACTGTGGCCAAAAGTATTTCTCCTTAAGCAAATTCCATGTCTTGTCAACACCAAAGTGTCCAACCAAACCACTACTATGTTTCTCCTTTATCAAATTAGTTCTCATTGATCCTCTTGGTATACACAATTGAATACCTTTAAACAACATACCTCCTTAAATGAAATATTCTTCCCATTTAGTACTCGGTTGATCTTGAATAGGTGCTCTGCACTTTCTCCGCGGCTCAGAAAAATCAGGATCAAATTCATAAGAATATCTCATGTTATCAAATCCAAGAACTTCAATCTTCATCTCGGTCATCAAATATCTTCTTCTACTCAATGCATCAACAACTCAGTTAGTGACTCCACTCTTATGCTTTATCACAAATGTATAACTCTACAAATACTCAACCCATTTCATATGTCTCTGATTCAACTTACTTTGACTACCCAAATACTGTAAAGCTTTATGATCGGTATACAACACAAATTAACTCGATATCAAATAATGTCTCCATTTCTTCAGGGCTTGAACAATAGCATAGAATTCTTGATCATACACAAAGTATTTCCTTTTTGCATCATTCAACTTTTCACTAAAGAAAGCAACAAGTTTACCTTCTTGACTCAACACAGCTCCTATTGCACTTCCACTTGCATCACATTCCACTTGAAATACCTTATTAAAATCAGGTAATGCGAACACAAGAAATTCAACAACCTTCTTCTTCAGAGTCTCAAAACTTTTATCAGCTCCATGTGTCCACTTGAATTCTCTTTTATCTACTCTCATAGTCTTAGTCATAGCATTACAAATTGAACTGAAATTCCTAATGAACTTTCGGTAAAAAATTTCCAAACTAGGAAATGATCTTACGTCACTAGCATTCTTAGGTGTAGGCCAATTCAAAATAGCTTCAGCCTTTTCAGGATCCATTTTCAAACCATCAGCTGAAATCACAAATTCCAAATACACAATCTCTTCTTGCATGAAGGAACACTTTTTCAGATTTATCAACAACTTTTCTTCTTTCAACCTCTGCAATACTTGTTTAACATGCAACAAATGTTGTTCTCTGGTCTTACTGAATATCATAATATCATCTAGGTATACAATCACAAATTTACCTAATAATTTTTTCAAAACTTCATTCATCAACCTCATCAAAGTACTCGATGTATTAGTTAAACCAAAAGGCATAACTAACCACTCATACAAACCTTCTTTTGTTTTAAAAGTAGTCTTCCACTCATTACCTTCTTTGATTCTGATACGATGATACCCACTTTTCAAATCAATTTTGGTAAAATACTTTGCTCCAGTCAAACTGTCCATTATGTCATCCATTCTCAGTATAGGAAACCTATATTTCACTGTCATCTTGTTGATTTCTCTGGAATCAGTACACATTCACCATTATCCATTCTTCTTAGGTGCCAATACAACATGTACTGCACAAGGACTAAATTTATTAGATCAAACCTTTCTGCAACAATTCTTGAATCTGTCGGTTCAATTCTTGATTCTCGATAGGTGTCAACCGATGTGGTGCCTTATTCGGTAAACTAGCTCCAAGGATTAGATCCATACAATGATCAATGCTTCTCTTCGGTGGAAAACCATCAGGTACATTATCAGAAATGATTTCACTATACTCGGTGAGTAACTTATCAATCTCTTCAGGTATGCTACCCTCTTTTTTCTTACTAGGTTTGTTAGGAATCACAACAAAACATACATCATTCTTCTTCAAATCCTTAACAAACTTTCTTCCTTCCATCAAGAAAACTTTCACAGTTGTGCAAAAATTACTAATAGGTTCTTCAATCAAAGGTAACAAGATTTGTCTTCTCCCATCAAACCAAATAGTATATTTATGCAATCTCCCATCATATATAGCATGTTTATTATATTGCCAAGGTCTACCCAACAAATATGATAACAATCCATAGGCATGATATCACATAACACCTTATCATAGTACTTTCCAATTTTCAAATTCACATAACATTGTTCACTTACCAAGAGTGTATGCTCATCTTTGATTCATGAAATCTTATAAGGCTTCGGGTGTTCCAACCTTTTCAACTGCAACTTTGTAACCATTTCCTCAGATGCCAAGTTCTCTGAGCTTCCACTATTAATGATTACCTTCCACACTTCATTAGAAACTCTACATCTGGTCTTGAACAAACTTTTCCTTACCCGATCTTCCTTATTACTTTCGCTCCAAAGTGCTCTCCTTACCATCAAGTTCTTTTCTTTCTCAGGTTCATTCGGTAACTCTTCTTGCACCAAAGCATTTCTACTACTATCAACCTTCTTACTTGCATGTGTACACTCAAATGATCTATGTCCTTCTTCTCCACAATTGTAACAAGTTCCTTAGAAACCACCTCTATTATAACCACCTCGGTAGTTACTACCTCTTCCTCTAAATGAACTTTCATCTTTCCACTCGGTCTTGCCTTTATCCTGATTTGGATTTTCAGGTTCAGATCTATTGTTTTCACCATAAGATCTACCTCTTCCTCTAGGGAATCTACCACCTCTACCTCTTTGTCTTTGCTCATGTCTTTTGTTCAATTTGTCCTTGGCTTTCAATGCAAATTGATAAGCTTCTTCAATGTTCTACAATTTGACCAAACTGATTTCTTCTTGGATGGAAACTCTCAATCCATTCAGGTACCTAGAAATTCTTTCCACATCATCTTCATCATGTCTAGATCTGATATCTAATCTATAGAATTCCTCAGTATATTCTTTTACCAAGCTATCTTTCTGACTCAAACTTTGCATTCATGTAACTAGGTTAATCTGATAATCACAAGGTAAGAACTTTCCTTTCAATTTATTCACCATTTTGTTCCATACCTTAATTTTGTCTTTGCCTTTCCTCTTTCTGTCCAACTGCAGATGTTCCCACCACAAGGATGCATGAATTTTCAACTTTGTGGTTGTAATTTTCACCATCTTTTCCTCAGGTACATTTTCATATTCAAAATGCTTTTCCATCTCGGTGATCCAGTCCACCAATTCATCAGAATCCAATTTTCCACAATACTCAGGAGGATTAAATTATGGTGTAGACTTCAGATTTGTCAAAGCCTTCAAAAATCTTTCCTCACCTTGATCCATCATCGGTGCAGGTTCTACATCAACTTGTTCTTCCTCAATTTCATCATCACTAACATCTTCAAGATGTCTTCCTCTTCTCTGGGCTGTTTCAGCAACTTCTAATCTAGCAGCAAGTTGTCTCAACATGTCTACCAGTCCTAGATCCGCATCTTGCCTCCCACAAACCATCTTGAAACCCTCTGCAATTACAAGCTAGATCACAATCTGCTACCCCACAACAAATCAACTAGGGTTTAACAAGAAGGAACCCTCAAACTTAGATTCACAACCCTAGATCCAGATCTCACCTTGCTTTGATACCACCTGATGCAAGGGAGGACAGGGAGAGGGGCCAAAGGCACACCCTAACCAGATCCACCTTGCAGAGATCACACACGGAAGCAACAAACACACAAGTGAGAGAGAGAATGCATATATCTTTCATATATTTATTCCAATTGATTCATACATGTCGGGCTGTAAGGCCTTCCCGGTTTAGACCATATATTACAATTCAAGTACAAAAGTCCTCCAACATGTGAGGATCTGAAATGATCTTCTATCTTCTAATTTCTATCTCTGACGTCCTAATTGATGTCTAAAACTACAAACAAAGATTACATTATATACAAGAGGCTACTGAACAAGTCAGCCTTTAGATCCACCATCAATGGAAGGAATGACCAGATCTAGGTCCACACGCTTCCCAATGATAGATACTAGCATTAAATTCATGACCATAATTAATTGCAAGAGTCGGCCTCAATAGGAAACTAAAACAAACAACTCAGTAAGCAAGGATAACCGAGCGCTAGACAGGCATCATCGAGCGCCAGGAAAATAACCGAGCGCCAGAGAGATAACCAACCAATCCCGGTTAACAAAGGAAATCGAGCAACACCAAACTAACTCGGTCAAAGCAGGAACCAAGCAACATAGTAAAACACAAACATGTTTTTTTGGGTGACACGGGATTGCCAAGGACCCGAGATGCTCCTACATCAAGCTCTAATACCATGTAAGAATTTGCTAATAGCAACAACCCAAGATCTAGAGGCCAACGAATAACACATAGCAAGTGAGTCAATATGGACAAAAACAAATTGTATTCTCATTAATTATGTAATAACAAAACTGCAACTACAATAAATAGTAAATAATGGATGAGTAACTGAATTGAGTACAATATAGATGTGCTTGCTTATATAGGAAAGACAATAAGAGACCATGATAAGTGGGAGATAACTTATCACCCATACAAGGTGGAATTACATGTCCACCAAAGGTGGATTATCCTCTATTGTGCAATGAAGTAGGTTCAACATGTGGAGGATGGTAAGTGATAAGTGCAACAAAGGTGGAGACAACACATAAAGAAAGTGGAATGTGATAACAACCATCACCACCTAAAGTGGAATTTCTCCTACACCATGTGCAAATAAGTGTGCGAACTCCCAAGTGTCTAAAATGCAAACTACTATGTATGCATTATCCTAAGTAAGCTTAAGTAAAGTGTAATCAATTTGAATAATTAATTACACCAATATTTCCCATCATATGAAACACCACCACATTATTTGAATCATGCATAATGTTATCATATGAAGTTATATTATGTGGATAATATTAGATTGATCTATCACACCTTATTGTTTCAAATGCCATATTATTGTTTCAGTTGTTTGGATATTTCTTTAATGTTATTTAAGAATGCCCATATATTTCGAAATGCATATCCATGATTAGATTCACATGCACAACAAAGTGGAGAGAGTATATGGTACATTTTGCACATCTACATGCCATTTTCCATTTAGTTTTATGTCCACTTTAGAGGAATGTATCAAATGGAATAACATATGAACAACTCACACATTATTGTGCTATGTTTTGTTAATAGCTCAATCCTTATTTATATCCGTTGTATTCTAACACATATCCTCATACATTTTTCATTTATTTTCCATTTATCCAACCCTACTCAAATTTACTTTTGTGTATTTGCTCCATGCCTCAAAATTAATGTTGCATCCTCAAAGTTCATTTTCATGTGGTGTAGGATCAAGTTGGTTCATTTTGATGAGGTTGAGATTGATTTGGTTCTACAATGAGGCTAGTAGAAATGAAGCCAAATTTGAAACTTTTAAATTTAAATATAACTTTCCCTCCCCTTTCAACTAGTCACTATAATTTGATTGGCACATGTTATATGTGACACATTGCTATTTGATGGTATTCAATGACATTCAAAGTGCCATTAATCCTATGTTGGATTTGAGGAATTAAAAAAATCTAGTGCACACTCCCATTTTCTAAAGAACAAAAGAATTACATCTACATATAGGTCATCTTAATGTTGGTGAATTTTGTCTTAAAATTCCTCATTGTCATTGATCCATCTCAAGGTAATGGGGTTTATATAAGAGAATACAATTTTACCTATCAAATTGATATCTTTGCAATGGTGTCTATAGATACCACCTTTACACACTCAACTATAGAGATAAAGCAATCCGAAATTTCTAACACACATTCTATCATATTGTTCCTGCATAAAACAATCCAATAGTGTTCATTCAATTCAACCCATGCATTCAAGATCAACCCTGTGACAATTAAGATTGAACCACAAGAAGTTTTGAGTTGGCATAAACTAGCACATCTATCAAATTGTAGGCATTAATTTTTTGATAATGACAAACAAATTCAACATGACATCAATAGTGTTTCTATATCATTGGTTCTAGGGCTAAGCACCCCTAACTTCACATTAGATTTTGGAACATTTATTACAATCATTGACCCATCTAATTTAATTTAGGTTAACTTATGCTTAGTTATTTTTATTTAATCAAAGCCAATTTGATTACATAAAGCACTTATTTCTTTTCAAAATAAGACAAATATTAAAAATTAAGAGATATGTTTTGACTACAAATATCTTACTTTCTTCCTACATAAGATTATAGATCATCATCAATGACTTCTTCAAGGCATATTTACCAAATGGTATCAATCTATATTAATTACTTCCATTTGCAACTTTCTCACTTCAAGAGGAAGAGACCCTTCTAGTTGACCTCTAAACTTCATATATTAGATCTAGAATCTGTCAAAAACCTAGTGACCCTCATCGCCTTATATCTAGTAGATATTTAATTTGTAATCTTAAATGCTATCTAATACCTCTAAAAATCATTTGTGTAATATATTTTTTCTTCATTATTATTTAATATTTTTATGGGAACATACACTTCCTCTCATACTCTTGATCTCTTTCAATCTCATAAATCAATTTGTAATTTTTTTTGGAATATTAATATCTATGTTAAATTAATTTAATAATTAAAATCCCATTTTTGAATTTGAATTTGAATTTGAATGTGTACAGCATAAGCTCATCCACACTTGATCACGATTCTCTTTTTATATAAGAATCTTCGCCGGCATTCTGTGCCAGTACAGGGAACTTCTCCCACCGTCAAAATTGACCGACTAATGACGTCAAACGCAAATAATGCCCACGATTTAGATCGGCTTTTCCTGCCGACTCATCGATTCATTTGATAAGCCAACAAAGAATTCTGCTGTTGAGGAGGAAGCAGTCGCTGGTTCGATATCTGCGGCCGAGACCCCTGTAAACGGAATAAGAGAAAGAACAAGGTAAGGCATACCTCAAAACAATCTCTAAAGTTCGTTCTCTTCTTGTTTAGATCTGTTTGATAAGATTAATCAAAGCTGCTATTTAGTTTTCAGTCGAATTTTAGGGTAGGAAGGTTCGAAGTGTAGATGTCTCTGCTCCATGGCCCTTCGTCTAGACTTCAAATGGTTTCCCTTTCTCTAAACTGAGAAACCAGTGCTTGAAACCCTAGGCCTCCGTAAATTTTACGACGCTGGGCCCTCCATTTTAGTTGAAAATCAAATATATCTTTTTTTTTTTTTAACATTTGTGTGATTTGGTAAATGCGTTTGCACAAGGTATGTTGGATTCCATGTTCTGCCTACTTTGATATTTTATATGTCTCCAATGGTAGGATTATTCTCTATTGTCAAATATTCCTGGGATGCAGTATTATATTCAATTGCAACTCTTTATTATATCTTCAACTTTTGGCTGTATCATCTGGTATTTGCATCCAGCCTTGTTTGCTGTTGTATTTCAGCATGTTAGATGCAGTATTTTAGCAAATTTCAACTTTATAATAACGCCACCCACTTAGACGCAGCAGCCAAGGTTCTCTCTTCTGCTGGAGTCACTTGGTACCTGCTTCTAGCCTTGCCTGTTGGGGTAGATCACATCCACGATGTCGGATGTGGTATTATATCCAATTTCAACTTTTCCTCATGTATCCAGCCTTAAGCTTAGGTATCGTGACCGAGGTTTATCTCTTTTGTATTAGTCACTTGGCACTTGCACCCATGTCCATGGGATTATTTGTTGTGGTATTTTATCAATTTCAATATTTTGTGTGGTCTCCTAGTTTTGTCTTACATAACCAAGGGTAACTTCTGTTGACGTCATCTTGTCTCGTCTGTTGGGATGTGCAGCACGCAGTATATCAGACGTATTATTTAAATATTTTCCAATTCACAACGCTCATTTATGTCTTATGGGTATAAATCTGAGGCCCCATTTGAGAATCTAATTTAAAATGTTCACTTGAGCTCATCCCTATTGATATTATCATATTAGCATATTTCATCTCACTTTCACAAATTATCTAGAATAGGAGGACTTACAGCATATGCTCATTGGATTGGGGCCAGTTGTTTAGAGTTAAGTTTTCAGGAAGCCTGGCTACTAGTTGTAAGATATAGGTTAGGTGAATTGACAAAGTCAGGTTTGATCCGGAGCTTGGAAATGAGTTAGGAAGCTGGTGGTAAAAAAATTAATCAATATGCAAAGGAAATTGAAAAATGTCCCTTTGTAGGCTTCCACAAGGGTAATGTAGGGCCTATGTTGGTGATCCCATGATGGGATCCTGCGAAACAACTGATGTGAAAAAACAGCATTGGCCATGGATTGCATCATGCAAAGACGCAGGCTGCACTGAAGGATAGGTTGCCACCAAGATTTGTGAAGCTGATCTGTTTTAAGATTTTTTGCAATGAACTCACAGGGAATTACAAAGTTCTAACCCCTATATTCCATGGGTGTTTGTCTAATTATTGTAGCATACATTTTATAATTAATTTTAATTGAGTTAACCAAAGTATGGAATAATTCAATATCGACTTGAATTTTAGATAACTATCTATTCCATGGAACACATAAGACTATCATAGATTGTAGTGTGTATATAGTTGGGGTTATCCTTGTTTAAGTTGAGTTCATACTCATGAAGATTTCTTTTGTAAGGATACACTTCTATTGCTTGGTGGGATGTGGAGTAATTCAGCAACATCCTTTTGCTGCAGTGACCAGATCCCATGTTAAAATTGTCTGACATAGTCAAATTTCAACGAGTCTTCGTAAAAAATAAAAAAAACAATCCTCGAGTTGTAGATATGTGTGAATACATGGTCAGATAGTCTCTATTTCTAAGCCTAGTTAAAGAGAACCACAAGGAAATGGATAAAAATAGGAATAATGGATCGCTGGAGATAAGAGCTTGTTCAGACATTGTGTCATCCTTTCATAGTCTTCATAGATGTCACATATAATGTTGAGTTTATTTTATGAGATAAGTGATATTGCTTTGTTCAATTCATTTATTTTGGTTGAAATTATTAAATTCTGATATCTTTACAATTTTCCACAAGAGGTGATTGTGTAAGAGAAGTTTCTTAAAAAAATTCTCCCAACAGTTGGACCTGTGGAATTCAGTGGTTACTAAATATGTAGAAAATGACCATCGTTGAAGGTTAATTGCCATCTGATAAATTTGTGGTGATTCAGAGTAGGAGCAAATTTGGATTATATGTATTAATATGTATGATAGATGTTTAAATTAGACCTGCTGCAAAAGAAGGTGGCCTTAACTGTAGCAGTTTTAAGTGTGGCTAACAATGAAGTGTATAATGCTGTCATTTTTTGGTAGTCACGCTGCATTAGTACCCTTTTATGGATGGTCGGAGTCTCTTCTTGGCATTTTCATCATGGAGAGGGAGGGACTTTTGAAGTGTTAAAAAAGATGATTAATCTTACAGTCTTATAAGGATGATATGTTTTAATGCATTGTCATCACGATTCTATCCATGGGTTGAATGTGCATGGCATTGTTGAAGTGCAGGGACTTAATAATAAAATTTGATTAAAGATGAACTTGGAGGCCAAGGAATTGAATTCAATGGTTAAAAATGTTGTCTTTGATTTGTTTATTGTTATGTTTGAAAATTTGAATTGCTTTTACGGTTTTACCTATGGTGTACAGAGATGTGGGTTGATATGTTAACTAAGAACTTGATGGGGCTGGTTGTTGAAATTTTAATGTGATTTTTAGCTTGTAAATGTGAAGACCACATTCTTGTATGTTGCTAAAATATGTTTCTACATGAATTTATACTTTTTTGAGTTGTAGGTAGCTGAATAATTGCAGATCCTTTGAGAAATATAAGCAAGTATGGGAATCAAACCTGGTGACTGAGACATTGAATTGTTTGTAATTCACAATTAGATTGGTATTAACATCATCATCACTGAATGTTATGCAGTGAATGGCTTCTCTTTATTTATTTCAATCTTCTTCTAGATCCAATGGCAGTTAAATGTATTTCTCTGTAGTTGATGTCTACCACTTGACTAATATAGAATGAATGGTTTTAATAGCTTTTATCCTAGAATTTCCTAAATTGTCAAGAGCCCTATAATTTCTAAAAATGTAGAGGGAATTGAAGAGATGAATTTTGAACAAATGCACCAAAAAAATCAAATGTTATCTATTTATAAATTTGTTTGACTTTTAGTTGATAACTTGCATGCTTTTGTTGATTTGTAAAAAGTATTTTCTTTGACAACTTGATGGCATGTGAAACTAATGTTTATGTTGGCTGTAGTTTTTAACCACAAATCTCTCCAAACAAGATTTATGAGCCTAGGAAGTCCTAGTTGTTGAATACATAATCCTGACTTTTCTTGTCAGGGTTATAATAACACATCTTACATATATAATAAGTGCTATTACAGTGAATTGGTTGAAGTCCTAGTTGTTGAATACATAATCCTGACTTTTCTTGTCAGGGTTATAATAACACATCTTACATATATAATAAGTGCTATTACAGTGAATTGGTTGCAAATTTGCAATCATTGAGTGGTGGTGTCTTTTGTTTATCTAAGTGAAGAAATTTTGAGCTGCAAGTGGTGAGCAGTGGTTTCTTCTATTTGTTAAACTTTGAAGTAGAGAAATTTAGATTCAAACAAATGGGTTATCTCTCGGTGTGCATCATAGCACATCAAAGGCTTTCCTTGTGGGGATCCACAATTGGAATCATCTATGCAAGAATAATTTTTTTAAATATATATTGGTTAGGGTTTTGTCTGGCCTCAATTTTTCTTTTGGAGTGGACAGTGAGCCTAATGCTAGGGTGAACAGTTTAAGCTTGCTAACTACATTTTTACTAGTTGATACCTCATTACCACAGTCGATTTGGCAAGATTGTACTAGTTGCTATGTGTATACACTGCAAGGATGCCCTAGTTTATACATAATAAATTCATAATTTTTGGCTTTCATGATGCCTGAAAATGTCCCGTTGGAGCAGACCATTGAGCATAATGCTAGAGTGAACAGTTTTAACTTGTAATCTGTATACGCTGCAAAAATGTTCTAGTTGATAGTGATAACTGATATCTTATATCACAATGAAAATATATTATATGATTTGACTAACCTATAGTAAATTCTAGCTTTATGCTTTGTCATCTTGAAGCCACTTAATTTTATTGAAAAAGGCTATTACAAAAAATAAAGGTAAATTATCATTTTTGCAATCGTTGAAGTGTGAACTGCATTACAACAAGAAATGTTCCTTGGGTGTTTGGATTCCATTACAATTCCAGTTCCCAGGGCACTCTAGGAAGAGTGGTGCAGAGATTACATTCAACCAAGGGTAAACTATCTTAATAATGGGTCATTTTTTTTTAGTGAATATCAATTACAAATATCTTGCTCATCCAAGGGTCAACATTAGACCAATACAAGCTCCTTAGGAGCAAACACATTAGAAATAACATAGGGAAGACCAAGAGTCACCACTTAGAAATCCACTTTTATTTAGAAATCACCTCCATGTTAGAAGCCAATTGTGGAAAATTCCACTTTAGATGACCCTATGGGGTATTGAACTTGGGTCTCCACAATGAGAACGCAATGTTTTAACCAATTAAGCTCAACCCCTTGGACATTTTTGTTCTTATATGTCTTATTCATTGAATAAATTTCAAGCTCCTCCATATCCTCTTAGATTACGTGCATGCCATTAGAGTTTCAGCTGTGGTATACAGAAATATTATCAGCTTCAATATGGCATGTTATATCTTCATCATTTCCTTCTGTCATCAATCAGGGATTTTGTGGGCTTTAATTTGCTTAGATACACGTTGATCTTTGATGCCTTTATTTTAATTTTTCTGTGGAAAAAAGTAGTATTTTCAAAGCTAACAACTTATTGTGAGAAATTTTCTTCACTTTCTTTGCTATGTAAGTAATTATATTTCTGACAACTTAGACATTAATAGTTCGGTTGCTTATCTTTTGATATAATAGTACGTGATTAAAAGCCACCTTGGAAGCTCAAGTTCTTAACAAATTTAAAGGTGGGTTGTGACTCGTCCTTATTGATGATAATTGCGAGGCAAGAAAGGCTTATAATGCATTATGTACTAAAATCTTTGCCAATCTGGAACACACATGTTGATGTGTTGGCATTGTTTAGAGGTGCTTGTGTGCTTTGTGGATCCCCTAGTGTTGTGATTATTATTAATATTTTTTACGTGTAAAAAGCTGTTGTTGAAGAACTTTGTCATCACAGAGATGACTTTATAGACAAGTTGAAAATTTAATATGAAAATTCTGATTAAAAGCGACAATGGAAACTACAATTATTTAACTAAGCACTTAATCTTATTATAAATTCTAAGGGAGATATTTATTGTTGATTACGTTGGCATGGATCTAGTTAATAAATATATTGCAAGCTGGTTTTAAGTATGGTTGGGTGGAGCAACCATCGCTTAGCAATGTGTTGTCTGTTTTTTAATTAGATATTGGCTCATTTATTTGCACATCTCATCGCATCTCATTATGCTGGTGGTGTGTGTCCTTCGTTTGTTTGGGCTTTGTGATACTGGATGTTTTTTTAATTTTTAATTTGGTTGCATATATTTTTCTAATTTGATTGTAATAGGTGCAACATGTCACTGTGTTTCTGGAGCAGGTCGCAGAATGCCCAAAGGGACTAGTAGCCATGGTTTGGCTTCACGGAATTTCAGATCTTCTCCTTATCCTTTGAATCATGGTAAGGATGAGGAATCGGTACATAATTCTTCTGAGGCTGAGGATCCTCCACTGAAAAATGATTGGGAAGATGCGATATGTCCTATTTGTATGCACCCCCCTCACAATGCAGTTCTTCTTTTATGCTCTTCTCATAACAAAGGATGCCGTTCTTATATGTGTGATACTAGCTATAGGCACTCAAATTGTTTAGATCAATTTCAGAAAGCATATGAGACAAGTATTTCAGATCATTCTGTAGAAATATCTACTACTACAAACTCTCAGCCAGCAACTTATTCAAGATCAGAAAGTACTAGTGTTGAAAGGGATGGTATGGATACAGAAACTGACAGATATTTTCGTACAAGATCAATGATTTCCAGCGGGCAAAATGGAAATATTGTAGAAGGCATACTGTCAGATTCATTTGATAAACACGGAATACCAGCACTAGTCTGCCCACTTTGTAGAGGAAATGTTGAAGGTTTTACCGCTGTTGAGTCAGCTCGCAAATATTTGAATGCCAAGACAAGAAGTTGTGCTCAGGAATCATGTTCGTTTGTTGGGACTTATGATGAGCTTCGAAAGCATGCACGACATGAACATCCACATGCTAGGCCCTCTGAGATAGATCCCGATCAGCAACGGAAATGGCGAAGAATGGAGCAACAACGAGAGCTTGGAGATGTCCTTAGCACTATTAGGTCGGAAATACCTGGTGGCATGGTATTTGGGGACTATGTAGTTGAAGATGATAACAATGAAAATGAAGGTGATGACATGGGGATAGACTTGCCTGGTGATGAGAGCAATTGGTTGACAGTTTTCTTTCTCTTTCAAGTTTTTGAACCCACAAGTGCTTTAAGAAGTGGTAGGAATACATCTCCTCGCCGGAGAGGTCTTGCAAGGTTCTTTCGGCGTGTAGGACCAGATTCTGCTACAAGGCAGCGTCGTCTATGGGGAGAAGATTTTGAAGGCAATAGCGGTGTGGAGACTAATATATCTGGCAACAGTGATACGGGAGAAAATGCTGGTAATTTGGCTATAAGGAGACGTAGAAGTTGGCGCAGATGATACAGAGCTGAAGAAGAGTTGAGGTCTTCTGTTGACAGGAAACAAAAATTCAGATATGAATATCTGCCCACACATTATTAAATATTTAGTTAGGTTCTGCTGCCCCTGCATATTTTCATTATGACAGGTAAACTGTGGTGTGAATAAGTAACGTGCAATGCTTCTCATTTTCTTGCAATTGAAAATCTTCAATTTCTTTAAGCTTTTTTCAAGCTAGCTGTGATTTGCTAGTTTCATGACTTTCTGGTAAAAGAACATTGGATTGGATTGACAATACTTTACATTGTTATTCTGGCATATGAGTCTTTTCTATAAATTGATTAGCTGCATTGTCAAATTGTAAAAGCTCTTTTGGGTATTTTACTGACATTGAATTCATTTCTGTGTTTGATACAATTATGTATCAACATTGGTTTGAGAGCCAGTTTGAAAGATTGACATAATGTTTGTTGATAATAGATAATGAAAGTTGTCATTTTAAAGATTTATATTATTTATCTAGTGATGACCATAAAAGGGGAAAATTAATAGCAGTGTTTTGTAGTGAAGTATTTGGATCTCCTGCATTTATTTTGTATTTTTTTCCTATGAACTTTAAAATCAGGAACTTTCATGGGTGAAGTTAACTATGGTTCTTGTACTTGTATCGTCTCTTTGTTTTTGGGCAAAGTGCTACTAGTGGGGTAGGTTCCATTTCATTAAAATTCAGAAACTAAGGTTACATATTCATCCTGTTAGTCAATGGTGAAGATCATGATGCGTATGCCTTCAATGATCTCATGCAACCCTCTCAATCTAAGCAGGGGAGAAAATGTTCGCATTGTGGCCCATGAAGAAAGCTTAAGACTGCATATTGTTTTTGTGCAGGCCTTCCCCCATGAGTATAATGACCCGCTTTATGCCCTTGTTCTCTCTTGCTACAGGAATACAAATAGCATCCCCTACCAATCCTTCCATTAGATCTCGATTTAGTGTGGTGAGAGCCGTTGTTGCATTGGCCCTGAATGTTGGAACAACAAACTGGTTTATTGCCCTTTCCTGCCACTGAAAGTTTCCAGACGTTCTCACTGTGTTGTAGAGGAATTTTTCTAAAATCTTTGCATTGTGGACATGAGCATGTACTAGATGCTTTTACCTGATGATTGTTTTGATCTTAATTGTTGTTTTAAGATGTGTGCACATTGAGAAAGCATTTGCTATATGTTCTATTCTTCAAGCATAGCTTAGAGTTATATCCATTCAGCTTATGGGTCTTGTGAAGCGATCTGATACTTGAATCCATGTTTTCTCAAAGCAATTGAATTCAGGCACTTCATGCTTCAAAGAGTCAGTTTGCAGTGTACTTTGACACTAATCTTTTGGTATGCATGAAATGATGGTCTCAACCTGTTGGTCAATTGGATGTTTTTAAACATAATCTGTTGTGCCATTGGCTTCTCTGCATGCATGCTTTTAAATGTATCCTCCGATTAAATCTAGCTATTTGTAAATCTTTTTTATCCACATTATTGTTTTCCAGCTATGTGCCATTTGTGCAGTGATCACTTTAATCCCTATAACAAAGTCTTCTTCGATATTGATTTGATTCAAATTTTTTTCCACATAGCCTCAGACCTGTTGATGTGAGTTTTGTTCCACTACAACATACAAAATCAAATACTTAATATTCCAAGAGGAAATACCAAATCTCCAACTTTCTCTTGAATAAGGATGCTCATATGCTGGACAATGTAGATGAGTTGTGTGATCAAATGAGACAACCTCAAGGTTCCTTCTTAAGCATGGACTTTCACTCAGTTTTAATGATGTGATATGCTGGCTATCACAAAGGGACTTACACTATTCATTTAATGGATATCAACTCTTCAACTTCTTCAAATCAAACAACTTTCAATCAAATAACTTGTAAGGAAACAAAAGCTATCTAATTCTAAGAATGTAGGATAATGTTGATGATGGGGTGAGCCTCTAACCGATTCTTGCTTTGCCAAACCAACTAGGCATAGGAGGGTGCTATCTTCTATGGATGCAGGAATGATTCGTACACTGACAATGCTCATCCAAATACCCTATGAAGGCACAATCTAAATGAACATCTCCAATATAAGTTAAACACTTGCAATTTAGGCCTAGACTAACCTTACATTGTTACTTACAATCAACAAGTACCAAAAGGTATCGACACTAGCTTCACCACTAATCACCATTCAACGATATCTTCCATCCATCTACTTCTACTTCTACTTAACATGAAATGAAATCCTAATCTAAGTGGGAGATGCAAAGAACCATGCAATACTCCAAAATGATCATGTGTATCCACCATGCAAGCACAAAAATGAATAGAGAACAATTTTGGTAGTACTTTGGCGACAATTTTTCAACATAACTCTCTTTACAAATGATGTGAGCTAGCCTTTATATAGGGACTTCAATTACAATGAATGACCAAGATTGAATTGAAATCAAGGGCCAAGATTAAACCACATAAGCCCCAATTAGGGTTTCCATAACCATACCTACAAATATTAAATGCCCACCCAATTACAATTAGACACCACCATGTGGGCCAAAAGAAAAATTACATTGCCTTCATGGGCCAATAAGAAAATAGATAAGGCTTAGCCATTAGATAAGATGTGCCAACAAATGGGCCAATAAAAAAATTACAATATCTTGTGGGCCAATGAGAAAAGAGGTTAGGTAGAAGCTTGTAGAAGAAGAAAACTTGTAGAAGAAGCCATCATTTAATGGACCAATAAGATGATGCCACTTGTATTTACACCAAGCCATCTCTAAGAATATTCTTTTCTTTTATCCTTTTCTCTTGGTAGACAATGAAAATCTAGATGCAATATGATGAAGTTTTTTCCACTTGGACACTTGGCACATTCTCATTGGTTGAGGATATGGCTGCCACCTCATCATTCCTTAACTTGCAAGGCAAACCACCACTTTAAATAATTGTGAAATTTTAAATGATAATTTCATCATATCAAGTTAGTAAGACTTAGAAAATCATCACAAACTTTCTATTTTAATTCCGAATAACAAAATTTAATTGGGTAATGCAAATCCAAATCTCATCTCTCATCTTCAAATTTATTTGCAACCAATAATAATCAGCATCATTTAAAAAAAAATGTTATTTTCCTTATTTAAAATTGACGCTAATTATTTAAATTTGATGACTTCTTGAATAAATCAATTTGAATTGGCCCTCCATTGGTTGAAATTGATTGATATTTTTGCAAAATCGAGGACCTTGGAATAATTCATTCAATGCATGGCCCCTTTACAACTTCAAGTTGATTGGAAAATATTTAATTTATTGCCATTTATGATTTAATTTCCATTAATCTCAATTGCCCATTTGTTAAAATCGATGCCATTTGGATAAATTCAATGCCACAATGGATGAATTAATTAATTCATATTTAAAATCAATCCATATTTTGCAAAATCAAGGTAAATTTAATCTCATCTCAATTTAAAACCATTTTCATTTTGCTAAATTGAGGTAAATTTAAAATCCATTTTCATTTTGCTAAATTGAGGTAAATTTAAAATCCATTTTCATTTTTTTTTTGCAAAATTGAGGTAAATTTAATCTTATATCAAATTAAAATTGATCTTCATTTTTGTAAAATCGATGCCAATTGGGTCCTTATCTTAATTTGAAATTAATTTCCATCCCAATTAGTGCCATTAAAATTGATCTCCCCTTGCTTAATATTATTAAATATTTAATCAAATCTTATTAAATATTCAATCCAAAGCTCATTGCAAGGTTTAATTACATTAAATGTTTATCTTCTAATGGTAAATTCAAATTTTAATCCCCATTCTCAATGCAATCTCTTTTGGTCCCATTGTCCAACTTGCGACGAAGAGGTGCTTCCTCTACTCTCAATTTAAGACAGATGCTTCGTCTACCCCATTTGAGATGAGCAGAGGCTTCGTCTACCCCCATTTGAGATGAAGATAGGCTTTGTCTACCCCATTTGAGATGAGAAGAGGCTTCATCTCCCTTTCACTTGAGACGAAGAGATGTCTCATCTCCCTGTCACTTGAGACGAAAAAGTGTTTCATCTCCCTTTCACTTAGGCAAATTTACCTTTAGCCCAGGATTTTATTTCAATTTCTCACTCTCAGACTCAACCAAATTTTGCAAATTTTTTGGCACTTTGCAAAACATTGCCACTTTTCCAAATTTTTACATGTTTGATGTTCTAAGAAGGCTTTCTAAATCCTAGATTGTTGCCAAACTCATTCTACTACCCAAACCTACCAGCAAAAAGGGGGTCCCCTTTTGCAATGGGGCAATGGTGTGAAAGCCTCACAACAAGACCTTCAAGAAGGGCATTAAATCAGTATCATAATTTGTTTCGGTAGGGAGCTTGACTGTTCCTGCCCATACTAGATTCCCCTTCTCGTTTCTCACTCTGAATCTTGCTCTTGATGCTCTAAGATTACCCCTTGAGACACATTTGAAGTTAAGCTTCAGTCTCCTGCTCGAGGGCAAAGACCACTTGACACTTCTCTGATTGGTCAAGGCCCTATAACAACAGCCAGCCAACATCTTTAGGCAATTTGCACCTTGTGATCCAATCCGGAGAAGCACTTGTGTGCTCTCACTCTCTCCTCATATTTTGATGTTCATTTATTCCCTTTTTGATTTGTTCAGAATGGTCATAGTAGGAGTTTCCTTATCTTTGTAAATTCTGGCATTCCGTTTGTTCCACAAGTGCCATATGACCATTGCAAGCACTTCTGACCATAAGCCAGCTCATAGGGTTCCCTTAAGAAGCCTTGGCCAGGCCTCAAATACTATTTCACTGTTGTTCGATAAAGGACCCATCCATCCAAGCTTGCGACAGGAGGTATACCAGCATACTTGGGCCATCTCTCATTGCTGCAAGAGGTGAATGACAGTCTTCACATTTCTTCATCTAGCATGAAGGACAATGGTGAGGACCCGTTGTACCAATTCTTTGCTGTCTATCTTCTGTAAAGATACGTCTGTGGAGTGTCATTCATGCAAAGGCTCCCACTTTGGGAAGCACATTAGTGCCCCAACATAGATCCTTCAGCCAATTGGTAGCCCTCTCCCTAATGCCTCCCTCAGCTGTACATTCAACATTTTGACTAAGTTCCCCAACTGAATGCTGCTTTCTGTGCCAGCTAACTTATTTCATTTATATTAGTACACAGTGTTTGAGGCTTGAATGGCAGTCAAGTGATTTCAGAAAAACTTCATGGTTGGAAAGCATTTTGAAATCTTACCATTTAAATTCCATTCTTCCTTTGATTCTAGATACTATGATGCAATCCCACACTGTCTCCATATGTAGCAATCATGCTTTGTATGGCTTTTTCAAGCCAGGGATATTGGCAAGTGGGTTGTAACTTGTAACCATTCCACGAATTGAACCGGAATGAAGGATCTCCCCCATTATTTAACCTCCACGCGAGATGCTCTTTGATTGTTGGTCTACATTTGAGTATGAATTTCCAAATCTGTGGTCTATTAGGGGGATTAGCAATTGTTAGAATTTGTTCAGGTCGTTGCTATCCAAATACTTGCTCTCTAAATTCTCCACTACGCATTAGGATTCTGAAAGATTCTCCATGTGAGCTTTGCCCCCCAGTCCAATATTTTGCTTTTCAGTGTCTCGAATGATTGTCACCACCACATCTTTTACCCCTTTTAACCATATCCCATGTGATCAATGGAATACGTTTAGAATCATTCAGCTCCTCCCACATGTACTTGTTTGCAAATTATTTTTATTTCTTTGGTGGCTTTGATAGGCAGATTTATGCACGACTACATGTATCTGGGTTTGGCTGCTATGATACCTTTTAGCATGGTTATTCTACCTGTCAATGTGAGGCATCTCCGTTTCCAACACTCGCGTCTTTTTTTTTTCCTTTGCTTATAGTCTTCCATAAAGCTATTTTCATTGCTCCCCCCCAAAATTGTATTCCTAGATAAATGACTGGGGGCACATCAATTGTGAAACTTAGCAAGTTTGGAACTCTTCGCTGGGATGATCTGTTGGTGTCAAAAAGGAAAATCTGGGATTTCTCAAAATTTATTTGTTGTCCAGGACTCTTAACATACTCAGCTAGCATTTCTTTGATAACTTTTGTTTCTTGTATTGAAGGGGAGCCTTAAATTAGGCTATCATCTGTAAAGTGTTGGTGAGAAATTACTGGAATTCTATATGATATCTTGATTTATTTCCGTTGGCCATTCGTTTCCTTTTGGTTAGCTCCATGAGTTAGTGCTTTCACCCGCCATTATTACAAAGAGAAAGGGGGACGGGGTTTCCTTGCTGTATTCCTCTTGTTCCTTAGAAAAGAACCGCACTCACCATTAATCACTACAGAATATCTTGCTATTGAGATAGTCATATACCCAATTTAACCATTTCTTTCCAAATCCAAAATTTTCCATTATTTTGAGCAAAAATCTCCTGGTTTACTGATATCCAATTTCAGGATCATTTCCGAGGTTAATTTTTTTAGACGAATGGATCATCTCATGGGCAATGGCCATTGACAATGTTTCTCCCTGGGATGAAGCTGCTTTGTTCTTGAGAGATAAGTTTAGGTACAATGGTCTTTATTCCGAGATTAGTTTTAGGTGCAATTATCTTTATTCTATTTGCAATCAGCTTGGAAATAATTTTGTGATTGGTGTTGCACATGATGGGTTTGTATTTTGGGATTGAGGCACATCTCATGTGTTTGGTATCAAGACAATATTAGTATTATTAAGATCTTTGAGTATTTTATTGTT
This sequence comes from Chamaecyparis obtusa, assembly GCA_027943335.1. Lineage (NCBI taxonomy): Eukaryota > Viridiplantae > Streptophyta > Pinopsida > Cupressales > Cupressaceae > Chamaecyparis > Chamaecyparis obtusa. Next base: position 214,741 of record BSBK01005091.1, read on the forward strand.
TCTCTTGCATTCTTCCACGAGTTTCCAAATATCAATACTCATGAAATCCTAGCAAGTTTGAAAGACAAGCATCAAGAAACCATCTGGACTTGGCTCCATGTTGGAATGGAGTTAGAAAGTGGCCACCTTAACTTCCTTGAATGTGATTTGGTACGACAACAAGGTGTTATCTTTCGCACTAATAAATTGCGGAATTGTATCCACGAAAGATTTTCTTAGCTGCTCTGGGGCTCTGTTTCTTGTTATAAGGTTAACCAAGTAGGGAGTTCCCTCTTTCTGTATATGTCAGTCAGTAGTCTGCCATTGCTTATTTGCATCTGCAAAATTCTATTTTGACCTCGTCTGATCTTTGTAGTATCGTGAAAGAATCTTGTATTGAGGTCTCCCTTTGCTAGCCAACATCTCGCAAGATGTTGTGCACCAGTAATATTCCTCTGTGGCTAAAATCTCACTGTACTCTGGTAGCAATAATTTCTCCTTTTAATACTCATCCTATGCCATCCATGCTTTTTGATACATGTTTCATTTAAACTTTCCGTTTCAGCCCCAATTCTTACTTTTTAATGGAACATGTTCTTGAAGGTTACTTTGTTCCAATTTTTCAAATTCTTTTTAAAATATTGCAATCTTTTGTAGAATTTGAACGTTATGCTTCCATTTGATTCTAGTGGGGTTGTCCACCATTGTTAGGAGTAAATCTTTTAGATCAAGACAAATGAACCACTTTTTTAAATCGAAATTGACATTTTGGTGGTGGGTGGTCCTCCAACAAATTTAGGTCTATCAGGAAATGATTTGAAATTGGGTTTATTTGGATTTGGGATGTAGAAAGTAAGAATCAATCCAATCCTTTAGCTATATTTGTGAATTCACTTATCCTATTGTGCCAAGTAAACACCCCATTATTTGGTTCAATGTAAGTTCGACCATTGTTGGATACAAAATCCATGATATCTTTCTGTGGTTGTGTGATTCTTCCCACACCACCTAATTTCTCCTTTGAGTCCAAGATTGTGTTGAAATCTCCCCCAATTATGATTTTTTCATTTACTGTTTGTAATTTTGTGCTTAGTTTTTTCCACACACCTATCTTTTCTTCTATTTTGTTGGGCAGCTTAATTTAGTCTACTGCAACAAGACCATATTGATTAATTGGCAACCCAGCTGTTCCTTTATCAAATTATCATGCACCTGTTGTTAAAGGGCATTTAAACCCATGACCTTCCGCATGAGGGTCTTCATTGACCTCTAAGGGAGGGGGCACCTCCCTTGGATCTCAACATTTAATATTTGATTGAGGTTTGGTTGTGGTGTAGGGCTACTGCGTCTTTTTTCTATTTGTTGGATTTGCATCTGTTTTTGGCCCAAGATTTAATAGTTTTGTTGTCTCACCTATTATGCATATTGGATCAATTTTGTCAATATTGTCCTCTAGCTCCTTTTTCTCTGATTCATTGTCTGAATCAACTTGCTTCTCATTGTTTGTGTTCCTCCTTTCTTTCTCTGATTGATGTTCATCCTTTGCTTGCACTTATTTGTTGAGAAATAGCTTCATTCGGACTGAAACATATAGATAACACACACACACACACACACACACACACACACACATATATATAATTTCAAATGAGATTGCATATATATAAAAATATGATTGAACTTAATACACTGTCGACTGATGGCAGAACGTCGACTGTTACAAGGCAATCGAGTGTATCAGAATATATTCAGTGCTCATAACTGTGTCATGTATCGTATCGTGGATACGTTAATATACATTGCATTGTATATTAACGTATCCACGATACGATACATGAAATATTGTTATCGGGACTTAATATTAACAAAGCACGATAAGTTAAATTGTTTGGCATGTTACGTAGGGTCATGACCCTACGTGGCTCATAAGCCACGTATGGTCATGACTCTACGTAGACATGACTCTCCACTACATAATGTATATATGTTGATTATCGGTGCTTGCTGTGATAACAACCAATAACAGTGGTAATTGTATATCACAGCAAGCATACGATATTATATCTTCTGCAAATATTTATACATATTAATCTCTAAAATAATATATCAAATTTGCAGACTTAGATACAATCTGGAATTAAAAAAAGACTATTATTGTTCTCTATAAGTGATACTTATTCCTTAACATGGTATCAGAGCCAAGTTAATGGAGAATAATAAAGATAGTAAAATTTTTTGAATCAAAATATCAGTCATACATTCAAATTGAAGGAAGGACAATCATGGTGAACGGTGTTAGAGTGGAGGATAGACTTGAAGGTGCCTCTAACTTCGTCTCATGGAAAATGCGAATAATTGCAATCCTTCAAGAACTTGAAATGGATTCATATATAGAAGAAGACAAAAGTATGCCTGAAGATGAACCAAAGAAAATATGGAAAAGATGCAATAACAAGGCTAAGAAGATAATTATTGACATTGTTAAAGATCACATTCTTCCAACCATAGCTAGATTATCAACAGCACATGAAGTATTCAAAACCATTCAAACTACATATGAGATCAACAATGCAAGCAGATTGCTTACCTTAAAACAACAACTCATGATCATCAAAATGAATAAAGGAGAAATGATTACATCATATTTTTTGAGAATTTCCGAATTGAAAGATCAACTTGCTGCTATTGGAAATAATGTTGATGATCTAGAACTATCCCTAATTGCCTTAAGAGGGTTACCAATCTCTTGGGATTCTTTTATCCAATGCATTAGCGGTCGACCATCTCTACCTAAATTTGATCAACTCAGAAATGATTGCACTCAAGAAGAATCTCGACTAATCTCAAGAGGGATAGGTCCAAATAAAGAGGGAGAAATTTAGTCACTACATGCTAATACTAACAACAAAAGGAAAAAGAACTCTAAACGAAAAAGGAAATAACAATTAGCATCACAAAAATAGAGATCTCTCTAAAGTTCAATGCTACAGGTGTGAAAGTTTGGACACACTCACAGGTTTTATCCAGAAAGGAAGAAAACTCAAGCAACCATAAATGAAGTCAAAGAAGTGGAAAATCTTCTATTTTTCTTAGCCTAATCAAGTGAACTAAACTCAAATAAAAGTACTTGGGATAATCGATAGCAGAGCATCAAGACACATAACTAGGTTTAGAGATCAATTTAAAACTTTTGAACAACAATCAACTGAAGAGGTCACAATTGGTGACAACTCCACCTATCCTGTGAAAGGAATCGAGACCTGTTCAATTAAATTAAAAACTAGAGTTACATTACAATTAAAAGATGTTCTATTTGTATTAGGAATCAAAATAAATTTGGTCTCTATTTTAGGTCTAGCTGATCAAGGATATTGTGTCACCTTTCATGAAGATAAAGTTCTACTTTGGCCTAAAAATTCCAACATTAAGAATGCTATTTTCATAGGAATGAGAGATGGTAGCTTATACAAACTTTGTAGAGATGGTAGCTAGTATCAAATTGTAATGACATTTGGCATAGAAGATTTGGTCATCTTCGGTATAGTGCCCTACCTACCATAGGGAAAATCACTACAAGTCTACCTCATCTAAAATCTGAACATACTAGAATTTGTAAAGGTTATGCTCTAGGAAAGAACTCAAAAGGGTCTTTTCCTTCAAGCACATAAATTAAAATTTGTACTAGAACTTGTCCACACTGATTTGTGTGGTCCAATGTCAACACCCTCATTGGGGGGATTTTTGTATTACATGATCTTTGTTGATGACCACTCTAGGAAAACTTGGATATACGTCCCAAAACTTAAAGAATCAAATGAAGTATTATTGAAATTCAAAGAATTTAAAGCCCTAGTAGAAAATCAAACCGTGAAGAAAATAAAGACTCTAAGATCAGATAATGGGGGTGAATATATGTCTGAAAACTTTAAAGAATTCTGTATTTTTGTTGGGATTAAGAGGGAGTGTATTGTACCTTATAATCTTCAACAAAATGGAGCTGTAGAAAAAAAAAATAGGACCATCATTGAAGCCGCCAAAGCCATGATGCATGATCAAAATATACATATCTCATTCTAGGTTGAAGCCTCAAACATAGCCGTATACATTCAAAATAGATTGCCTCATTCAATCTTAGAGAATATAACACGTGAAGAAGCTTTTACATGGAATAAACCAGACTTAAGTCATCTAAGAATATTTGGCTGTCCCGTATACATTCATGTTCCTAAAGAAAAAAAGACCAAACTAGAGCCCTCCAGGAAGAAATGCATATTTGTTGGCTATAGTGAAACCACTAAAGGATACAAAGTCTATATCCCAGGACAACGATCTATTGAAATCAATAAAGATGTAAAATTTGAAAAAAATACTGCATATAAACTATCTCTAAATACAGAAGATGATTCAATTACAAAATTAGATGAAAATCATACAATTGAGAATCAGAGGGAGAATATCATAGAAGATGATGAACCTCAAGTAACAAATTTTGAAAATATTGAAGTTCCTAATAACAAGAAAAGGCCACTATGGGCAAGAAAGATGATTGAAGAAAACAACATAGAACCTAATGAAAGTTTTAGAGAGAATAAGAAAACAAGAAATCAAACATGCTATGTTGCACTCCTAATTGAGCTCACAAAATCTGAACCTTCAAATGTGGAAGAGGCCTTATCATGTCGAGCTTGGAAAGATGCAATGATTGAAGAATACTAATCTATATTAAAAAATGATGTCTGAGATGTTGTACCTAGACCTAAAGACAAATCAGTTGTCTCTTCAAAGTGGTTATTGAAAATCAAATATGCATCAGATGGTAGTATTGAAAAACACAAAGCCAAATTTGTTGCTAGAGGGTTCTCCCAAAAGGCTGGAATTGATTACGAAGAGACATTTGCTCCAGTTGCACGATATACTTCTGTAAGAACTGTTATTGCCATTGCAGCGTCTAAAGGATGGAAGATACACCAAATGGGTGTAAAGACATCATTCTTGAATGATGTAATTGAGGAAGAAGTATATATAGAACAACTTGAAGGTTTTGCTACATTGATAGGGATCTCCATGTGTGCAAACTGAAGAAAGCCCTCTATGACTTTAAACAAGCTCCTAGGGCATGGTATGAAAGGATAGATAGTTATCTCTCCAAGCTAGGATATTCCAAAAATAAAGCAGATCCTAACATATACTTCAAAATATCAGATGGTGATATGTTGATTCTAGTTCTCTATGTTGATGACTTGTTAATAACAAGTGAAGATCATCTTATTGCAAAATGCAAAGGAGATCTTGTAGTTGAATTTGATATGAAAGATCTAGGCTTTCTACACTACTTCCTAGGTCTAGAAGTATGGCAAAAGGAGAACTATATTTTCTAAATCGAGGAAAATATACCACTAATATCTTGACCAAATTTGGAATGATGGACTATAAACCATTATCTACTCCAATGGAAACAAATCTTTATAAGCTTAAAAGTGATGCAGAAGATTCAAAATCTACAGATCCTACATACTATAGACAAATTAGTGGATCTCTCATGTACTTGGTGAACACTTGCCCTAACATTTGTTATACTACCAATGTGTTAAGTCATTTCATGTGCGACCCTAAGAAGATTCACCTAATGGTTGTCAAGCATATTCTGAGATACTTGTGTGGCACTCTTGGACCTGGCCTAAAGTATGAGAATGTTGAAATTAAACTATAAGGGTATTCTGATTCCAACTGGGCAGGCCGTTCTATTGATCGTAAAAGTACTATAGGATGTTGTTTGAGTCTTGGATCGGCTATGATATCCTGGTTCAGCAGGAAACAATCTGCAGTTGCCCAAAGTTCCACTGAAGTTGAATAAATGGCTGCTTCCATGAGAGCTTGTGAAACAGTATGGCTGAGGAAGTTACTAGTTGAACTATTTGGAAAACCCTTGAATCCCACCGTGATTCACTGTGATAATCAAAGCTGCATCAAACTTTCTGTTAATCCATTTTTTCATAACCGATCCAAGCATATAGAGATACCTTACCATTATATAAAAGATATGGTTGACATAGATGTTATCAAGTTGGTGTATATCAGCATTGAAGAGCAAAATGCCGACATTTTCACCAAGCCCTTGGCCAAGTTGAAAATAGAATACTTCAGAGGTAAACTTGGTATGACTAAATTGTAGTTGAATCTTTCTGAGATTGAATCTCAACCATATGTACTTTAATATATTCATGAATATTTTAATAGTGCAATAATTATATCTGTGTGTTATGAAAGGTGACGATCTTTCATATGATATATGTGTAAGGTTACTATTGTTAGGTGATGACCTCAACAATAGTCTAACCTATTATCAAGATTGACTACATTAAGTTGCTGTCCTGGAATGTGCCGGATATCTTGATACTAAAATTGTGATCACTGAGTGTTGTGATAACAATCTTATCATGGTTGACTCCATTAAGTTGTCCCGAACTGTGCTGGATATCACGATATTGAGATTCTTGATTTATTCTCATGATAGACTGCATTGAATTGCTGTCCCAAAATGTCTCAGAGGTCATGATGAATTGTGTATCAAGATGGACTATGTATGTCCGAAATTATACCCGTGATATTGGAGATTTCATTGTCACCCTAGGATCAAGGTTGTTATTTGATAGACTTCATTTATTTGTTGTCCTGAAGTGTCGGAAATCAGATAGCTTTCATTTCTGTGAAATGTAACTCATGTGTAATCAATTCAAAAGGGTGTTGTTCAAATCCTCTCTTGCTAAGAGGGAGTGTTGAGAAATAGCTTCATTCGGATTGAAACATATAAATAACACAAGTGCGCACACACACACATATATATATAGATATATGTATATATATATATATTTCATTCTAGCATATATATGTGCTGAGATCACATATATATAAAAATATGATTGAACTTTATACACTGTCGACGTCGACTGTTACAAGGTAATCGAGTGTATCGGAATATATTCAATGCTCATAACTGTGTCGTGTATTGTAACGTGGATACATGAAATATTGTTATTGGGACTTAATATTAACAAAGCACGATACGATACATGAAATATTGTTATTGGGACATAATATTAACAAAGCACGATAAGTTAAATTGTTTGGCATGTTACATAGGGTCATGACCCTACGTGGCATAAGCTACGTATGGTCACGACTCTACGCAGACATGACTCTCCACTGCACAATGTATATATGTTGAATATCGGTGCTTGCTGTGATATCAATCAATAACAGTGGTAATTGTATATCACAACAAGCATACGATATTATATCTTCTGCAAATATTTATACATATTAATCTCTGCAATAATATATCAAATTCACAAACTTAGATACAATCTGGAATTAATAAAAGACTATTATTGTTCTCTATAACTGATCCTTATTCCTTAACATTATTCACCCAATCGATTTCCATCCCCAATCGGAGTCGGTGGTGGAAATGATAGGGGAGATTTTTCATTTTGTTACGCGCTGGTGGGTGCAATGGTATCCTTCTTGACTCAATTATTGAGTTTCGACTGCCACTGCTGTATAAATTTTGCGGGGAATTGTCAACATGATGCTTCAAAACGAGTCCGACTTTTGCATTTTAGACCGAAAAACTTCACTTTTCTATCTCAATCTCATTTGTCCAGTATTGCCACTTGTGATTAACTTGAATACCTTTGGAATTTCCATTATCCTTATGAGTTGTATCCAAGCAAAAACTAGGGTTTCACGATTGCAAAGATCTGCGCCTATGGTTTTCCCGTTCTTGTCACCTATCATGGATAGACATTACTTGGACCAATATTTGAAGGGCAAGTTATATGTAAAATCTAATCCAGTTGGTCCTTTCTTAGGTATGGTGTTCAACAGGTTAAAAATTGAAAACCATTTTTGTAAATATAGATAGGAGTCTTTGAATCATCATTCTTCCTAGATTTCTTGTTGCTCCTGTTTTACTGCCACAAAGTATCCCTTCAAAAGGAAATTCAAAACTGAATCTGCCTTCCAATCCGTTATCATCCAATCACCAATTGATCCTCCGGTGAATCATCTTCCCAGAAATCTGCCAATAAGCTCACCGTTTCCCAACTCTTTTGTCATAATGCATAGTTCTTCATTGGCATTCACATCTAGCTGCTTGTTTTTGCCTTTCCCTTTATCAGTGCCTTCATTTTTGGTTGATGCTTTGCTATTATTTTTGCAATCTGCATTGCCCTTCACTTTTTCATTCGCCATTTTTATGTATGGATAAATTTAAAATTGTAGTGTATTAACGTTCACATTCAAAACAGGATTTTTCATGGGCGAAGTTAATTATGGTTATTATAATTGTATTGTTTTATTTTTCACATTTGGACCTCCCATTTTTATCATCTCTCGAGAAAAAGTCCCCATCAGAGCAGTGAATGCATACAAACCTATTGGGCAGTGAGTGCTTCTATCGAAGTTCAGAGAAGATAAACATGAACATGCGTATTGCGTTCTATGAATCTGGTACCTTTCATATATGTTGTATATAACTATGCAGACAATCCTCTTTTATCGAGCTCTTTAAATTTGTCTAGATGTTAAATATGGTGGGGAATTAGTAAAATAAAATAGAGTTCCCCGATTAGTTATTTTGTGATGTATTTGTTGACTTTATTTGATGTATCAATGTAATGAGAAAATAGTTTCCTTTTTTTTATGTAATTGTTGGCTAAATTGTCTTTTAACATATTAACTAGTGAGTGATTTGGTATTTCACAATTTTGACAAATAATTCTACCTTTTATCGAATCCTCTCCCTATTCTTCCAACAATTCCACTTTGTTCCCATCATTATTCTTCCTCAAATTCCATTTCGTTTGGATCATTTATTCTTCCGAAAATTCCAATTTGTTCCTCAAATATTTTGGTCTTTATTACTTTTGCTTATACGGATGTGACTTACAAAAATTGAAAATCTTTGCTACCTTTTTCACTTTACTGTAATCAGATGACTAAAGTGTTGCTTATGTTAAAGTGGTGTGTTGTTTTGGGGATGAAATGGTTGAAAATGAACAATGGCTAGAGCAAGATATATTTATTTGTAAATTTCAAATTTTTTTGGCCTAGATTAAAGTTGCGTGATCGGTTGACATTTGATTGGAAGCCTCTAGTGAAATAGGATTTTGGTATATATTTGTGTGCCAAAAAGATGATTTCCCCTAATTTGTAGATCCCATTGGGCTAGGAATATCTTGCTCAAGGGACAACTCATATCTTGCCCAAGGGACGACTATGGTTATGAGATGAGACTTTCGTTTGAAATTGTGGACTCCAAATTTCAATCCTCCCGGTTTGGCTGAGAAATTAGAAATTTTATTTTCTATTTTGGTTTTTAAATCTATTTACTCCATTATAAATTATTTGGGAAAATTATTATTATTCGTATGAAATTAGATGAGACATTTCACTTGATAAGATTTTGTATTGGGTTCAACTTCCCAAGAAATTTTGTAAAAGTTGGTGCTGGGATCCTCATTGAGATCCACAATAATAGCAATATGATAATGTATCAGACAGATCACATACACAATATTGTTGGAAACCTTCAAGGTAAGCAATGTTGTATAGTATGAAGCTAATCCACATTATATCTTGTATGAAATCTGATGAAGGGTGCTCCCCTTAATACCACAAACACATAACAGAAACAGAGAAACAACAACAACAATATGCAAGAACAGAAAATTGGCTTCTTATTATCTCCATAAATGTGGAATTACAAACTTTCAGAATTACAATATGCAAAGCCACATGGGCATTCCCTTACAATATTCTGTAGGACAAAGCTTCGAATCAATACCCAGATCTACTACCCAGAACTGCCCTAGACAACACTACGAACCTTCTTTATATAGGCATTTTCCACCGCCCAAGAAGGTTCCAGAAATTTAGCCCTAAGGGCCGACCAAACTTAGAATTATTTTATTTTTCAATTTATTACATCAAAGTCGGCCCAAAATAACTTTTGAAATCCGAACATAAATTTTGAAGAAAAATTATTTTTCGCTATTTCAAGTGGCCCGACCTTCGGAGACCATAAGTCATCACCAGTTGACCCGATTGACTATTATAACCCCATTTCGGAAACACCACGAAGTGCTCTACAGGCTTGACCAACGCAAGGGCTTGTCACCCAAATTTTTGACCTCATCTGGGGCTTCTAAAGCCTTCAAAACTGAGTTCAAAGTTTCTGTACCCTGCTGCCAATATCGAAAATCTTCAATATCTTCAAAACTAGACCTGATCTAGCCATGAAACTTTACTGACAGGCTGATATGACTGAGATGAACCTCCACATGTAAAATTAGAACATTCCGAGATTTATGACCAACTTACAAAAAATAACAAGTTTCCATAAATAGCAGCTCTGCACAAGATAGCCCTTATTGAATACAAAAACATAAATATTTTTGGGTGATGCAAGATTGCTCTTACACCCAGGATGCTCCTGCATCAAAATCTCAAACACAATACCATAATATTCATATACCACTAAATCTTTTGTAAGCCTACTCATTACTTAATATAATTCATTATAGAAGCTTTACACATGATTCAATATAACGAACTTGAGGGATGTACTCATATGCCAAACATTAACTTATACAAATAAAAACATCATATTTAAAGAACATAACTTGCCATATATCCTTGACCAGTTTTCTCTTCAAAACAAGAGGACAAATAGTAAGATCAAAACAAATCATTACAAATATGATGTCATCCTACATAGGTCAATCATCTATATGTGATTTTTACAATAGGTTCACGTCGATGATATTTTGATCCCAAATTTGATGTATATTTTGTTATACCTATTTGATCACATTCTATCGTAGTATGCTTTTTTAACCTAGTCAATACTTCTATGATTTTAGTGATATTTGTAATTACTTCTTTGATTTTATGTACATCCATAGTGGTTCACTTGTTAAAACTTGTATATCTATATGCTTGTTGTTTTAAAGAATAAAAATATTTATTTGCCTTATGTATGTGTAACAAATTAACTGTGATGGAAAAGGTTTTGGTTTACATGAGCAAGGAACTCTTGATCATGTGGATATAGTTTTACATGATGGAATATATCATGATGCCTTTATCAAAAAATACTTGATAAGCTAGGCACACCTCTTTTGATCTTGATGATGTGAAGCACACATGATTCCTAGTCCTATCAAAGAGATTGCTACCACAAACTTATTCGATGACAATGTTATTATCACCATCCACCTCAACTTGTAATAACTTGAACTCATCAATTAGGATAAACATAATTATCCTACCTTAAATGCATTTTAAAATGACGAGGCTATTCTAGAGCTTATGCAATCTTGTGATCGCATTCCCCAAGGAGATCATGAACAAGGATTTTAGATCCTATTGAGTTCATCTATAGATTTCACATAACAATCAAATGTTTTTGAGGAACTATTAGAGTCACACTTGATACAGATACACCCTTTGAGTGAGCTTCACATTGATGGTTCATCCCTCCTCGTAGGGGAAGTTATAGATGTAAATTTGGGTACAAAGGAGAAAAATAGATTGAAATGGGTAGTAGCTTTGGACCTTGAGCAGAAGACATGTCTCTGTGGTACTTAGAGGTTATCTAGATGTATTTTCTTGGTCTTATGTTGACATGTGTGGCTTGAATCCATCCTTGGTCATTCACTGCCTTGTGGTATGATTGGATGTCAAACCAATTCTTTAAAAGTTAAGGAAAATGTATGTAAGGTCGTTCTCATTTGTAGCTTTGAGATGTGTGATTAGTAATTCAAATTCATTGTTTTCCTTGAATTTGGATTTGCAGCTTCTATGCTTTATGAGTTTTTCTTTTGGAGTACCCACATGTTTCAAGATGTGGTTCCTCAATATTTCAAATATTGGTGTTTTGTAAGTTAAGCAAGTAAATTTGACTGTGCTGGATGGTTACAAGTACACAATTATTTTTCCACTTGGCTATATAAGTTTTTGATTAAGGTAACAATAGGTTTTGAAGGGACCCCGAAACCCTTTAACAAAGATGACACTTAAGATAGAACATTAAAAGCTCCCAATTTGAAACAGACCAGCCAAAACAAAAGGCCAGAAACCCTTACACCAAACAAATAACACTGCCAAAATAAGACATTGAGAAACATCAGTCCAAAGGAGATAGCAACAAAACACACTCTCCATTAGTCCCCTTCTTATGGGATTGAAGAGTCATGTCAAAAGAAGAGGAGGATTTCTTTAATTGTTTACCTTTAACTATGATCCAACCTTCTTCAACTCTTGCAGCCTCATCCTACCAGCACATTGAATCTAAGACAAAAGATCCAGCTCCCAGCAAAGGTGTAGAACTAGCTAGTGGGACATCCAACACAGGGCCAAAATTGGTCCCAACAAGTGGGAAAGGAGAGCCAAAGCCCTCAGCATCCAAAACACCAATAGAGCTAGCAGAAGCAGCAACCACATAACCACCAACAGAGAGCTTGACATCAACCTACAAAGGAAGAATAGGACTAGGATTAGTAGGATGATCAAAACCAACAACATCAATAAGCCTAATAGGATCATCAAGAGGCAGAACAGGGCGCGAGCTTTCTACCTCCACAAGAGGCACCTGAGATCCCAAAACAGGAGCAACCTCCTTCAAATGTTGAGAGGAGTTTTTCAATACAGTATAATGCTAGATGGAAGCTCCCTTCCACCAAGTATGAGAGGATTTCTTCTTTTTAAAATCAATGCCGCAATGAGCAGCAATATGACTAGTCTTAAAACATTTTCTGCACCTAAAATGAATACCCTCATAGTCTAGTTGTTGGGTCCAAGAACCCATAGATGATTCATTTTTAATTTCAACTGGAAGACCCAACGTGGTATCAATATCTACCAGAATGTGGGCAAGGGTAGAATGATAAATATTAGAAGAGTTATGATCCAATGTCAAGAACCCCCCCAAAGCCTCCCCCACTTCCTCAAGGACGGAATCGTGCCAAAGATGAAGGGGGAGATTAGGGAGCCTAAACCAAATAGGGATCTTACTGAAGACTTCAGAGGAAGTATTGAAATCGGGGTGCCAGGTTTAACCATAAACATAAATTTGTCCTCTCAGCTGAAGAAATCTTCACACAATATCTTAGATCTATCCTTAGCTCTATCAAATTTGGCTTCAAAGAACCCTTTAGTTAAAGGAAAAATATGAACATTATCTGTTATTATTGGTTCCTATCTTTCGAGACACCCAATCATGCAGTTGGGGCAGAAACCTCGAAAATGACATATCAGACCATGAGTCTTAAAGACCTTAGTACTATTTTCCAAGTCCCCTTCAGCAACAACATAAAGCTTGACAAAAAGATAACCACTTACAAGAATAAGAGCAATGGAAGGCACACTATCGGAAGAAACCCTAGGCCCATTCAAAGCCTTGGTAACAACCTTAGCATAAGAGCCCACCACGAGAGGTTGCTGCTGACCAGAAAACCTAAGATCATCCGCAGCTGGAGACGAAGAGGAGGAAGTGAGAGCAACAGGCAGAACAGGGCCCCCAGAACCAACGACCAAAGAAGTCGACACCGAAGAGACCAATCCTCCAAGAGCACTTGGCTATATAAGTTGTTTTGATTAAGTAAAAACAGGTTTTGAAAGGACGCGAAACCTTGTACAAAGAGCATAGAAAGATAGAACATTGAAAGACCATAAAACAACTATGGAACACCACCCAACAAACTATAGGAACTAACCATAGTTCCTAACAAAGGGACCAAAAACCAGCCCATCTAAACACAACAAAGGACCATCAAGATTTACATTTTGGCCCATCCTTATGAGAATGTAAAGACATATCAAATGAAGGTTTGGAAAATTTGACTTTTTTTCCTTTAACTGATTTTCATCCATCCTCCACCTTCTCAGTAGCCTTCTGCCAATCCAAAGATAAACCTGAAGAGCCCACTAAAGGGCAGGCAACATCAACAATCACAGAAGGGACATGGGTAGCACCACCACCAACCCCCAAAACCCTCTCAGGCGAAACATGAGCATCAAAACCCACAACAACAGGAGATAGGACAGTTGAACCAGAGACAACCTCAATGTTCTGGACAGAGACAACAACAGAAAGGGCAGCATTAACATTCTGAACCAAAGCCGCCTCTAAGACAACATCTGTAGCATCCAAGATAGCATTAGTAGAATCAGCCAATGTATGATCAGTCTGAGGAGAGCTAGTAGCCACACCCCCATCCTTGGAAATGTTTCGAACCGTATAATGTTGGTTAGAAACCCCCAACCACCAATAAGGCGATTTCTTCGATCTAACCTTATTAGAAGAACACAGTGCAACAAGATGGCCAATTTTGTGACATTTCCTACATCTAAATGGAATACCCTCATAATCAAGGTTATGAGTCCAAGATCCTTTTGAAGAAGCCAAAGTAATCTTCTCAGGGAGACATTTCCTACATCTAAATGGAATAAGTTGTTATTCCTCATCTGTGGTTATATTTTGAGATTTCACATTGGACATTTCCCTTGCTAGACTTGACATGATTCTTCAGTCCCGTAAGAAAGGATCAAAAGTTTATTCCCCTTCCTTTGTTCTGTTGTTTTCCATTAGTCTATCTTGTGCAGTAGAATGAGGTGTTTTCTTTGAGGGGTTTGGGGTGTCTAGGCCTTTGTTTTGGTTGGACTGTTGTATCTTTGGAACCCTTAAAGTTTTATCTTAAGTTCCAGTTCTGTACAAGGTTTCAGGTTCCCTTCAAAACTTGTTGTTACCTTAATAAAAAAAAAACAATAGTTAAAATTTTCTCTTTTAATCGTAAGAATAGTTGATGAGCTAAAATATTTCTTTTATTTCTAATTGGTTATTTTCATGAAAATTGGAAAAAAAATAGTTAATTACTTAAAAAAAATTCTTTTGGGGATTGTACATTTATGCTCATTTTATTTGTGTTTGTTAAATGATTGCAACCGAATGAAGGTAAATTGTTTTAATTGTTAAATATTAATTTTAAGAATTAAAAATAAAGAAAATTAGAAGAGTAGTGAAATAAAAATGGGTTAAATACTAATTGTTTGTTTTGGATGATATTTTGGTCTCAAACCCCTCTCCTTGCCATTTGAGAAAAAAATGAATTTGTGGGTGCATTTAGCAATGGAATGGGATGTGTTTTTGTTTTGGATCAAATAGGAACGGGAAGAGGATTGCATGGATTTTCACTTGGAATTTTGCGAGTTGTGTATATTTTGTTTGTGCATACAAAATGGAGGTAAGTGTTGATTTCTCCTTTGTTCATTGATCATTATTACTAATAGGGGAATATATGATCTACCCAATGCACTTGAAATTTCTAAATTTGAGTAAGAATTCATTATTTTATGAAATTCACTATTTTGCCATTTTGTACCCTTATAATGCCAATTTTTATCAAAATGTTCAAAAATTGAATTTTATTTTGTAAAGTAGTTGAGCATTTTTAGTGCACACTTTTTGAATTTTGAATTTTTTTTTGTGAAAATGAAAAAAATTCAATGTATTTTGGTGGAGTCTTTTTACTAGTTCAAATCCCATAGGGGGTAGGGTACATTTGTAGCACAGTTAGGTGCCTCCTGCAAAGAGAACGGGGTAGTCCCATATTACTATCACCATATGTAGACCCCAAAACGTATGGTTGGTATTTTGGACTATTAAAGATCCTTTCCTTTTCATATTTTTTGGTTTTTGCATTGAGAAAAATGAAAAATTTGAATTTAAATGATTTAGAATGTTTGTTTGAAGTTCTTCATGATTTTTTAGACCATTTAAAACTTTATTCAAAATTTAGCTGCGAAATTGTTACATTATTATACATGTCATATTCAAATTTATAACGAATGTGATGAACCTAAGATATAAGTGTTAGAGAGAACTACAAGAGTGGCTCCCAACATCTGCTTGATCTAATGTGACCAATTTGATATCTTTGTTAGGGACCGACCTTAATAAATTCAAAAACTAATGGCATTTGGATATTAAAGTAAATCAAATGAATGTTGCCTCGTCATACTTATAATGCTCAAGGGAGGAGATGACGCTATGCACAGGGAGAGGCCATAGGTTCCTAATAATCATCTAAGGCTTGCAAAGACTATTCTTTTCTATTACATGTCCGTTGTTGAGGTGTGGTAGAGTTTGGGTTGCCACGAGGTTTTCTCTTTCACTATTTTTTCAGTGTTGCCTCCCTTGGTTTTGTACCAATTTCTCTTCTTGTATAAGATAGGTGTGCCTAGAGGTCCGTGGATTTTGGTTTGTTCACTTGTTTTATTTTCCACCGTGGATTTCCCCTAGCTTCTTTGAGTAGGGTTTGGGTTAGAAGCTCTTATGAATGTTTCACATGGATGATGATTCATCTTTTGAGCACATGAATGCTGTAAATCTCCTCATGTAGGCTACACATGATGTTTGATATGGATCCAAAATGAAGAATGGTGCTAATTCTAAGGGTGCGTCCTCACGAAGGGGGTCTTCCTAAAAAATTTAGTAAGTGTTGCTGAGATTTTTTAAGATTATTTTAGAGTGGGAGGTCCCATGAATTTTATAGTGGAGTTCATGCTTAAAAGTTTAATCTCCACAATTTATGGAAGCTGGTGGTATCATGAATTATTTTATTTAGCACATTCAATTCATGTTCAACTAAATAAATAAAAATTAGAAAAGATTATTAATACAATTAATTTTTCTAATATGATTGACAAATGGCATAAAAAAATATTAAGTTGGTGGGGCAATTTTTAGCCCCTCAGCTTTTCCACCTGCTCAAATCTACTGCCCTAGAAGGTAGGGGCTGCTACTTTTGAGGAAAAGATTCTAATTAATCTTGTAGGAATCTTTTTTTTGACTTCATGGACCTCCAACTCTATAAAAATAGATCCTGAAGCCCCCCTCATGGGACCACACCCTAATGGATGCTTAAGAAAGAGCCTTAAAAAGCCTATTGTGGTTAGCAACTCGAAAGTTGTTGCCTAAATTTTTCTCTACTTATCTGAGCATGCTCTGATGTGTAAGTTTATGAGTTTTTGTGCTTCTTTGCCTTTCTTAGAAAATTGGGTTCATAATGCTTGGAAGCCAAAGTGCAATCTGAAAATTGTGTTGGTTGCTAATGACTTCTTTTCATAGTTTTTACTAGAATAAGTGATATGCAAATGGATTTCTAAAGAGAACTTAATCAAGTTGGCTTGTTTATCAAGCCTTGGCATGTGGGACTTGACCTAGTTGAAGAGCTCCCTTCTTGAATCTCATATTGGGTTTAACTTCTCAGATTACCTATGGAGTTCAAGAGATTTGGTATTCTTCACTCAATTATTGTTCTTGCTAAGCCTCTACACCGTTACCATCAAACTCTCAAGAGAAAAATCATGACCTATTCCTATATTAGTGTTAAAATCGATCTAAGTATTCTGTTTCTTAACTCCTTGCAAATTCATTTGGGGAATATGCATTGGATTCAACAAGTGGAGTATGAGGCCCTTCCATTCAAGTGTTGTTTTTGTCATGAGCTTGAAACAAGTTTCACTAGGTCCTCCTCCCCCTTTAGGCATCGCTAAGGGAAGATCATATGCAAATGCTAAAGGAAATCTCTAGTACATAATGATCAACATGACCCAAATGATTTTATTTTTGTAAAACCTCACAATAAATGGAAAGAAAATGTTCGTAAAAAAGCGAATTTCTCTATTGGAAATTATAGTCATAGTTTTGATATTCTAGAAAGTTTTGAAGAAGTGTTTGCAGTGAATCAAGACAATTTTAGAAGTAATCAAGAATCACATTTTTGGATTCAAGTAATACTTTGCATCATTAGATTCTTTTCTTTCTCTTTCTTTACAAGATACTTTATTAGCTAGTAAGAATGCCAATCCTAAATGCTTGGTGAAGGATGATCAGTGTCAGGAAGCTATGAACATGTTGAAATTTGGGTAGATTGTTGTGGAGGGGGATTTGAGTCAAGAGGATTTAAAGGAGGCTAGATAATCTTAAGAAATTATTCTTGATCTAGAGAACAAAAGTGAGATGGAAAGGAAAAGACCTCTCTTAGGTATTCAATAAAAACATATTAAGAATCGATGTCTCGATAAGGGATCAAAACAGGAAAGGAAGAAGGATCAAGACAAGGTTAAGCTGATTGAATAATCTTTTGTTGAAGTGGGTGGATTAATACTATTGACACTCATTTTTCTTCCTAAGTGAAGTGATGGTTATATCATGGAATGCAAGGGGTTTGTGTAGCATCCCAATACAAAAAGTTGCTCAAGATCAGATATGTTAACATGGGCAAAAAAATTTCTTTATCTAAGAAACTTATTTTTTGTGGATGATATGGTTGGTATCTCCTCCAAAATTTAGCATGGAGGTTGGGTTTCTTGCAGTGGAGCTCATGGAAACACTGAGGATTTGACTTGCGTTTGGAACCTCCCAACCTTGATTTGGAGCTTGGGGAGCAAAAAATCTATCATGGTGATGGGTTCCTCCTTTGACTCAGTAGATTCTATTTTTATCACAAACGTTTATGCACCTTATGAGCTTGTTGGTAAGTCTTTTCTTTGATCTCATGTCATTTTTCTTAGATATCTTGTTCTCTCTTATCCTTGGATTCTAGTTGGTGATTTTAATGCTATTATCAACTTAAATGAAGAAAAAAGAGGCAATGATTATCTTGGACCTTCCTATTCCCTATTAAGAGAGAATATTTCTTAACTTGGTTGATATTATTCCAAGGCATTGTCTGGATCAACATAAGATATGAATCTAAATCAATATCAAAACATCTAGATAGATTCCTAGCTTGTTGTGATATTGCTATCAGGATTCAACTGTGTAGTTTTTTTAGTCAAACTCATTGACCCATGATTCATGAGTAGTGGTTCACACAAACCCATCTCTCATGAGAATGAATGGAACACTTAGCACTCATTGGATCTAGGTGATGCTCATAGAGGTGAAGCACCGAGACTTCCCGGGAGGTCACCCATCCCAATTTTACTCTAGCTCGAGCGCGCTTAACTACAGAATTTCTTCCATGGCTAAACACATTCTACTTGCATCCTCATTTGCAAAACCTTCACCAAGTGTTGTGCCTTATGAACCATTCATTAGAAAGCCCCTTAAGCTCATCAATTGATAAGTAGGAGATATTTTCCACAGCAAGTCAAATTGTGATATTGCTATCAAGATTTAACTATGTAGTTTTTTGAGTCAAACTCATTGACCCATGATTCATGAGTAGTGGTTCACACGAACCCATCTCTCATGAGAATGAATGGAACACTTAGCACTCATTGGATCTAGGTGATGCTCACAAAGGTGAAGCACCGGGACTTCCCCTCTGCTTCACCTTTGTGAGCATCACCTAAATCCAATGATTGATAAGTGTTCCATTCATTCTCATGAGAGATAGGTTCGTGTGAACCACTACTCATGAATCATGGGTCAATGAGTTTGACTCAAAAAACTACACAGTTGAATCCTGATAGCAATATCACAATTTGACTTGCTGTGGAAAATATCTCCTACTTATCAATTGATGAGCTTAAGGGGCTTTCTAATGAATGGTTCATAAGGCACAACACTTGGTGAAGGTTTTGCAAATGAGGATGCAAGTAGAGTGCATTTATCCATGGAGGAAATTCCGTAGTTAAGTGCGCTCGAGCTGGAGTAGTACTGGGATGGGTGACCTCTCGGGAAGTCCTAGTGCTTCACCTCTGTGAGCATCACCTAGATCCAATGAGTGCTAAGTGTTCCATTCATTCTCATGAGAGATGGGTTCGTTTGAACCACTACTGATGAATCATGGGTCAATGAGTTTGACTAAAAAACCTACACAGTTGAATCCTGATAGCAATATCACAATTTGACTTGCTGTGGAAAATATCTCCTACTTATCAATAGATTCCTAGCATTGATAATCACATTGGGAATAGTAGAACTTTGTGTTTTGGAAAACTTGGGAATGAAGGTTTTTGATTATTAGCAAATTAAATTCTCTTAAAAAAATTCATCCCCCAAAGAATCCCCCTTTCAAGTTTCAACTTGGCTTTGAGACATATTTTCTAACCTAGTCTAGGATTGCTGGTTTGAAGGGAGTCTTGATTATGAGATTGCAATATATTCCTTTTCTAAAAGGGTTTAATACAAGTTGAAGAAATAGAATAAAGTTTCTTTTGGGAGTATATTCTAGGATAGGTTGGCAATTCAGAAGCAACTTAAGAGGATCACTTTCTAGAGTAAGCAAGTGACTGAATGGGAACTTGGGAAGAAATCTTTTGGAAGCAGTTTCAAGGATATATTGGTTGCAAGGAGATAACAATCCTTCCTTTTGTAATTCTGTGAAGGATTGATAAAGTGAAAATTTTATTTGGTTCTTGGTTTCTACTTAGGGGGGTATATTATCCTTCTTCTAGGCAATATCTTTGTACCACCCCTAGTTTTATTTTTGAAAATATAGAATGCAATATTGAAACTTAAGTATAATGACATCTAATTTTTAGCTTTTGATACATGTACATACATAAAGTAATAAATTCAATGCTCACAACACTAAACTATATGGAGTGGGGGGTTTCAAAGCTTCGCCACTATGTCAGTACAAAGCATAGAAGGAAGAAAGAGTGATTGTTGATAAAAAATGAGAGAGGACTAAGCCTTCATAATACAAAACATAAATTACAACTACTAAGTTAAGTGGGGGTTTGACACCATCGCCATTGAATTAGAAAACCAATTTGAGATAACTTGGAACCTTCAAACATGGATTTAGCTTCAATTACAATACCAAAAATAGAAATTGAAATCATAATTTTTGATCATTAATTTGTCATACCATAAAGCATGTGACAAACTCACCTAAAATTGACAAGAAATGACACATGCAAGTACCAAAACCCCCAATAATTAGTATTCAAGCTTAACCAACAAACACCTCACGTAAAGTTGCCACAAAGTGCAATTTTCAGACCTTTAAAAGGTCCAATTTTTAACTTAAAAAAACACCAAAATTAAGAAAACCACACTAAACACCAAATACTAGAAACCCACATCTGAAAAATGTGAAGTACTTCATTACTCCAAATCAAAGTCTTCCTGAAAGCTTCCAGAACACTAGAAAACTTGCAATTATGAGAGCCAACCAACTAAGGTGAGTCTTTCACTGTTGAAACTAACAATCCAAAATAGGGATTTTTTCCTCAATCATTCAAAACATGAATTCCATAATTATTTTGAAAAAATAGTTCATTAGATATCAACTTCAAAGTTAATGAAGCTAGAAGTTCACAACCATATAAGACCATAAAATGATACATCTTGATAGTCATATCAAAAGTGGAGTTATAATATAACTCCCCAAAATGAAACCACTTATGCCACACTTGTTTTTGCCCCAAACCATAATTGCATGGGTAGCCTTCCACCCATTTATTAATGATCTTTGTCTACTCACCAGTCTATGAGTGATAACTAGTGCTAGGGGTTAGTTTAGTACCAAACAACTTGAACAAATCCCACCAAAACAAGCTTAGAAACTTGTTGTCCTTATTTTAATGATGTTCTTAGGTGTTTCATGAAATATGAACTCTTTGAAGAAAAAATATGACACCTAAACTACTATATACCCTGTTGAAATAATGAAAAAATGAGCAAATTTAGTCAATCTATCTAGTACTGAAAATATACAATCTTTCACTTGCACCTTGGGAAGCCTTGTGACAAAGTCCATTGAAATACTTTCCCACTTTTGAGTAGGAATAGGTAGGGGTTGCAGTAGACCAACTAGGTAAGTATGTTCATTTTTTTTTTTTTAACACACTTTGGCACTAACAAACATACTTAAGGATGCCATCTTTCATACTTTTTCTTGAGAATCTCTCACAGATCTACCTATATGAATTGTGATAACTAGGATGACTAACAATTGTAATGTCATGAAATATCCTTAAAATCTAATATTTAATCTTAATTTTAGGTACTAACATTATTCTATCCTTGTAGAAAACTAGGCCCTTCCTTACCTTGTACCTGTCATTGTGTAATGCACCATCAAGAATGCTATTTCCTAGAGCATGCTTGGATAATAAGCTTGTATTTTCTCCTTCCAATCTACTGCTATCTCTAAAATTGAACTCAAATGTGGCCTTCTTGACAATGCACCTATGTACCTTTTTCCTTTGACATATTCAATGTCAAAGGCACAAGCTTGGAGTTTGCTAACCCATTTTTTCTACTACCTATAACTAAGATCTTTCTTATTTAGGAAGTACTTAAAGCTATTGTGATTAGTTTTAACAAAAAATCTTCCTCCAACTAAATATTGCTCGAACTTAGCTAATGCATGCATTATGGCTAACATCTCCTTTTTCATAGATTGAATAGCTCCTTTCACCTCCCCTTAACTTCCTGGGCATTTATTTTGCATTAGGAAAACCTCAATACCTTCACTTGAAGCATCAAATTCAACCTCAAAGGGCTTAGTAAAATTTAGAACTGCTAATACTCGAAACATATTCTCATCAATTGCATGAAATGATTAGAAGCTTGCTACACTTTTTCCTACTAGGAAAAAGATCCTTTCTTTGTAAAATCTATAAGAGGGGTAGCTGATTGAGAAAATCTTTTGACAAACCTTATGTAGAAACCACATAATCTAAAAAAACCCTTGAACTATGTAATATTAGTGGGCGAAGGCCAATCAAGAATGGCTTTGATCTTGTCAGGACCAACTCTAGCTCCCTTGGAGCTGATCATGTGTCCAAGATAGAACAATTTTGTCATACAAAATTTTCATTGGGACTCCTTAGAAACTAAGATTTACTCTCAAGGATACCCAAAACTTCATCTTAATGTCTCAAATGGTCTTCCCACGATCTACTGAAAATGAGAATGTCATCAAAGAAGATAAAAAAACTTTATGCAATTGCTTCTCAAATACCTTTTTCATAGCAGACTAAAATGTAGGAGGAGCATTAGGAAAACTAAAAGGCATGAAAAGGAACTCAAAATGGCCAAAGTGGCATTTTAAGGAAGTCTTCTCTATGTCCTCTTTGACTCTAATTCTATGGTATCTTGATCTCAAGTCTATTTTAAAGAAATAGACAGCCCCATGTAGCTCATCAATGAAATCATCTATCTGTGGAATATGGTACCTATTTTTAATAGTCTTCTTGTTCAATGCTCTCTAATCTATGCACATACACATGGTACCATCCATCTTCTTCACAAACACCACTAGAGAAGAAAATTCACTCTTACTTGATTGAATGTGCTCCATATCCAAAGGCTACTTAATTTCCCTTTCCATCTCATCCTTATGTCTCTTGGATGCCTATAAGGAGTGGTGATGACTAGTTTAGCTCCCTCCTCTAACTCAATTGCATTCTCATTGCCTCTATCAAGTGGCTTACCTGCAAAGATGCTACTAGACACCTTTATTTGCTTAAATAAAAAAGTTTGAACATCACAAGGATATTATCTCCTAACTTCCTCTATAATTGTAGGCATAACCACACACTCTATTACCCACTCAGTGCGATTACACCTACATATCCTCTCCATATGTATGAAAGATACAACTCATAATCCTCCATGATAAATCCCTCTTGAGACCATATTATTTCCTTCTATTTTGAATTTCTACTCTATGATCTGAAAATTAAGTTTGGATTCACCAAGTGATCAAAGCCAATGTATCCCCATCACTGCATCAATATCCCTAATACTCACCACATAGAAGTCATTCTTGACTTCATAGTTCCCTAATTTCAAACTCTATAGTGGGATTTTCCTTGTGCAATTAATTGTGAACCCATCTGCAACCATAACCTAAAATCCATTTACTTCCTATGTTTGAAGTCCTCTATGTGCTACTAGTTCTCAATCATTGAAATTATGTGTAGCTCCTGTATCAATTGGCAACCAATTACTACTTATCAAGTACCCCTAGAATTCTTATGGACTCATTCTTTTGGAAAGTATGTAATTGGGTGAAATTCCCATCATTCTCCTTACCCTTTTCACTCTCTTTATAAGACTCCTCTTTTGTCTCCTCTAAATTAGAATGTTGGTCTAATTTTTCTAATGAAGATTCCTCAATAAAATAGTATTCCACTTTATTTACTTTCTCTTTTGATGCACACTTGTTTCATAAATTCTAAGGTTTTCTTTAAGAGAAGCATAAAATCTTCTTTAAGTCTTTTAGTGTATCTCCATCAAGCCTAGTGAATAATTTTTTCTACCGATTGGTGTCCTTTGAAAAACACCACTTGTCTTTTTTTGTGAGAGAAAGCTTTGGTTTGTTATATTTTGATTTAGCTAAATCCACTCCATACTTATTGCTTTCTTCATTCCTTCATGTATGTTGGAAGGATCAAATGCCTTAATCCACCCCTTCAATGGCTCTATGAGTCCCTCCCTAAATAAGACAACCAATTTTTTTTATGTAATCCCTAAAACCATAACACTGAGCCTTTGAAAATCCACTATGTATGGATCCACTATACCATATTGCTTCAACTATGCAAGCTCCCTAAAATGTAACACAAGGTCCTTATCAAACCTCTTATTGTGCTTGGTAGTAAAATAATCATAGGTGGTGATTGATCTATGATCCAAAGTAATGAGATCATGATACCACACTTGTGTGAAAATCCATCCAAATTTAAAGTGGAAAACTTAATCGCGTCACCTTTAGCCATGAGTTTTAGAGTGAAATAATTATCTAACTTATACACCAAAGCTCTAGTCAAACACTTTTCATTCTCATCAAAGTGATCAATAGCGACCTTACCCAAATCTTACTATAAGTATCGTTGAAGTGCTTGTCCTCTCTGATAAGCTCTTTCTCCACTCTTCTTCTTTTGATCTATGAACTCATTGAAGGTCAAGTCATTCTTGAGTGGCTCAAGAAGGGTGTCATACTTAGCATAGGCATGTCTTAACTCATTCACCAAAGGCAGAGGAGTCTCATTGATAGTCTAAAAGGCTTATTTCTGAATGAAAGTGGGTTCGAGGGGCCTTGAGAAAGTTTTTGAGCCTACTACTATAGGTTGCCTTTGATTATTAATTTTTTGACTTGAAGAGTTGCTTTTAGTATTATTTGTTTAGTTACTTTGTGAGCCATTCTAATTACCATGTGTATTATTGGACATACTTTGATTAACCTTCATCAACATTTGAGACATCATTCCAATCATGGTTTCAAATCTCATTCCCATTTGTGCATTTGGCTCAAAGAACAAGCTCTCTCCTTGCCTCTATCCATCATATTCTCTTTTGTGTTCTCACTATCTTTGGGAGGTTCTTGATGCATGCCTAAGATAGATTTGAAACTATTTATCCCTCTGGAACTTGTTGGAGCTTCCAATTATGTTTTCTTTGGTCTCCTATATAGTATCTTTTCACCCTCACTTAGAAAATTCAACTTTGAATGAAGGTTACTTTCACAGGTTGACAAGAAAAACATGCTTTGATACCACTATAATAACCACCTCAGATTTTTTTTGAAAATATAGAATGCAATATTGAAACTAAAGTAAAATGACGACTAATTATTAGCTTCTATATACAAATACATAAATTGACAAATGCAATGCTCACAACAGTAAACTATATCTAGAGTGGTTGGTTTGAAACAGTCACCACTCTATCAATTCAAATCAGAGAAGGAAGAAAGAGTGTTTGCTAATAACAAATAAGAGGGGGTCAAGCCTTCACCTCTTTGTCAATACAAAACATATAAATTTTATGTATTGAGTTAAGTGGGGGTTTGAAATCATCACCATTGAATTAGAAAACTAATATAACTTTAAACCCTTCAAATATGGAGCTAGCTTCAATTACAATATTAAAGATAAGAAATTGAAATCAAAATTTTCTATCATTAAAATTTGACCATAAAGCATGCAAAAAACTCACTCAAAGTTGATAAGAAAGGGCATATCCAAGTGCAAAAAACCCCAGTAATAAATATTCAAAATTTAACTAACAAATGTGTCACATAAAGTTACCCGAAAGTGCATATTTTAAACCTCCAAAATGTCTAATTTTTAACTTTAAAAAACCACACCACAACTAAAAACAAGACTACACACCAAATACTAGAAAGCTGCATCAGAATATCGTGAAGTATGTTGGAGTAATAAGTTGTTTTTCTTATTAGTTAAAGCATATTGATTTAATTATTAAGTCACTTATTATCTCTTTCTTTACTTAAGATAAAATTTAGCCATATAATAATTGATTCTTTTATTAATTATTATTATGCAACCTAGGTTTCCTTTTAGAGTTTTGATCTCCTTTTATAAGGATTGATCTCTCTTGTAATCATAACACATTCATTTTTATTGTATTACAATTTTGTTTTGCACATAAAAAATGTCTCCCCTTTCATGGATCCTTGCGTTCAGGCCTCCGTAACTTTTGCTTCTCTCTTTCTATGATAGGTGTTTGCATGCAGGTGATTCTTGAGAGCCTAGGGTTGATTTTTTCATCAACTCCAATATGGTATTAGAGCTTCAGATATTTTTGCCCATGTTCTTTTCATGAGAGATTTGGCCTTGTTTTCAAAGTTTTTAATGTTGGATCTGGGGGTACACTTTATTTCTGGGCATTTTGGGCTCAAAAGGACCTCACGGTTACGCTAAGAGCACCCAAAAACCCCTATTTCCATATAAAGAATTTTTATTGGTGTACTGATGTGGTATCACATAATTGGTTGCTTTTCAAAATTAGTGGAATCTTTTTTCTAGTATGTATTGACATGACACTTTTTGTGCTCCACTATTGAAGTAATTGTGCACCACTCCTATCTCCACTCCACTATTGACTTCTCGCCCCTAGTAAGAGAGTAAGTAATGCTAGGGTTTTAAGGAAGACTTGAGTAATAAATAATATAAAATATAATGAAAAATGAGAGAGAAAAAACAAATAAACATGATAACACAAAGATTTAATGTGGTTCACTCAATGTGGACTACATCCACTAGAGAAACACCCATCCACTTTTTTCTATTATCCAACAAAGAGAAAATTAAAATATGATATCTTTTGCATTATACAAGCACTTATTTATAGCCTTTTAAGATGGTTTACAAAGGTTAATTTACATGCCAAAACAATATAGGAACTCTTTTATAAAATAATAGACAATTTTAGCTTCTAGGTTGTTTCTACTAGCAAACCCCTTGCTAGTGGTGTTTCTCCAAGACCTCTATCGCGGGCTTCACTGCTAGCCCCCTGCTGGGGAGGTCATTCCTTTAGGCCCTACAAATGGCCCCCCTACACCCTCTTGTTAATTCATTTAGAGGGAAAACATATCTAAAAAAGTCACCAAAATTTAAGCCTAGTAGCATGATCAATCACCACACACCAACAATCTCCCACTTGGAGACTAATTAAGCTCCGCACCAAAAAATCTCCCACTTGGAGACTAATCCTGGATGACGACCACTACATCTGTAGATCCCACTAGATTCATACACTTGGGCCTAAATTATTTCTCAATTCCACTAGTATCATTGTCAAAGGCTAACAAAAACTAAGAAGGAAGTTAGTTTCTTTCAAGTTACTACCTTGGTCAACATATCTGCAGGATTCTTACTAGTGTGTATCTTTTCTAACTTCAACTACCCATCCTCTAAAATTGAGCATATGAAATGGTACAAAATTTGTGCATGTTTGGTCTTAGAGTGAAGGGTTGAGTTCTACATAAGATGAATGACTGTTTGACTATCACTATACAACTTTCTTTTCTCTTGTTTCTTTCCCAATTCATGAGCAATTTATCCAGAAAACTTTGTAACAAAATCATCTCCTTACTAGCCTCTATAGAAGCAACATACTCTGCCTCTATAGTGTAGAGTGCAACAACCCTTTGCAACTGTGAAATCCAACTAATTGTTGTTCCACCTATAGTAAACACATACATTGTTGTGCTCCGCCTGCTAGTAATATCTCTTGCTAGACTTGAATCAACATATTTTAGAAGAGTAGAGTTAGAACCTCCAAAACATAATGACTATGTAGTATCAATACCTCTTAAGTACTAGAGAATCCACTTTATTGCATTCCAATGCTCTTTTCCAAGATTGTTCATATACCTACTCACAAACTCCCACTACATGTGCAATATATGGCTTTGTACACACCATTACATACATCAAACTACTAATTGTTGAAGAGTATGGAACCTTGGACATATAGTCCATGTCTACTTGTGTTTTGGGACACATCTCCTTAGTCAAATTTAAATGATTGGGAAAAGGTGTACTAACTAGTTTTGCATTGTGCATTTGAAATCTCTTCAACACATTTTCTATGTAATCACTTTCAAACAATGTTAATGTGTGATTTTTTCTGTCTCTAATTTTTCTTATACCGAGGATTTGTTTTTCTGCACCCAAAACCTTCATAGAAAATGTATTTGATAATTTATATTTAAGCTCATTTATATGTTGCATATTATAGCCAACACCAACATGTCATCAACATATAATAGTAATAATATGATATAGCTACCATTATCCAATCTTGTAAAATAAATACAATGATTAGAATGCCATTTTTTGTAACCTTGTTCAACCATAAAACCATCAAATTTTAAATACCATTACTAAGATACTTTCTTTAGGACATACAAGTTTTTCTTTAACCTACACACTAAGTTCTCCTCACCTTTAACCTCATATTCATGTGGTTTGTGCATATAAATCTCTTCTTCCAAATCTCCATAGGGAAAAGTTATCTTTACATCTAATTGTTAAGGATGCAAGTATTCAATAGCCACAAGACTTAAAATAGTTTGAATTGAAGTCATCTTAAAAAAAAGAGAAAATAATTTATTAACATCTATACCTTTTATTTGTGCAAACCCTTTTACCATAAGTCCGACCTTATATTGTTTCTTACCTCCATGTTCTTTCTTTAACTCGTAAACCCACTAGTTTGGAAGTGCTCTTTTACCTTTAGGAAATTCAACTAAGTCCCAAGTTTGATTCTATATCAAAGAGTCCATCTTATCTTTCATTCCTTGCTCCCATTTCTTTTTAGTTTCAAGCTAAATTTCTTCTACATAACTTTCTAATTCACCAAAATCAGTCAATAGTACATAATATAATGAGGGAGAGAATCGTTTAGGGGGTCTACTTATTGTAGTATATCTTCTTGCGGGAGTTTGAGGTACCTTTTTTTGTTTAGGCTGCTCAATATTTTTTGACATTGATTGTAGTATATTTCTTAGGATCTCATCAAGCATTGCATAATCTCTATTTTGTTTTTCTTGTTTCTTTTCTTGCAACTAATTTTTATACATGACCCTCTTAATGAAAATGAAATCTCTACTCCTAATGATTTCGACTATAAAGTCCTATTCTTCAATTTATAGGAAAATATTATTGACTAGCTCGTGCCCTATAAAAGTACACTTCTTGGATTTTTCCATAAGCTTTGTTCAATTCTTAATGGCAATATGGACAAATGCTTCACAACGGATAGTTTTCAGGAATGATTAGTTTACCCTTTTTACTCATCCATGCCTCCTTTGGAATACCATCATTTAAGGAACTTGGAAGCCCTTTATTTATCAAGTAAACAACATCTATAATATTTTCCCAAAACTATAATGATAATCCTACATGAAATCTCATACTTCTTACATGATCCATGATAGTTCTGTTTATCCTTTCAAACACATCATTTTCTTATGGTGTTCTTGGAACTATCTTTTGTTTATGAATCCATGGTACAAACAATAGCTATCAAACTCTTTGTTGGATTATTTACCTCCATTATTTTATTTGAGACACTTCAACTTACTTCTTGTCTCATTCTCAACCAAAGCTTTCTATTTCTTTAAGGTATCAAATACATTAGATTATTTTGCAATAAAGTAAACCCATGTTTTCTTAGTTACATCATCAATAAAAGTAACATAATAATAAGACCTACCAATACATCTGAATGCACAAGCTCTAACTTTTTACTTTTATTTTCCTTCCCAACTCCAAGAAAATTGACTCTCTTTTGTTTTCCATAAAATCAATTTTCATAAAAATCTAAATCAACTTGTTTCAAACTTGGTAATAAATTTCTAGAGTGAAGAATCTTCATGCCCTTTTCACACATTTTCCCAAGTCTATTGTACCATAATGTTGTATATGTTCCTATGGAAGCTAGGGAATAGAATAATCATAATTTCAAGTACATAAATTCAATGCACCTACCCTTTTCCATTTTCTATTATTAATGATCCTTTAGTGATATTCCATGAATTGCCTGTAAATGTAACTGCACAACTTTACTTCCTAGATGTCTTGTTCTTATTAATTTTTTTTCTCAAAATAGGAACATGTCTCACCTCTTTCAACAATCATTGATTTCCATTTGGAAATTTTATCTATATGTTTCCTTTTTAGACGATTTGACATGGTTGTTCATGATTCAAATAGACATGTACAAAGTCACCTTGAACATAATCTAGAAAATAGTTCTTAAAGGGTGTGACAAGAAATGAACCCCCTAAATCTAACACCTAAGATTTAACAATATTATCTAAATAAAGAATAAAGCATCTTGTAAATATTTCCTGCTACATTTTCTTCCTTATTATTGTCTTGTTGTCCATCTCCTTATTTTCTCTTTCAAAACCAATAATCTTTCCTTTGATGTCCTTTATTCCCACAATGCCAATATTGTATCTTTGTCGTAGATTTGGATCTTATCTTTCTAGATTTCTTATGGTTTCTTCGTCTTTTCCCTTTTTCCTTTTATCTTCCATGTTTTGAATAATCAAAACATTATCTGATGTGTGACATGTGCTTTTCTATCACATTTCCTCATTAAGGATAATACCAACAACATCATCAAACTTTAAAGTGCTTGAACCAAAGAGAATTGCTTACAATGATGACCAAGCTATTCCAACTTTTTGGCAATGAGCACAAAATCAAGAGTCAGAACCTCTTCATCAAAATTTATTTTCACATAACTTAGTTGACTAGTAACCATGTTAAACTCATATAAATGATAAGAAAGAAATCCACCTTTCGACATCATATTAAATAAAACTTTCATAGTAAATATGTTATTATAGGCTAAGGGTTTCTCATAAATTTTTTGTAATGCCTCCATGAGACCCTCTGTTGTTTTTTTTTTTTCTATATTGCAAGTCATCGACAATGCTAAGCATAGTCGTATTGTTCCTAGTGCTTCTAGAACCAACCATTGAGGATTTGTCATAGTCGACGATCTCTTTGGTACTCCACCCAATGATATGTAAAGATCCTTTTGATATAGATAACATTCTATTTACATCCCATAGCTGACATTTTTGGCCATTGAGCTTATCATCCTTAAGATTTTCTTCTTCTTCCATTGCTCCCACTCAAATTATAAAACTCGTGCCAAAATGATTGAATTACACAACTTTGATACTAGTTGTTAGGGGTTTAAGGTAGATTGGAGCAATAAAAAATATTAAATATAATGTAGAATAAGAGAGACAAGATTACTAAACACAATAAGACAAAAATTTAATGTGGTTCACCCGATTCATGCTACATTCACCAAAGAAAAAATCGTCCACTTATTTCTATTATTTAGTGGAGAGAAAATAAAAATATAATATCTTTCATATTACATATCCACTTATTTATAGGTATTTGAGGTGCTTTACAGAAGTTAGTTTATATGACATAACAATAGTTGACTTCATAAATTTAATAGATAGTTTTGGCTTCATGGGCACTACCCTCGAAACCCCCAGCTAGGAGCGCTATCCATAGTAGCCCCTAATAGGGGTTTTGCCCTTAAAAAGCCCCAGTTGGGACTACTACCCCCACTGGGGCATTCCCCCCAGACCCCTATAAAGAGCTCCACCCCTGACCTTGGGGGCCACGCAAGAGGGTGTCTACCCTTGCACTCGATCATTAATTGATTTGGGGGGTAAAATGTAGTTGATAAAGTCACCAAAATTTAAGCCCGACAACATGATCAATCTCCACATAAGAACAAGTAAATCAACTTATGAAAAATATGGAGCGGAGTGGGAGCGGGAACAAGGCCACATGAGCTAGGGTTTTTGGTTCTTCGGAGGAGCTGAGCGAGTATGGCGATGAAGACAATGACCCACCTGCGCTTTTGCTTGAGCTGGTAGATGGGGTCTTTTTTGTGCCCAGTGCGCTTCGGCCTGAAGCTTTCCTGGTGTGCCTGTCTGCTCCTGTTTATGCCGGGACGGCTGGTGTTGCTTGTGTGGTGGCCTCCTCCACTCTTGTTTGTGATGCCCCGACTCTTTCCTGCTTCCCTTGGGCTCTTTCTCAGAGTGTGGTCTGTTGGAGTGGGAGTCGTGAGGTCTAGGTTGCGTTTTCCTTGCCTTGTCCATGCTCTGTTGGCAGTGTGGCTTTTTTTCTCAGGGGGGACAGATCTAGTGGCTCCTTGTTGGCTCTTTCGGTGGATTTGTCTTGTCCTCCTCTTTTCCTTCCACTCGATGGAAGGTTTTTGGGGGCCTTCTCTCCCCTTGCACTCTTGGGTCGAATGGTTGTTGGGGTAAAGCCTTTTTTGTTGCAAGGGGTTAGCTTATTTTTAGTCTTCCCCCTCTCTGTTTTCTCAGTGGTTGTTACCTAGTGGCTTTGCTTCTTGTGGTGTGCTCTATCCCTTGATACTTTGGTTTGGAGAGGCTTCTCTGCTCTGTTACACAGGGTTATAGAGGGAAGCAGTGTCAGAGTGCAAGCTCGTTCTTCCCTTTCCATTCTATGGTGTAGACCCCTGTTGTGGTGGGGTTTCATTCCTGGACCTAGTGGCTGTTGTTTCTTTCTCCTTTCCCGCTTCCTATAGAGGTGGAAGCTCCTTTTGAGGTGGAGGCTCAGCCTATAAAGGAGGCTCGATGCTGGTCGAAAGTGGTGTGGAGGAGTTTTTCTACTGGGCTTGGCCTGTGTTGGAGGGAGCTCTTTCTGCCTGAGCTCTATGCTTGTACTTACTCTCTCCTGGTAGATTGTGGCTTGGTGGTTTGGGGAGACTTTCGTAGCCCCATTCTTCTGGTGATGGTTGGGGGAGCCTTTCAAAACCCTTATGCTTAGGTGCAACTCAAGTTAAAACTACTTAATAATTTTAAGCTGCTGTTTTTATTCATGTTAGGATCTGCAAGGGTGGATTGGTTTCACCACCATGCTGGTTTTGGGTCCCAGGTCAAAACCAAGATTGGTTATGGGAGCCACTTCAAAACCAATTTTACAGGTTTGGGGTACCTGAAAACCCTGGTCTTCTTCTGTTGGCGTAAAGCTTAGGTTTCACCCTAATGGTTCCGCGAAACTAGTTTCTTAGTGCTTTGCATCCTTTTGGCTGCTGTTATTTTTTTGGTTCTGGGGCTGTAGGTAGTTCCTTTTGCAGCCAGTGTTGGGGGGCTTTGTTAAGACTATCTTCTTCTCCCAACTGTCTCATCTTAGATTTGTGCTAATTCTTCCTATTTGGGTTACAGTTCCCTTCAAAAACTGCTTGTATATGGTTTCAAGGCCCATTCAAATCCTGTTTTACCTAATAAAAAACAAGCAAATCAACTTTTCCATCAAAGATATTGTAGAAAGTAAGTCAAGTACGCAAGTCTAATCTACTTAGATATGATCTTGTTCTTAGACCTTAGGCTTATGCCCCTAGTTGCAATTTGAGTCTTTTCAAATCAGATTAGATACTTCATGCCAATAATCTTGCTTATGGTATTATCTTTATCTCTATTTATGTATTACTTATGTAATGGAACCATAGTTTCATTTAATAGGTTCTTATTATGTGATAATTATTAGCTATTAAATTTATGAGGTTGTAGTAAAATAGGGTGAGCATTTGAAATTTCCTTACCAAATACTTTTGTATTAGTTTTTCTCTGCGATCTATCTTTATAATGTTATCGTATTGATATATCATTAATACAACCTTTATCATTCATATTGATGATAATACTTAGGGTTAAATAGTTAATTGTTATTTTATACATATCAATTTAGATATAAAGCATCATACATAAAAAATAGTACATTGTCTTGAATAGGATCAATCTCTTCTTTATGTGATGTTAATAATGAGTTATTCTTTTGGAATCTGAAAAAAATAAAGTATGAAAGATTAATTTTTTATTTAGCTTGAATCTTTTATAGTTTGAATACAACTTGATAGATGTGTAATTCCCCAAAGAATTAGGTGAATACGAGTATAGATAAAATGGTTATTAATCATTTCGTGCAATTGTAGAATAGATTAGAAAGTTTTCCCAATGAGACATTGTTTAGAGATTGTGCCAAAAATGCAAGAAATCATTGAAATAAAGATACAAATTTAATTGAATGTATTAATTTTTTTCTCAACATTTGTGTGCTATGAGTTTTCATTTTATCCACAATGGCGAGTAAGTTTTAGTAATAATGTATATACACATATATGCAAGTATGATTATATATGTATTATCTACACATACATGTGTTATACCATCTTTCATGGATATTTGCATATTATTTTAAATGGTGAAATCTTTATTGATTATGTTATGAGTTTATATGACTATTGATATGTGAATATAGTCATCATTGCATTTGAAAGAGGATGACTTACAAATTTTCATATTAGAAGTTCAACTCGCATATTGAACATGTAGATTCTTTGTTGCATAAATGATAGAGTGTTTACATTCAATGTGCATAATATCTTATTAGGAAAAGAAAAACACCACTATCACGATATTCATCTACATGAAGTTAATTATGTATAGGCAAATGCGTGTTGATTTTTTTGTCTTTATTGAGGAAAGCAGTTGCTTCTCCTTGTGTGCATGTGCGTGTGTTTGGGTTATGTTTCTAGGAAAGGGTGTCAAATATGGGTAAATGGAGAAGGATAACCACTTTTCTGGGAAAATCCATTTATTTTAAATTATTTTGGTCAAAGACTTGTTCATTAAAATAGATGAATTAGCCTAGAAAATGAATAGATATGTCTCTTTTCAACATATCTTGGTAATAAGGCATTGCATTATCATGTATTAGATATGCATGCATAGATGTACTAGGTTGCACCAAGGTTTCCACCTTATCATTCTTTTCTAGGTAGCTAGGCTCATTATGTAAATATTGAAGTTAAATTTTAATTTATCCTTGTTATTTGAAATATGTGCAATAAAATAAATTAATGAGATAATTAAGGTCTGTGAACCTTATAGAATATACCTATTGCTTTATGTAATCTATCACACTTCATATTTTTCTTATTCACAAAACTAGGGTAATCACTTCAACAAATAAAGAAACTTAGAGCATAAGTCTACATTTTATTGTAAAACTCCATGCTCAAATCAAAACCTCAAGAAAATCATTATGAAACTCCTTAGTATTATTAGATAAAATTATTTGCAAATGTTTTTTGTTTGTAGCCTTTAGATATTTGAGAGTCTAGAAAGGAATTAGAATTTGTGCAAAGCATGAGAGAGTTGTGGGCATGACATCATTACTAGAGAAAAGAATAATTCCTTGCAAACCTTGTTCTGGAAAGAATCCATAATCGTGGCACTTCTTCAGATTATGAGTTAAAGAGGAATACAACCTTAGTCTTCAAAAAGTTTTCTTGTTTTAATTTTTGAAGTGGCATTCTCAATCTTTTTCCCTTTTCTTGTGTTGATCAAATTCATTATAGAGGTGGCATATATGTTATGTACCCAATGCGTCCCTATTGGTATATGTGTGCCTTAGTGACAACTTAGAATTATTTGACCATATGTTGGACCATAAACATGGTTCCATAAATGCATCTCAACTAATACAAGTCGTGGAGTCCATATGTGTTGTCTCTTAGTGCATAATATTTTAACAAATGGATCATTAGTCTCATAGGCCAACTATCTTTGTATGTATTTACTTTATTGGTGGGGATGGTTCTAATAAATTAAATCAATCAATTGTCCTTTATCACATGTCATCATTTCAATACAGGAGAGTATTCTAATATTATGTAATGTTTATTTAGTCACCAAAGAATTTGAAATGTGTCGTTATGTCCAATGGATGTCAACTATGTAGATGACTCTCATTTACAATTTTCTAAAGTAGCCTTAATGAGCAACTATAATAAATTTCCTCATTTTCACTAGTAGAGTTTATTTTAAAGATGAGTGGTTACCACATCTAATACATTTGCATAGGTTTAACATTGGATAAGGTGGAACATAATCTTGAAATCTTTGATTGACATAGATCATGTTGTAGGCCTAAAGATTAAATTCATTAACTTGTATGAACTAGGAAACTTTTAGATACTCTTGTGTATTGACAACTAATCTAATGGATATTTTGTAATAAGTGTTTGATGCTATTGTAATTTGATGTAATGTTTCATACACCCTTGAGGTTGA
Source organism: Chamaecyparis obtusa (assembly GCA_027943335.1). Lineage (NCBI taxonomy): Eukaryota > Viridiplantae > Streptophyta > Pinopsida > Cupressales > Cupressaceae > Chamaecyparis > Chamaecyparis obtusa. The sequence continues at coordinate 251,157 of BSBK01005091.1, forward strand.
TTTGTGATTAAATGCTATGTATACATGTTTGTAAGATACTTATAGGGTTGGTCTAAGAGCCAATTTCCTACAATGCCCATAGTCTAAACCATATTCTCAGGGGTCAATCAATGTATATTGTAGCATTATAAGGGAATGGAATGACATCCTTTATATGGTTATATGAAGACATTTTCAAGTTTAGGCTAGCCATAAGATCATATGTATCCATGATTAGTAAGGTGTTTTTTTAAGACTTTCGCTATAAGTTCTCTCATGTCTCAATTGTTGATATATATTATTTGGGAGTTAGTTGGTTTGGTAGAACTTCAAAAACATAAAAAACACTTTACAAAAAACTTTCTTTTGATGCATGTGAGATTTTTTGTTTAGATAGAAATTGAAGAATGTATAATATGTGGTATTTTCTCATTCATTTGATGTGTGTTTATGCATTTATTTGGATCTACTATCATACACATACCCTTCTTGTAAATTAACTATTAATGCAACAAAGAAAAATAGATTTGTATTCTAAAACATGTTTCAATGTGAAAGATGCTAGATTTAAACTAAATAAACCAAACAATAACCATACTTATAAACTAGGTTTTATAATGCACCTACATAAAATCCATGCATAGTCTATAAGGAGGGTTTGATGTGTTCTCTTGTGAGATCCTTTATTTTCTTTTTCATCTAAGAACAATAAAATATAAAGAAAGGTTTTTTAATGTGTGCAGAGAGTTACATATGCACTGTTGTGTAGTTTTATAAGAGCCTTTGAAGCATTGTAAAACCTAGGTAACATGATTTTAATAGTGGATGGTGGATCAATGCTTATCTTGGTATAGTGTTTACCCATTGGATTGTTTATTTATGTTAAACCTTAGTGTTGCAATATTGTTGTGTGTGATATTTTAGATGTCCAACCTCTATGATGAATAATTTTTGTGCTCATTATATGAACTTTATTTATTCTAATAACATCTACTTATTTACTTATTAGTGAATTAACATCGAATAAATCAATGAATGACGATCTCTATAAGAATATCTTCAAAATTTTATAGATCATTTAAATATTAATTGTTAAAAAAAATTGTGTAACATTACATATCATTAAATATTTTCAATCAAATTTTAAAACTAAATACACTTCATCCATAATATTAATACTTAATAGTTAGTGGGGGTGACCCTTTGGTGTTCATTGGTGAGGCTTCTCACCTCTAGTGCCTAAGTCCAAGGTTCAAACCTTGCATGGTTACTCTCTAATACATCAACAATTGAGAGGCCCCCAAGGTCTTGTATCTTGATTTACTCGCATGATGTGGAGTGGGGCATTTGCATTCTACCTAGGGAGTACATTGCTAGTTTAATTCTTGGACCATAGGAATGGGATGTTCATGTGGTAGTGGATCTTGAAGGAGATCTAAGACTTTCTCTTGATGAAATGGAAGATGTCAAAGCTCTATGGAAAGAATATCAAGACAAGATTAAGAATCTAGAGTAGAACAAATCAAACAAAGGTAGAGAGGTGGAGCAACCAAGATTTTTGTAGAAAAATAGGGTTTCATGGTAATGGTGGATCATAGGTGAGATGACCATTCTAGAAAAATTTTAGTGAAGGTTTTCAAAATAAAGCCTGGAGACCACTGACACAAGCATAGAAGGCTCTGAAAAACCCTGGGAGATGAAATTTTGGTTCAAAAAATGGTGGTCAGATTATGAGGGTTAACAACCCAAGAAAAATATGGGGTCTTGCATCTATGCATTTTGGTGGATAGGTAAGCTTGAAGAAGATCATTCAAAAGTTTTGGCGGTCAAAAAATCAAGAAACAACCTCGTAGAAAAACAAGGTAAGCAATACTTGGGATCATTCCAGAGTGATTTCCTTGTTAGAATATAATAAAGAATGGGTAGAATATATCTGTTTCTATAAGGAAAAAAAATATTATTTATGAAATGGAGTGGGGATTGACCAAATTTTACTAGAGTGTGACATTGGTGTGATGAACACTGGGGAGATGAGTGTATTTTGAAAACCCTCCCTAATGGATTCTATCTGGTCATATGCCCTACTACAAAGAATAAATAATGGATTGTAAATAGTGGACCTAAATCATAATGGGGGGAAAGTTTTCTATATCAAAGATTGGGTACCAAAATTTGATCGAAAAAGGAAAAAATAGAGGAGGTTCTGATTTGGATCTGATTGTACAACCTCCTGCATGAATATTGGGATTTAGAAACCCTCAAGTGCATAGGTAACCAACTGAGAATTTTTGTGAAGGCCGATGATTCACTTGAAAAAAGGGAGTATAATATGTATGTTCGTGTTTGTATCCCGTGGCAAGTGATTCACCCCCTTACATAAATGGTGGAGTTAAAAATAGGGGAAGACATTTGGAAATAAATGATCGAAGTGGAAGATATGGTGGAAACATGCACAAAATATAAGGGGGTTGGTCACCTAATGGGTGAATGCGTAATGAATGATAAAGGCAAAGGTCTGGTTTAAAATGCACTAATTGATCTGCTAATAGACTTAAAGAAAAAACAAACAAAGGAAGGATCTCTAGGGAATGCCGGATTGTGCCATGGTCAAGCTAAGTCAAAATGGTGAATCTTATGTTAAGGAGTTGGGGCTGGATTATATATAATGTCTATAAAGAAAATAAATTGATAATTTATTTTAAAATGGTGGTAGTTATATGCTTCAAGATCTTATAGAGAGGTTTGATCAGTCAAACCTAAATATTAGCCCTTAAATCAGTGATGAGAAAGCATTAGAGGATGTGCATGATTTAGGAAAGATGATGGTTGAGTATGGGAATTTCTCTGACCATACCTATAAGGGGTACATGATTTGATTGACATCTCATTATCAAGAAATAAAATAGACTCACTGACCCAACATGAGATGCAAGATAAGAGGGTGAAAAAAGAAGTAATGTCACCCTTGTGAACTTCCCATCAAGACTTGACCTTGTAGTTGAGTGATGATAAGAATATGGGATATGCTTGCCAAATTAATCTAACTAGTAACTAGGATAATTTACGCATTACTTATGGATTGGACATCCACAAAGTAGTTATCAATTGGTTCAATAGGCTCATTTATCTATCAATCTAGGGGCACAAATTTGAAATGATGCGGAAAAGTATATGCACTAAGTTACAGTAATTTCCATCACTATTCTATTGAAAGGAAACATTGCATTGAAAATAAATATTGGAAAGTAAATTGTCTCTGCAGGAATCATAAAGCCTCAAAAAATTTACTCTACTTAACAACATCCAAAAATCAAATAGGTCTCTACTCTATAAATGTCTTGTTGCAGGAACAACCACAGGTTCTGCTACCTAGTGGTTGCAAGAACAAAAGAGTACTAAATAACAAATAAAGAAATATAAAGAAATAGTAATATTCACTCACCAAGTGGGCCCCCTTGGATGAGTGAATTGGAACAACTCAATATATGCTTATTGGGACAAAGAGATCTCTGTTTTATTCAAATCTGGAAAACCAAATACATACTGGATGAAAACTGTATTAACTATAATTGCCCAAACTATAGTAAACACTTATATTCTTATTACTAAATCTCCTCTCTGAGAAGTCTACATGCAACTTATTTATAACAAAAGACTTCCTCAACTAACTCCTAAACTATCGGCCAACTCAACAGTATGGATTAAAACTATTTTATCTCATTTCAAGACATGTTTTAGACAATTCCTCAACTGACAGAACAAGTCCTCACTCATTAAATGATCTAGGTGAAATATAGGTTCTTCTTTATTGGATTTCCTCCTAAGTGTAGTGGTTTGCGCTTGACTTTCTTAACGACAGTCTAATATATTTATGGTAGTCAGAAAACCACTCCTTCTAGCGGTTGTTGAATTGGTCCATAACCCCTTTGTACTGTCATCTCCTTCAATAATTGAATGACTTAGTCTTGCAACAACGGTTAGTAGCACAAGCCAAATATATAACACATGATTATATCATCATCCTACTTTGAATAAAACATACATATACTAATTCATTCTTTCAGAAAATGGTTTCTTGGTTGCAGACACATATTCACATTTCAATCATCCATAAGAGTATGAATAATATAAAAAGTGATTAGTTAACCCATAGGAAATATTAGTTAAGTGGTCCTTGTTCTTATCATCAAGACACAATTGTTCATACTTAAAATAGGTCCTTATAATGCCTTTACACAAAACATTAAATTAAAAGAGTTCAATGTAAATATAACAACAACCTAGCTTTGGACTAACAAAATTAAGAAAGCATGGAATATAATAGGCCATAAGATGGCCTCATAATTCCCCCCGACTTAATCCATTGCTGGTCCCTCAGAAATTGCAATGTTGACGATTCTAGCATTCACTTAGAAGTCAAATGGTGAACTTTTCCCTGCTGCTCCTTTTCCTAGGCTCTAGTAATATCATCATACTTTGAATAAAACATCCATATACTAATTCATTCTTTTAGAAAAAGGTTTCTTGACTGTAGACACATATTCACATTTCAATCATCCATAAGAGTATGAATAATATAAAAAGTGATTAGTTAATCCATATGCAATATTAGTTAAGTGGTCCTTGTTCTTATCATCAAGACATAACTGTTCATACATCTTAAACTAGGTCCTTATAATGCCTTTACACAAAACATTGACTTAAAAGAGTTCAGTGGAAATATAACAACAACCTAGCTAGACTAACAAGCTTAAGAAAGCATGGAACATAATAGGCATAAAATGGCCTCATCAAGATCTATGGAAGAAAAGCCAAGAGAAGACCTAGAAAAGAGAATGATGGCAAGTGGGCTTATACATGCAGACATGAATAACAATTCCCACAAACCTCTCAACAATATGGAGAGATCGTCTGCTATGGGGGAGAATAATATTGATAGTGAACACCAAATGGATATTGAACATGGGAAAGAGACCATTAGGGATATTGAGGATGAAGAAGAGGAGGACCCTCAATTTAAAGACATCCAAATTTCTCTAATAAGAAATCTAGAAAGTTTATTTGAGGAAGGTAGAGAGAATGATGAAAATTTTGAGGATATAGGTTCTGATTATTTATCAACAGATAAATTTGGTGGGGAGGATGAACCGGGTCTAATGTTGAATTGAGAATTCTTGAGAAAATAACTTTAGAGAAAACCTCAACTTTACAAAATAAGGCCAAAGTTGGGGAAAAAATTAAAGAGGTGCTAGGTCTATTAGAAGGCAACTTGAACTTGCAGGAAGTGCAGCTGGTCAAAGAAAACTTAGATCAGAAAAAGGCATAGCCTTTTCTAGATTGTAATGAAGGTCTTTTATGGAATATTAGGGGCTGCAATGCCCCTAACAAGATCCGTCTGGCCAAAAGACTCTTTGATCAAATGAGGCCAAATTTAGTTTTTTTTGCAATAAACAGAATTGAAAGGAATGGATAATGAATCTTGTAGTAATTGCTTTAGTCGCTGGAAGTGTGGCATGGTTGATGCAATTAGAGCCTTTGGAGATTTAGTATTTTATGGAATGACTTAGTTGTGGATGTTCACGTGATTTGACATGAGAGGTTTTGGCAATGGATGAGTGAATACTCCAAGAAACGTTTTACAAGGTTTAATGTTATTAATGTGTATGGTCCAAATAGCTTTGTTGTAAAAAAGAGCTATGGCAAGAATTATCAGCATCCCTTTACAATCGAGACGAGGAAATGTTCCTATTAGGGGGGACTTCAATGTAGCACTCCGACCATCAGACAAAAGGGTGGTGTTAACTGGTTTGGTCAAAGTAAAAAAGATTTTAGTGATTTTGTCACAAGAAATGGTTTGATAGAAATGCTCTTTAAGAATGAGGAGTTCACATGGACAAATAGGCGAAGTGATTTCTTGAACATTGTTGAGAAGTTGGACAATGTTTTCCTTGTTGGGAATTTGGAAAATTCTTAATGGAATTGTGAGGCTGAAATCTTGCAGATCGTAGGTTCATATCATTATCCCATTAGCATATGTATCAAGAAGAGGTAAACCCTAATAGGTGTCCATTTAAATTTGAAGCAACGTGGTTCTGGGAAGAGGGTTTCAAAAATTTGGTGGTTGGATGGTGGACCAATGCTCCTTTTAGAAATGGTAATAAAGCTTTCATATTTTTCAAGAAATTGTAGTTTATTAAAGAACAACTTAAAATATGGAAATGAGAGACCTTTAAGAATAAATCTAAAGAAAAAATCATTTTGTAAGGTGAACTAAATTCTTTACATGCAAAATTCATTGAGGGTGGGATGTATGAAGAAGATTTCATCAAGGAAAAGACATTAAACAATATGTACTCTAAAGTTAAATACAAAGGGAGGAAGTTTTTTGGCATCATAAATCTCATGAAACCTGGTTAAAGGAAGGTGATCAAAATACAAACTTTTTCCACAATTTAGTGAAAGTCGGAAGATCTTACAACAAAATATTCTCAATTAAAGATGTGGCTGGAAACATTATTCAAGATAGTAAGCAAATCAATATCGAGGTTGTTAGATATTTTTCTGAATAGTTGGTAGACACATCTCAAGATCAAGACATATTGGATGTCATTCGTGGGTGTATTTTTGAGGCTCAAAATTTGATGTTAATGTGCGAAGTGTCTATGGAGGAAGTTAAATGTTCTCTTTTTAGTTTTGGGGGGTGGGGGGATAAAGCAGCAGGGCTGATGGATTTTGTGCTACTTTTTTTTCAAAGGTTGTGGGATATTGGTTTTGTTTATTTGTTAGATGTTATGGAGGAGTTCAGGAAAGGTGGTTTTTTCTTAACATATTTTAATAATACATTTATCACTCTCATCCCAAAACAAGTGGATATTAATACTTTTAGTGATTTTAGACCCATATCTCTATGTAACATGATTTATAAATTTATGTCTAAGGTAATGCTAATAGATTAAAATGTGTCCTTGAGACAATAATCTCCAATGAGCAGAGTGATTTTTCCCCTAACAGATGTATATATGAAGGTGTCATTGCAACCCATGAAGAAATACATTTCATAAGAGTTGTAAAGATAGAAAGAATGATGGTTAAGATAGATATAAGGAAGGACTATGATGAGGTGAATAAACGATTCCTATTTAAGGTCTTGGAAAAATCTAGTTTTTGCAAGGAGTTGATTGCTTGGATTGAGAGTTGTATTTGGGTAAAAGCACAATCAGGTGTCACCTTTTAGGCTAACTTATCAGCACAGTTAAATTTTAGTATTTCTAACTAAAAATTAATTTTGGTCAAACATATGGTCTAGGTAGATTCATTCTAGCTAAGTTATATAACTTCTTTAACTTTTCCAATTGGAAATGTTTATTAAATGCATGTTCTATACCACTTTGGGTCCAATTACCATAAAAATAAAATTATTTCAGAAACGTGGCATTTCAAAAACTCCTAATCTTTTTAATGATATTTTTTTAAAAATAAAAAAATACCCTTTTGTAGAGATCGGAGCCAAGAATAACCTCCTATAGATTTTGTAGTGTTTTAATTAGACATAGTTTATTGTAATTAAAAAATATTGCAAGTAAGTATTTTAACAATCAAGGAGATGTTGATTTGGAGAAACAAAAAAATATTAAATCATATTAAATAAATTTGAACAATATATGGTGCATTAGAGGAGAGAGTCCTCTTCAAGAATAAATACTTTGTTTTTTGATTGGGATAGATTTGTTATGAAAAAGATGTTGTGAGATGAAAATTGTCGATTTCAGTGAGTTGGAATTTGAATTATTATAAAAGAGAAAATAAAGGTCACAAACCAAATTTTATTTCTTCATGCACTAGCTATATATGTCATCTATGACATATTTTGAAATTAGGGGAAAAATGTTTATTTACATATAATTTTTTGGTGGGAACTAGACCCCTAATTTTCAGCAACTAAAAAATCATCTTTAAAAATTTAAAAAACATATCAATTCTTATTCAAAAAATTATGAAAAATATTAATCATAAACTTCATCCATTTTATCACATTTAATTAGTTTACATCATTTTCAATTTCCAAACATAAATGTCATTTTTATACTATTGAAGTTGAACAACTTTGATTTTGTTAGCCTTTTCCTTTGTAAAAGGGTGACAACTTATTGTGCTTTTACCCATTTCTACCCCTCATTTCTTTGTTTTGGTAAATGGAAGTCCTTAGGGATTTTTTGAATCTAATAAAGGAATTAGACAAGGTGACCCAATATCTCCTTTTCTCTTCATCATAATTGCTATATCTTTGGGGAGATTTATCTCAAAGAAGCGAAGGGATGGGGTGTGGAAAGGTGTTAAAGTGCCTGAAGGCATTGACCCTATCTCTCATTTACAATTTGTCGATACACCTTTTTAATGGGAGAAGCAACTTTCTAAGAAGTTAGAGCAATGGAGGAAATGATTGACAAATATATCAGGGCCTTAGGAAAACACATTAACTGGAGCAAATCAAAGATTTCTTCAACATTGCTATTAAAAGCAAAAAGAAATTTGTAAAATCTTGGGAATGAGAGTGAGTTCTTTACTAGGTAAATACTTAGGAATTCCTCTTTTTAGAGGAGCATGTAGATCTAGATTTTGGAAGGATTTGGTTGATTGCTACCTTACGAGAATGAATGGTTGGAAGAGTAAATGGTTGACTTTTGCGGGAAGAATTCTTATGCTAAAATTAGTAATATCTAGTATCCCTATATTCTCAATGACGTGTTTAAAGATTCTAAAGAAGGTAACACAGACTATAGGGAAAAAGATGAGAAAATACTTTTGGAATGGTGCAAATGATCTAGATAAAATCTCTCTTTTAGCATGGGACAAGGTTTTCAAGGCTAAAGACAATGGTGGGGTTGGACTCAGGGACTGATAGTTGATGAATATAGCTTTAGGTGAATAAATTGTATCGAACATTTACACTAACTTGAAACAACTGTGGGTTTAAAGCTTAAAAGCCAAATATCTGGACACATGTGAAAGGCATAGAATTTTCACTTTGCATAATCCTTCTATAGGTTCAACAATTTGGAATTTTAGTGTTGAGTGTAGGTCGTCATTATGGATCACATTTCTTGCAGATTGGCAATGGACATCAAACACAGTTTTGGGATGATTCTTGGGATGGAAACCCAACTCTAAAAGATGATGGTGATTCGCATGATCTCATACTACTCTTTTTGCAAAGGCGGGGTGACAAAGTTCAAGACTATATGGAAACACAAAAGGGGATTTTTAGGGTGGAATGGGTTTAGAAATCTTTGGAGAATGAAGGTCTCTCAAATCATCAAATGGGTCTAATGTAGGATATCTTTAAGAAAATAAAGGTTCTTCTCGTAGAAAATGAAGACAAATTGGTGTGGTGTGGAGCCTTAAATGGTAAGTATTCAATTAAGATTGGTTACCAACTCATAGACAACATAGACATGGAAGAACACTGGCCTTCAAATCTCTGTTGGAGGAAGGAATGTTTACCAAAATCAGGAGCCTTTGCATAGATAGCTACCGAAGGAAGAATGTTAGCACAAGAGAGGATGAAAAGTCTTGGTTTTGTTAGGCCTTCAAAATATGTCATGTGTGAAGTGAGTGAAGAAATTGTGGATCACTTACTCCTTCATTGTGAAGTAGCCTCAGAGTGTTGGGCTAAGCTACTAGCAAACTTGGTTTGGAAGGGCCCTCTCCATAACTCCATAAGGAAGGTTTTCGATAGCTAGCCAACATTAAGAAATACATCTACTTTGTTTAGTGTCTAGATAGTGAGCTCATCCATTCTCATATGGAAGATTTGGAAAGAAAGAACAAGAGGATTTTTTGAATAAAAAGAACCCAAGGAAAGATTATTTAACAAGATAAATCTTATGATCAAAGAGGTGGCGGTGACAACAACCTCTCAATCTTTCAAACCTCACATCCCCTTTAGGGTAAAAGCACAATCAGGTGTCACCTTTTAGGCTAACTTATCAGCACAACTGAATTTTAGTATTTCTAACTAAAACTTAATTTTGGTCAAACATATGGTCTAGCTAGATTCATTCTAGCTAAGTTAGATACGTTCTTTAACTTTTCCAATTAGAAATATCTATTAAATGCATGTTTTATACCACTTTGGGTCCAATTACAATAAAAATAAAATTATTTCAGAAAAGTGGCATTTCAATAACTCATAATCTTTTTTAATGATATTTAAAAAAATAAAAAAATACCCTTTTGTAGAGATTAGAGTCAAGAATATCTTCATATAGATTTTATAGGGTTTTAATTAGACATAGTTTATTGTAATTAAAAAATATTACAAGTAGGTATTTTAACAGTCAATGAGATGTTGATTCAGAGGAAGAAAAAAATAGTAAATCAGATTAAATAAATTTGAAAAACATATGGTGCACTAGAGGAGAGAGTCTTCTTTAAGAATATCTATTTCTTTTTTTTATTGAGATATATTTTTTATGAAAAATATGTTGCGAGATGAAAACTGTCGATTTCAGTGAGTTAGAATTTGAATTGTTATAAACGAGAAAATATAGGTCACAAACCAATTTTTATTTCTTCATGCACTAGCCATATATGTCATCTATGACATATTTTGAGATTAGGGGAAAAAATGTTAATTTACATATAATTTTTGGGTGGGAACTAGACCCCTAATTTTTAGCATTTTACAGCAACTAAAAAATCATCTTTAAAAATTAAAAAAACATATCAATTTTTATTAAATTTTTTTATTAAAAATATTAATCATAAACTTCATCCATTTTATCACATTTAATTAGTTTACAGATCATCTTCAAATTCCAAACATAAATGTCATTTTTATACTATTGAAGTTGAACAACTTTGATTTTGTTAGCCTTTTCCTTTGTAAAAGGGTGACAACTTATTGTGCTTTTACCCTTTACTAAGGAATACACGATTCAAATGTGGTCATGAATCAAAATAAGGTCTGTTAATGGGCCTAGCTAGGTGAATCTAGTTGTTGATTTTGTAAAGGATGTGGTGAGGGAGAGAATTTTAGAGGGATGGTTCAAAGTTAATTTTGGTGGGGTGGATAAAGGGAACCCTAGACCACTGGGAGAAGGTGTCATTGTTTGAGACTAACAAGGTATCATTGTGGGTTTTGGTGCCAAAAAGACAAAGGAGGGAACCAATAATGTTGTAGAGGAAAAAGAAGCCTTGATGGCAATTAAGTTGGGCAGTTTTTAGGAGCTTAAGAAAATACACCTAGAAGGAGATCCTTTAATAATTATCCAAGCAATCATGAATGGTAATTCAGTAGCATGACACTTACAGGACTTCATTAAGGCCATATTGGATGAATATGCCAATTTGAGGAAGTCAAAATAAGTCATGTCAATAGAATGGGTAACATAGATGTGGATCCATTATCGAAGTGGGCCCTATCATTTAGTAAATGTGATGAAATCAAAATGGAGGATTTTTAAAATTGTCATTGAACCTGCAAATTTTGACAAGTAAGATGGTGGGTGGCGAAAATGGAGGCTATGTTCACTTTGTTCACTAATTGCCAGCAATAGGCTTTTTAGCCTAGTAACAAAGAAATGTCAAGTGCAAAAGGGACGATGTGATAATGGTATCTCTCGATCTGTTGGGCAAAAGATTCAGTGAGGCTAGTCATTGATACAGGTTGAATATGGATGTCATCACACTAGTGTTGGCATGTGGATTGGAGGTATTAGAGAATGAAGAAACCATCAGGTGGGTTTTGCACTATGTGTTTGATGAGGGTGGTTTGGATTTAGTTTTCAAATGGGCAGTACTAGGAGTAGGGTTTGACATTTCTGAAGGAATTGAGGATCCCATGGAGGCAAGAGAGGAAGGGATTATTCCCTTTGTGTGCTGGCCTAGTCGAGTGGACATGATTGATTATTGCATGAAGGTGTTGACGGCTTGGAAGGATCTCAAATTGGCCCATTGTTAGCGAGAATTCGAGGTTAACCAACAAATGGTGGTTGTGGAGACAAGGTCGAGTTTTCCAAGGAGGCGTAAAATGAAGAGGGCTTCATAGGTTGGTCTTGGTAAAACAAAAGTGCAGAGGGAAAGCAATGGGGGTAAATATAGCTGCAATATAGTTTGGGTTTGAGTTTTGTTCTTTTTGTTTAAGGGCACTAATTTTTTGTAATGTTTAAAATCAACTAGAGCTTCAATGGTGGCAAACATGATTTTTTGAATGTGCCAAGACATTTTGAAATGTGAAGCCTCGAATCATGTGTGAAAATAGGCAGTGATGGTAGGGTTGGGAGTCTATGTCTTGTAAAATGAAGGTAGAACACACCTTTTTAGATCGAAGGTAGGTTTCAGGAATGATGCTTTTTACGGTGGTGATTGGGTGGAATCCAGATGGTTTTGTGAAAAACAAAGGCTTTATGATGTAAATATGTATATACTTTATTAAAAAAAATAAAAAAATAGTACCGACAAAAAAATACTTAATAGTTAATTAACCTAAATATGACATCTGAAAATAAAATTGACATCTGAATCTCCTTGAATTCAAAACTACCGGCTTAGTTTGAAAAAGTTAAAAATGCGGTTTCCCCGATTTCAAGGTGAAAAAGAAATGACAATTTCCCAAACAAGGAAATAAGATAAAAATGGACAAAGGCTTGTCCACCTCGTACCCGACACGCGTCTTTCCTCATAAAGTGTGCAAAAAGCATTTTCAAAGCATATTCCAAAAATGCCACGTATAAGTACACAGAATCGGAAATCATCGACCTGTCTTGATTTCACCTCCTTTTCAAAATTCAAGACTACACCCAAACTAATGTTATCCTTTTATATCGTCTCAATTCGTACGCTGCCTTTTCCCCAAAAAGTTGGAAGCAGCGTCCACTCTGGCAACCACGTCAGCAACAAAACCCACGTAGTAAATGCCACGTCAGATTCCTGCATCAGTTTTGACTCGCGCCTTTCGAAACAGTCAAAGATTGTTAGATGCGAAGCGTGCGAACACCAAAACACATTTAAATCCAGCGGAATCTTCTCTTTCCATATTCTCTCTCTACGTGATCTTCATACCGTGCATCAGGATCGCTCTATTTCCTCACGTTGGGTGAAACGTAGCGGTCACGGGTTCGACTCTCGTCGACACTATTTTGTCCGTTTTCCTTTTTCCCGAGGAATTACTGGTAGCGGGTTCAGTTCTACCAGGTTCAATTTATGTTTCTGTTTCATATTTATTTGTTTTAACGAAGGTCGCGAGTTCGATTCTCGTCTCCATTCCCCCCCCCCTCTTTAGTGTCTTTTCATCGTTCTGGCAAGAACAGGTCTGCGGTTCGATTCTGGTGGTGTACACATTTTTTTATTTGTTAGTCAGTTTGTGGGAATGATTTTTAAAATAATTTAAAATTTTCATATAAAAAATGTAGACAAGCTAGGAAGAGGTCCTAACATCTTTTCTAGCTCTAGAACTGAGTTATCCACCGCTTCCCTTCTGTATTTTCTTTTTTCGTCTTTTTTGGTTTTCTGTTTTGAGTTAAGAGTCTGGATTTTATCTGTATACTGAGGTGCTCTATCGCTGCACAATCCTACTTTCATCTGTTGTATTTTGAGCATGGATTGACCTTTCAATCATGACGAGTCCAGTAGGCATGACTTTAGAGATCAACAATGGTGGCAGCACTGCCATGGAATCCAACCTGAGCACAAGCAGCGGCAGCTTTGACACCAGTAACTCGAGCTATAGCAGCTCCACAACGATAGCAAGCCTAAGCAACAGCTTCAGCAGCGTCATTAACATAAATAGCACAGATTATGCTGCAAAGCCTGCCGAAAGTGACAAAAGCTGCCGTAACAATAGCTGCAGCAGCGATGAAACCAGCAGCAGTAACAATAATATTTGTCCTCGTCCATGGAAGAAGCCGCACAAGTCCAACAATGATGTGCGATGGGAGACGATACAAGCAGTGAAGAATGGGAGCGACATAGGGCTGAATAACTTTAGGCTGTTGAAACGGCTGGGAAGAGGAGACATTGGTAGCGTGTATTTGGTAGAGTTGAAGGCGACAAGTTGTTATTTTGCAATGAAAGTGATGGATAAAGGGAGTTTGGTGAACCGGAAGAAAATGATGCGGGCAAAGACTGAGAGAGAGATTTTGAGCTGTTTAGATCATCCATTCCTGCCGACTTTGTACTCGCATTTTGAGACGGAGCAGTTTTCGTGCCTGGTTATGGAGTATTGCAGCGGCGGGGACCTTCATACATTTCGGCAACGCCAAGCTGCCAAGTATTTTTCTGAATCTGCTGTGCGGTAAGTATGCTAGTTTTGGAGATTTGAAGCTTCTGCAATACTTATTAAGAGAGATTCAAGAAATATTTGCAATCTACATTAATTAGCGAGAAACTTTTAAGTGATTTTCAGTGTTTCCTAAGTGATTTTTAGTGTTTCCTGGACTTCGCAAGTTTTTAATGTGTTTTCAAAGACCTTGCATTCCGTGAACCAAAACAGGTTGCCGCTTTTCCTAATTCGAAAGAAGAACCGCATTTCTAAAACTGGATTATTCTGCAAAATTTGAAGCAAAACCTTGCATTTATAAGTTAAATCGATTTAGTTTCAAAAGTTGGAAAGATCTCTTCCGTTTTAAAGTTTGAAACAGGATTTGTGTTTGCAATATTTAAAGGCAGGCTTGCGTCTGTAAGATTATTTTTAAAATATTGAAGGCAGTGTTTATTAACTTCTAAGATAATCTCTTCTTATCCAAAGTTGGAAGGAAATCCTACACTGTTAAGTTGAAATATGATTTTTTCTGTTTCTTCAGAAAATTTGGAAGCCAACATTGCTACATATGAGAGAAACAAGTTGGCTTCTCAAAATTTTAAGCATCGTATCTTAAGTTGAAGCAGATTTTTGTTTTTTATTTTCTTATATTGAAGAAAACCTTGCATGTAAAAATAGGACTTTTTGGGACAAAATTTGAAGAAATTGCATTTATAAAAGAACGCAACAAGTTTTCATTACAAAATGTAAAGAAAACTCTGCAAATTTTCAACGAAGTCTTGCACTAGCAAGTGGAAACAGTATATCCACCTTTTGCAAGCGTTTAAGGAATCTTTGGATTTCTTATCTTGAAACAGGTACTTTGTTGCAATATATCCTTTCATTGATTGAGCTGAACAAGATTTTATTGCATGGGAGGGCAGTAGGGTGCAAAAGTTGGGGAAAAACTCGTATTGAAATAGGATTTACATTTTCTTTTCCCTTATCCTTAAAAAGCCTTGCATTCAAGGTCTCGAAACATTATGTTTTTCAAAATCTTTGAAGTGAGCCTTGCATGTATAAGACGTCTTAACATTTTTTAATTTTGCTTCGAGGTCATCTACAACTAAGCCCGTACAAGGAACCCCTCGAAACAAATACCGACAAGAGTATCACCATAGCAGTCACAACAGATCAAAGATTCAAAAACCAGTAGTAAAGCTAATACAAAGCATCAGGCTTGCTACTCAATCCCTGGGTCCGCAACCATTTTTGAGAAAAGGAAAGCAAAATTACCAATCAGCATAAAAAATTTCTTCATTAATTTATTTAGGATATTTGCTCTTCGTCTCAAAGGGAGGACTGCCATCCATATCTTCAGTCCTTCGAATATGAAACATGTCAAAATGATAAAGAACTTTTAATTTTTCAATCCTTTAGAAGCACTGGCCATCCTTTTCTTTTTCTTTTTAATCCTTTTTCCTTTTTCCTGGAACAGTCTGTAACATAAAATTTGAGGTGATACACAAAACATTGACAGTTAGCAGGAGAAGTATGAGGGATAACTTCAGATTTTTCTATTACTTAGTCCTTTGTTTTTCCAAAATATCTGCACGAAAGGTTCAAACATGTTACTACGACCTGTAATAGGCTCCTGCTTTTTTACACAGAAAACTACACTTGGGGTAACAAACCAGGAACACCCAAATAGCATCCACGTTCTGTCTCTTGAGATTTTCAACTTCACAGGAGACATTAACTCACCTGAAATCGATTTATCACTAGAATAATCAAGTTGCCTCGAGAACTAGTGTTGGTATCATGATCAAAGAGAAGCCTGATCATTCATAGGAACTTGACCTCCCATCGTTAGGGGAACCTAAATAACATTTTGGGCCTGCCCGTTCAACCCAAAGCCAGGTGGCTCATCCGAGCTACCAGCAGTCCTACTATCCTCTCTAATACTATCATTTACTTCCTTGCCCATTTGCAGCATCAATACATAATTTCACAAGGTCATTGTTGGCCACTACGCAGACTCTTCAGTCTGACTATGCTCATGTTACCACTTAATAATACCAGTCAACATCATTTTCCTGCTTCAGCTTCTTTATATTCTCTTACGACGATGGAGTCCATCACTCCCATTGCTTCTATTTTGCACACGATTCCATTATATATTCTACGATTTGGCCTTGCCCTAATGATCATTAAACTGCTCTTTATGGTTATACAGGTTGAAGTAGAATATTAGGATGAGCTGGGTTGTTTCTCATTTTCCGTTGCTCCTGGATTTTCAGTGTTTTTGGTGATTCCTGTAGCTAACAATCATGAATTTTTGGCTTTTTTTATCTTCCTCTTAAGGCACTAGGTACTCCAACCTTAAGAAACTTCCCTATTCCTCTGTTTCTAATTAAGTTATATCACCGTAGTAGATTACTAGATAAGACAACCTGTAATTTTGGTGAAAAAAGGATTTCTCTCCACATTTACAGAACCCACGCCTCACATCTTGCCGAGACATATTTCTATTCATAACAAGCTTCCACCCATCAAATTTTGTTCCATGCATACCTAGCATATATACAATTAAAGAGGATCTGCTTCAACAATTTTTGGCAAACAACATTGGATGTAATTATTAGCATCTATACTTAATTATCTTGAGTGTTTTCCTCAAGACTATTGTTTTATTAAAATAGTTTTTTTATTTTCAGATACTCTTTGATCGGAACTGAAATCTGAATAATCGTAAAAATGATGAAGCTCTAGACATACTATGCTAATATGTTGAGCTCGGAACAGATAGGTTGATCAGGCATAACAACCATCTAAGGTAAGACCTTTTAGGCGTCAAACAAATATAGACGAATATGAATCTTTGAGATCCTTTCAGGAGTCGGATTCCTTACATTTCTTGTTCGGTCGGACTATAGAGATCGAGAGGTACCATCGATAATTTTTAAAGGTAAAAGTTAGTAAGTTATTTCGAAAGCCAATGGAATTCCACCCAATTTATTTCATTCCATATCTTAGGATCCTAATCAAAGTGAAAAATAGCGTTACCAGGTTTCTAGTTTTCCTCAAACATTTTATCAGTTGTTTTTTTCATCGTTTAAGAGCTTGTACCTAGATTTCATTTCTCCTCAATTTGTTCATCTATCGAATTTAATAGGAGAAGATAATTTTAATGTTCACAAGACTAAACATAGTCTATGGGACAGCCTGCTGAATTCAGTAAATCAATTATTTTCCTATATAAATTGATGATGAGTGCTCTAACTTCTCATTATGCTTCTTGCTAAATAACTTATATCAAGAATTAACTATTAAAATATTCATAAACTTATCCATACTATCTTGTAAACAACACATTCAACAATAAAATACTATTCAATTTCCACATACATAAATATCACCATCACTTCGATACCTTGCGATTGCGTGCCCAAGCTTTCGCAGGATACCTTCTACGTAGTATGCGCAAGGATTCCACCAAATTGACCCAAAAGCTTGTCGTTTAGTGTTTCCCTTAAATAGTGATTGTTAAGGACAAGATCAGATGCTTATCGAGTTTCTAATCCTTCCAAATGGATTGAGAGACATGAGAACTTGTAGGCCTGTCATTGAGGGACTCGAACATCAAATCAATGAAAGACGAGCCCTACAAATTGAACCTATTTCGGTGAAAACCATGATTAATAATTTGTCTTAGTAAAGTCTACTCCAGAGCATATGCATAGAAAGTTTTAATAATCCATTTAGTTCCTAATGCAACTCCTCGGTGTCTCATGATTAAAGGATTTTGCTTCGTCCCTCCACCTTGCTTTACCCCACAATATTTATGCTTTGAATTTTTTCTAGAATGTTATATTTCAAATTCCTTAAAAAATACGTGGAACATAGTGCCTGCTTTCACACCAATATCAATGCATTCAATTTAATTTTTAAAAAGAAACCTGAAAAAAATAATATTAATACACAACTGAAAGTTTTAAGAAAAAAATATTCAAAAAATTGAAATAGATCAATATCTAACTTAAAAGTATATTAATATCTATAGATGATTAAAAAATTAAGTGAATTGAACTTGAAAATATACAATAGAAAGTTTTAAAGATAATTTTAGAAAAATTGAAAAAAAATAAAAACAAAAATCCTTAAAGAGTCTTAGCTTTCAAAATCCTATAAAATATTTGGAACATTATTGAAGTAACAAGAAACCCAATTCAAAGAATATTTGGAACATTATGCAAGGAACTAAGATTCATGAAAGTGGAGGTAGAAAGGGATTCTATTATTGTCAACAATGCTCTTAGATCCAGATAATCCATCAATCAAAGGCTTAAGTCACTTCTTTCGTAAGTTTTGGTGTTATTAAACTCTTTTGACAATACTACATTCAATCACATTTATAGAGAGGGCAATATTATAGCGGATAGATCATCCAATCTGGGAGCATATGGTCGTCGATTAGGAAAATATATGACAGATATATCTCATCTCCAATTCCATCTAATTAGTTGATTCAAGCTTTCATAATATTTAGGGGAGAACAACATACTAACAACAGAGTGATGGCTTCTCTTATAGTAGGTAGCTAGTCAATATCATTAAATTGACATATGAATTAGTCTAGTCTTTCCAATAAAAATCAAAGAGATCTCTTCATCAACATTTAAAGGGGCATGCATTCAAAAAGGCATCGTTGGTCAAGGAATGTTTTAGAAGTATTTGAGATCATCTGTAGTAGACGCAGTGAACTAGTCAACAATTTAATTCATAAAATTTCAAAATAATAACTGTTTGAAAATGAAAGTTGTGCCTGTTAGGAAAGCAATGGTGTGGAAATGCCTTCCTAATGCCAATTTACAGGGGAAATAATAAAGAGTTCGAATCTACTTTAGAATATTGAGATAAGCAAAAGAAACAAGAATATAGAAAATGTCATGCACACAAGATAAACACAGGAGACCAAATTTACATGGGAAACCCTTAAGGGAAAAACCCACCACCGAAAAACCCTAGTGTCTTCTTTCTATTACAGTAACCAATGTTACATACAAACAATAATGTATTTTTGCACAGGCTCAGATTGAGTTACAATCAACCTGACTTTACACCATTTTGACACTACTATTTCAGCCTTTTTTAGCCTCCCATTCCTAACGAATCCGTAGACATTTATACACTTCGTAATTCGTTATAGAATTCGGTATAACAACTGTCGCTTCATGAAATGGTTACTAGCAACCTTGGCACTCCTCTAATCGACGGTCCCTTCGGCATTGGATACTCCCTTTGGCATCGGGTCACTCCCTTCGTCCTCAGACACTCCCTTTGGCATCGGGCCACTCCCTTTGGCCTCGCTCACTCCCTTCGGCATCGAGTCACTCCCTTCGGCCTCAGACACTCCCTTCAGCATCGAAACATCTCACCATACATGTAGGTGAGCTTGAGTTTCATTGTACACCATGCCGCACGGTCTACATATCTTTCCTCACCGTACTACATTGTTGGGCATGATGCATCGTACGGTGGAACCCCCTATAGTAGACTCATGTACGGTGAGTCACTGTACATCTTCGTCACACCCAACAATCTCCCACTTGACGAAGTATGTACAAATATTCATAGAGTTACTTAACATGACCGACAAGAGAAACGTGGACTCCAAAGATCATCATACTAATACACCATACCTTCGTAAACTAGACTTTACCATGTGCTTCATTGTGATACCTGCAACAACAAAACTTGAATGGTCTTATCTTACACATGAATGTTCCCACCTTCTATTATGCCACTGTCACTAGACACACATAGAAGCCATCCACAGAGAAAACCACAACCTGTCACACAGAAGAATCATAATTCTATCTAACTGATATCACAAGCCACAAGCACTCGGTCCAAAGATAACCACATGTACTAGCAATTATAAAAAACATAGCTTAAATAACATCCACGATAAATGCTAATGTATCCAACTATCCATACCTCCATGGTATATCACATGAATTCAAGACCAACAACATATACATACAGTCTTAAGCCTCAAAGCAATATCTGCCACATATACACTAAGAAGCTTCCACTGCACAACTAATGTCAGTCTGAAATGAATCCATTCTACAACATCACATAGAAGTGCAACAAAAAACTTGTAGCATCAAGAACATCAACAATACATCAACCATGTACCATGTCCTTCTATGTACACCTCTAAATGCCTCTCAGACTTCTTGCTGAAACCATCAACCGTTCCAACAAACACATCTCTAATCACAAGAGAAAACAACATCACCACTGTCTCTAAGTATCCACGAGCACCTGTAACTGATCAATCCATGCCAAATCCAAATGGAGAACAACTTCATGAAGTGTCAAGTAAATGACCAATGTACTCAATACACAAACAAAACCAAGATCAATGTCAAAGTTCCAACCATGGCCTCAGGAACATAAACATGACAACATGACTAAAATATCTCAACCAAAGAGATAACATGCTCCATATGAAAATACCATAACATGTCAAATGAAAACATAATCCACACCTTTATCAAAGACCCTGTTGAGCCCTCAAGATGTCAACATCTTCAATCACATGAAGATAAACATCTCCAAATAGTAATTCAACAAATGTGAAAAGATCCTTATCAGGATCCAAGACACCTTCCAACATCTGCAATACTAATGAAGATCATTTGCTAACAAAAGAACCTACAACATTGCCAACAACTCCCACTGAACTGTGGTGTCGAGTCACACATGGCATCTACGTCATTGCCAACAACTCCCACTGTACTATGGTGTCGAGTCACACATGGCATCTACATCATTGCCAACAACTCCCATTGTCTTGTGGTGTCGAGTCACACATGGAATCGTGACAAACATCTTCCACATGAAGATCAAATCAATCTACCAGTCATCATCAGATGACCGATTAGCCAAAGCAGCACTGCTAGCATCTTCATCATTACTCTGAGAAGACTCTGAATCAAAAGAACTCCGCATTTTCTTCTTCTTCTCTTTGCAATCCTTTCAGATATGACCAGCCTGCCCATAGTTCCAACGCTTCACTTTGGATTTCTTTCCAGAATATCTAGACTTCATGTCCTTGCTTTTGTCCTTCGATCTGTCTCAAACGGCGAGAGCCTCTTTAGACACCTCAGAAGATTTCCTTCTCATCTCCTCCGATAAAAGTGCAGCAACTACTTCATCCATTTTAAATTGGGTGGTAGTACTTCCGATGGCCATCACAAGGTGATCCCACGAATCAGGCAACGAGCACAGCAACAACATGCAACACTTTTCTTCACTAACGAACACACCAACAAATGTTAATTGTGCAATCACCATATTAAATGCGTTTAGATGATCTGCCACAACCGTTCCTTTGTCCATCTTTAAAGAGTACAATTTCTTTCTCAAGAAAAGCTTGTTTGCCAAGGATTTTCCCTGATAAATGTCTCCCAACTTCTTCCACAGGGAATGCGTGGTTTTCTCTTCATGGACATTCAACAAAACAAAATCTGCAAGACTCAACCTTATCAGTCCTCTGGTCTTTCGATCTTCCAGATGCCAATCTTCCTACTTTCAACTAGCATATCTTCAACTTTAAGTTTCCACAACTCAAAGTTTGTGCCATTGAACTTTTCAATGTCTATTCTTCCTAATATACCCACCATCTCAATTTCCTAACGAACACTTTGCAAAACCCCAGTGGAACCAAATTGACACAAACAACCAACCCTTCGCAACAAGGATAACAAAAAATTAGTCTAGCTTTGATACCACTTGTTAGGAAAGCAACGGTGTAGAAATGCCTTCCTAATGCCAATTTACAGGGGAAATAATAAAGAGTTCGAATCTACTTCAAGATATTGAGATAAGCAAAAGAAACAAGAACATAGAAAATGTCATGCACACAAGATAAACACAGGAGACCAAATTTACGTGGGAAACCCTTTCGGGAAAAACCCACCACCAAAAAACTCTAGTGTCTTCTTTGTATTACAGTAACCAATGTTACATACAAATAATAATGTATTTTTGCACAAGCTCAGATTGTGTTACAATCAAACTGACTTTACACCATTTTGACACTCTACTATTTCAGCCTTTTTTAGCCTCCCATTCCTAACAAATCCGCAAACATTTATACACTCTGTGATTTGTTATAGAATTTGTTATAACCATTGTCACATCATGAAACAGTTACTAGCAGCCTTGGCACTCCTCTAGTCGACGGTCCTTTCAGCATTGGACACTCCCTTCGGCATCGGGTCACTCCCTTTGGCCTTAGACACTCCCTTCGAGGTCTCTTTCACTAGTTGATTTGGGGTTTTAGTACACTCCCTTTAGCCTCACTCACTCCCTTTGGCATCGAGTCACTCCCTTCGGCATCAGAACATCTCACTGTACACGTAGGTGAGCTTGAGTTTCACTGTACACCATGCCGCACGATCTACATATCTTCCCTTGTCGTACTACATTGTCGGACATGATGCATCATACGGTGGAACCCCCTACAGTAGACTCACGTATAATGAGTCTCCATACATCTTCGTCACACCCAACAATGTGAGCAATGGAAAGTTGGTCTTTCCCCCAAAATTGTGTAGTTCTTTGACCTAATTAAGGTGGACTATTGCATGTCTTATCAATTTTGATATTTGTAAAGGACAAATTTAGCCTACAACCTGAGGTAGGTAAACATCGCATGAGTGAATGGTACGTCTGTCACAACCCCTAAAAAAGATACTTGCCTTTTTGGTCTCGCCACTTTAAACAGAATAGGAGAATCCATACTACTCACAAACTTCTAACTTTGTTCTTCTCACCACAATTCGCTGTTATTGCCACAATGTTTCGTTCTTTGTTGAGAAAGAAAAGAAGAAGGATTTGATAAAGAAAAATCTCAACTTCAAAATAGCATTGAAAATTGCAATATGTGAAATCTCTTGAGCGATTTGCAATTATGGCGAATTTTTTATTCTTGACATTTCCCCTGCTCTTGCATCATCTGGTCTGTGTCACAACCCCTAAAAAAGCTACTTGCCTTTTTGGTCTTGCCACTCTAAACAGGATAGGAGAATCCATAGTACTCACAGACTTCTAACTTTGTCCTTCTCACCACAATTCCCTATTATTGCCACAACTTTTCGTTCTATGTTGAGAAAGAAAAGAAGAAGATTTTCATAAAGAAAAATCCCAACTTCAAAATAGCATTGAAAATCGCAACATGTGAAATCTCTTGAGTGATTTGCAATTATGGCGAATTCTTTATTCCTGACATTTCCCCTGCTGCCAAGAATCAAATCATTTCTATGGCCTAAGTTGTTGGAGGAAAATAACTTCTACTAAATTGACAATCTGCTTTCATTTTCAATTTTCAATATCCGCGCCATTCCTTGAAAGAAATAAAAGCCAGTGCGAAAAGATAGAGCATTTATGGCAAGATATGACATCCTTCTTGCAACGATCCTTGAGAAGTGGAACAAGTACAGAGGATGGAGTTAGTGGTTGGCGAACAAGTACGAAACAAAGCTCAATAGATTGAGATGGTTACTAAATTTAGCACGGAAAAGGAAAAACCACATCATAAAATCAAGGCGAAAGCAAATTTCCAATTTAGTAGAAGTTATTTTCCTTCAACAGCTTAGGCATTGGTGCTTTAAGGTTTTTTAGGATTCTAGTTGGTGGCAGGGGAAATGTCAGGAATAAAGAATTCGCCATAATTGCAAATGCTATTTTGAAGTTGAGATTTTTCTTTATCAAAATATTCTTCTTTTCTTTCTCAACTGAGAACGAAAAATTGTGGCAATAACAGGGAATTGTGATGAGAAGAACAAAGTTAGAGGTCTGTGAGTAGTATGGATTCTCCTATCTTGTTTAGAGTGGCAAGACCAAAAAGGCAAGTAGCTTTTTTAGGGGTTGTGATGGACCAGAGGATGCAAGAAATTTTATAGGATCCACACATTATGGTGGTCAAGGTTTTATTGGGGATTTTTAGGCAAGGCGGACCATAAGTATAGAGTCAATACAGAGATTGTGGCGGTGTTTCTTGCAATGTTACTGCATGTGAACATGAGCAAAAGGATGGCAGAGAAAATATGCAAGAAAGTCTTTCTTGCATATTTTCTTGTAGATATGACTAGAATTTTGCGGAATTTAGACAACGATCTTACTATTCCAAGACCCAGGGACTACGATGTAGCCATTATTAATGGACGCCCGCTAAAGAGATATCTGATATTGGAAATCGAGGACCAGAGGATTTTCAAATACAGGAGGCTTGACATTAGAGAAAGGATTGATTTCTTAATGAAATTATACAAGCTCCGTCACAATGAAGGGCCAAGTTGGGTTAGGGACTTTCTTAAATTCCAAAATTTGGTAGCAGAGAATGAAGGAGATCAGAGGCTGAAGAATATGGAGGTAGGACTTCTGTCAATTTCCAACTCTCAAGGCCCTCCACTGTAGGACATCGAATCATGGGATTCGAACAAGAGTGCAGAACATGTAATAATGAGAACCTCGCAAGAACAAGCAATTGTTCAAGCAAGAAGAGGCATGTCAATGACCCATTTGCAGAGGACAACAGACTCTGAAGCGGCAGAGGGAAGCGTGAGAGGACGAGGAAGAGCACATAAACAACTTCGGGGAGGCTAGTGATTCTCCTTCCGAGCTTTGATGTAGTTAGTTTTTTGTCTTTTTGATTTTGATGTTGCAGATTAGTTTAGGTTTTCAGCACTACTGATTCTTGTTCAGACTTTTATGGAGTAGTACTTCTCCTTAGACTCTTATACGTTTTTGAACTGATTAATCTTTATGTTTATTTTAGACTTATATATATTAATATAATCTGATTCTAGCCTTTTACTGATTAAAAAAAAACACAATTCTGGCTTGCTTAGGTAAGAAAGACTGGGAATCTTTGATATCATCTCTAATCTTTATTTCTTCTTAAATGGTTACGATCATCGCCGAACTTTATAAAATAGCTTCAAAAGTTAATCAATGTTGCTCAAGATTTTGTATATACCTCTTTCTTAAGACAAGCTTTTGCCTCAAGATACCTTTTTTCCGAGACAAGCTTTTAACATGGATCATATGGTAATTTACAATTTCAACTAGCGAATACTTCCATTCATCAATATCAGATTGAAGGTGTGCAGTAGCTTGGACAGATTCAACAAGATCTCAATCTCATCCAAACAGTCTCAATCTTTCACCTGAAACATGTTAAGCCTGGAAATCCCTTTGAGCTTGAGACATTTCAATGCGTGGTGGTCAGAGAGGATATTTGGCAAAACCCAGACAAAATAATTTTCAAAACTAGAGCGAACCACTAAATGCTCTCAATCGAGTGAAACTCGCTTTGAAAAACTATATATTTTCCTGTCTAACTATTTGCACCTCGTTGTCTTACATTTTCGCCCACAATGGAACAATGAAAGTCTCGTGTCTTTTCATTTGTGAGAAAAATAAACTATCACAATTGTCCTTCCACTATATCAAAACTCTCCACAACTCTGCAAGGAACCATGTTAGAATTTGTATCTATCTAATCCTATCATTCAAGGCATATATAAGTCTAGAATCTTGTGACCCACACCAACCTATTAAAAAAGTAGAGCATCAAAGTCAATGACAGCATTAAATCAAGGCTTATCTGTCAGTAGCGCTGCCCTTGCCATGTTCGTGACAAGTTTTTAAAAATAATGTCCGAATTATATCAAGCTCTAAATCCTTCGAGAAGTGTGGGAGTTGAGACCATAGGAACAGTAATAGAATTTACCACTCCGTTTAACCATTTTTCGAAAATTATGCCTGATTTTTTCAAATACAAGTTTGAATATTTACATGCACCTATTCTAGGAGAAAATCCAAACCTGGAGTTGGGGAAATTTTGAAAAAAATCATTATAAACAAAAATTAAAAAATGGGTCTAATCCCTAATTTAATTGCGTCTCAAAAATCGTGCCTGTAATTTTTTTGAATCTATCGGCGATCTGATCTGGACATTATTGCCTCTGCTTCTAGTTTGCGATTAGTTGCGATTTTAGACTGATTTCTGCTGCTTCGTTTATGAGTGTAACTGCAAAGTTTGACACAGACACAACATCATAACGATAATAATGGGGGTTCAACTTTTTGAGAGTCAGCAGATAACGATAATAATGGGGGTTCAACTTTTTAAGAGTCAGCAGATTTGTCCAGAATTCGATAAAGCTCTTCAACTTATCATCGTTATCATCCTTTCATATGGATAAGCCAGGTCATCTTAGTCAAGACCAAGGGTCTGTCCCATATAATTCTGCTTTAATTAAAGTAGGTTTGATTAATATGTAGGCCAAAGGCTGCCAAGAATGTGCACAACTCAGGTTGCTTGTCCTAGCAGCCTGTTAGATATGCAGTAAATTGTAATTTGCATTCAGGTGAAATGTAGAATGAACAATTAACGAATAGCACTGCCAAGATGACTATAATTTGAAATTTGACACTAAAATAGACTAAATGACTATTGAATCATTGATTGATTGCATGCCAAATGAATAAGGAGTCAATTGTTTCCTGCCCAAATATCTCATGAAGACCTTACAAAGCACGCTTAACAGAAGCATTGATGAAACTGAATTGGAGGGTCGGCCAGCAGATAATGGTTATTATTTATCTCCTGCTGTGAAATACTGAGAAGACCCTATGTTGCTGCCCAAAACTATAATATAGAGACAGACCATTACATAGGTTGAACATGGTTTTTATTTATTGTCACGAACTGCATCGTTGGTTTTATTTATCTTCATCTTAGCCAAATTCCCCTGTTCTTTCCCAACATATACCTTGTGCTTTTCAACGAAAAGTCAATTTGCGTTGCCCAGAATATATACACGCTGACTGCTTTCTGTAAAAGATACTTTCTGTTGATCGATTTTGCCTGTCCTAATTAGGCATATGTTGTTTACTTTATTTTGCAGGTTTTATGCATCAGAAGTACTTCTTGCTCTTGAGTATCTGCATATGATGGGAGTTGTTTATAGAGATTTAAAGCCAGAAAATGTTCTTGTCAGAGAGGATGGACATATTATGCTTTCAGATTTCGATTTGTCATTGAGGTGTGTTGTCAGTCCCACCCTTGTGAAACCAGTGCCAATTGATCTTGCTACGTCATGCAGCATTCCCACATTGTGCGTTAGGCCTGCATGTATTCAGCCACCATGTGTGATTCCTGCATGTATACAACCTTCATGCTTTGGGCCGAATCTCTTTACCCAGAGATTCAAGAAAACCAGAAAATCGAATAGCGAAATTATAAGGCAGATGACTTCACTTCCAGAACTAATTGCAGAACCCACTAGTGCTCGGTCTATGTCATTCGTGGGTACTCATGAATACCTGGCTCCTGAAATCATCAGAGGGGAGGGCCATGGAAGCGCTGTTGACTGGTGGACATTTGGGATATTTTTATACGAAATGCTTCATGGGAAGACTCCCTTTAAAGGGGCAGGTAACCATGCCACATTGTCCAATGTAGCGGGACAGCCGCTTAAGTTTCCAGAGATGCCCGCCATTAGTTCGGTGGCAAAGGATTTGATCAGGGGCCTCCTTGTGAAAGAACCACAACACAGAGTAGGATCTAAAAGGGGGGCTACTGAAATTAAACAGCATCCATTCTTTGAAGGCGTGAACTGGGCCCTTATACGTAGTACCACTCCACCAGAAATCCCCAAATACATTGAGATTGACTCCTATTCGAGCAAAGTAGCGCAGCCAGCTCCACCAGATGAAAAGAAACTTGAAGATTCAAATGCCCTTTCTTCGGGTAGTAATCCTGGTTTTGATTCATTCTAGTACATTCAAAATGCTTAGAACTTAATTTCAGCTGCAATTTTACACTCTGGAAAATGGCCATTTCCTTAAAACACTTTTAGATGGCTTATTGTTTGATAATTGGTAATGCAAGTTTAGTTTCTTCAGAAGTTAGTCAATTTGTATGATGATTTTCCCATTTTGTAAACTGGCCATCATGGTTTGCTATCGTAGCAAGTGTATCATATATTGCATTGAGGATGAGACTTATGGCTCTTACTGGACAGGAAAGTTTCATATTTGAATCGGCCATTCAAATCAATTCAACAATCATTTTTGTATGCATTTGGTATTCGTGGAAGCTTATATAGTTTACGGATTTCCTCGTCCATGGCGCAGATGAGACTTTCAAGGAATTTATCTTCCAGTATTTGTGCATTTTCCTGTTCGTTTGCGTTAGTTATAGCACATATCAAGTTTGGGGGAAAAAGCTTGTTGAGCCAAATATGACAGACGTTGTTTCTAACAGTTTTCGAAAAATTTATCGTGCATTGGTCACCATTATTTCTATGTTGGAGATCTTTATCAGGTAAAGATTAAAATTTTGTTGTACGTTGAAGCAAGATTATTTTAAGTAGTCATTGTCTTTTTTGTTGAGGGTTGCAAATCTTTTTGGATTTAATGAGTAAATTAAATAGTACAAGAAAAATGATTAAGAATGTTTTTAAAAATAATTGTATGATTCTATAGAACATTTTAGATAACGTTTCATTAATTTTGTAGATTAAAGGAAATATAAAAATAATAATAATTATTAATCTTTTATTAAACTAGTTAAAGTCTATTAGAAAATATTAATATATTAGAATTAATATTTAAAAATAATAATTAATATATTATTTTTAAATATTAATTCTAATATATTAATATTTACTAATAGGCATTAATTTCATTGGTCATGGAATACTATATGTTGTAATTTGGAGGGTTTTGTATTCGGGCAAGGAATTAATGTTTTCTTATTGATTCTTTCCCTAAAGAGCCCTTGAACTAGGTTAATATATTAATAAAAATATTAGTGGCTTGCCACTTTTGGTTTTAAAAAAATACATTTAAAAATAATATTATTTATAACTATTTGTAATATATGCAAATGGAATCTAAATCTAGAATTCAAATTAGGAATCAAACCTCATCCCATGTGAGAGCAACCAATAGACCCAAATACAAACCCTTGGGAGAGCTAGGCACAATGATTGATTATTCTCGTTTATGTGTTGAATTGATTTGGATGTGATTGGAAATTGACAATGCAAGAACTAGGCTAAGAGGGAAAAAATGACAATAATTAACATAAATAGACAAATGCATATTTGAGAATTAACTATGATCTATAAAACTGAGGAGGGGATGAAGAGAAGAACATGTGTCTAAAATTTGAACTCACGACAGTGTCAATAGGTGCCACAGTCCTCTAGGCGTCCTAGGTACTAAACATATAAGACAAATTGGTTTGAGGAGCCTCCAAATAGCCTCTAGGTCAACTTTTAAGCCAAAACGCTAGGGCTATGGTGCTCAATGCTTTAGTCCCTGTAATGAATTATGCTAGATTGCTTCTGTCTCTATCTTCACTAGTTTGTTACACTCTCAAACTAGACTTGAAGTCTATTTCTAGACCTGTACTTGCATGCATAGAGAGAAGAATAGTGCTTTGGTTGTATGGGGGTTTGCTTAAGTCAAACCATGGGTTGGAAATCAACCTTATAGTAATGATGACATGAGAAGGAAATATCAAATATCAAGGAAATGATTGAATTGAAATATTATACCCTTGATTTATGATGCAATGCTTGTAGGATAGGTCCTCCAAATGTTGAAACAACAATATGATAAATTATCACAAAATCTACCATAAACTCATAATTGAAGACACCTTGTGTAATACCCCTCCCATAATTTGCTTTTTAGTTTTATTGTCAAACTTTTTTAGACCACTTTCATGTGTGCGTTGATTATTTCAGAGACATTTGAGGATATGAATGTATGACATTATATTGGATAATTTTGAGATATCATGTATTTACAGTTAGATGTTTTTGGTTATTTTTATGTTGATTAAATTTGCAAATGATGATGTTATATATGTGTTATGGTTATTTCATGATGATGATTTATATGTTAGGATGTCATTAATGTTTATGGTTTTATTGACCCCATACTTGCATGTGTATGGTTGACGTATGTGTTTTACTCTTCTATTTGATGTGTCTGACGTGGTTGAGGGACAAAGTCGTAGTTAATTGCTTGCGAGATCCAAATGATCGACCGATCTCTGCCATTGTTTGTTATAAATTTATACATGTATATACATGCTCATTTTTATGCAGGTTTGTAGGTACCAGACATCAACTTCCCTGAATTGTCAGGATGGGTGTGCCCTATCACAATATCTCAATGGTAAGAGAGGGGAGATAACATACAGATCCAAATCCCAACTCAAGCCATTGATTGTTGTAAAATAATGGACAAGTATTTATTTTTCTACCCATCTGAATTCGTCAAGGTAACGTGAATTCGTGAGCCCTTCCTTGGAGTTTGTTTGTTATTTGAGTTAGTTGATTTTCGTTTGTTGTGTGGATTATTTGATTTAAAATAATTAAATTAAGATTAATTATGAGATTAGAATAATTATATTTTATGAATATCAGAATATTAAATATAAAGATATCTAATTATTAAGAGTTAATTAAGTATCTTTATTTAATTAAAAGACTTAATTAAAAGTCTAATTTGAAATAAAATGATTTAATTAATTATTAAATCCAAATATGAAATAATAGACATAATTGATTTATTTAATATTTGATTTATCAATTGCATAGTTATTAATGTGCTAAAATATTAATTGATTAATTAAATATTAATATGCAATTTAAGTTGCACATTCAGTTTAATAAAGTTGAATTAGAAATTTAAGTTAAAGTTGAGTTAGGAGTAGTAATTGGAAAAGTGCATATTTTATTATTAAGTTATAACTAATCATGCAAAGAGGGTTTGATAAAAACTAGGTGGAGAGTCGAGTTCTAATTTTTAGGATTTGCATGTTGTAGAAACCCTAGGTGGAATAGGCTTTCTTTAAGAGAGGTTTTTGGGTTATTATTTTCATCATGTCTATCAGGTTTTGGAGGAGCTCTCTTGGGTGAATTTGGGAAAATTATTGAAAGCTTGAAATTATAGAGGTTGAATTTGATTCTTCTTCTCTTCAAATTCAGACATCGGTTGAGGTAGGGTTTGAAACTCTTTTTTTTTTTTGTTTGTAAAATCCTTCATTTGAAAAGATTGTTTGCTTCGTGCCTGGAATTGTTTAAAGTGAATGAATTAAAAAAATAGTTTTTTATTTTTGTTTTTAATCAAGTTTGTTTATGAGGAGTTTTGGAATAGTTTTGATGTTAAAAATATATTTGGTATTCTGTTGGGATTGTTTGAAAACCTAGGAATAAGTTTTAGAGAAACGTGTGAGTTTTCCCAATTAGGGTGTTTACCTAGAAATGATAGATATTTTACCTCAATAATTTGCATGAATATTTAATTGATATATAATTGCATGTAGATAGATATATATGTAAATATAGTTTTTATGTGGAAGTCTTATTAAAAAAAAAACTAGTCAAGTCATGGAATGAAAATCAATTGGAAAAACAAATGTTGTTTGTTGAATTCCTAATTGTTTTTTTTAAAATTATATATATATATATAGAGAGGGAGGGGGGCGGGTGTTTCCTCCCCCTACCCCGCGACAACTCAAAGTTGCCACGACAGTCAAAGCTGTCGGTGACAACATAAGCTATCGTAGCAACTTGGCTGCTCACGATAGGCGGGGTTGCCGTAGTAGCTAGTTGCCATGACAGCCTAAGCTACCTATGACAACAGAGTTGGGGCCATGTCCCTTCCCCCTTTATTACATATGGGATTTTATTTATAATTCTTTTTATTGAATTTAAAATTTAATTATATTATATTTAATATTTACTTATTAATTATTATTAATATTAATTTAATATTATTGATATTAATAGTATTAGTAATATTAATAATATTAATTTAGTTAAATTAATATTTATTATTAAATGTTAATCAATCAATATTATTATTTTTGTATTTCTAATAGTTGATTATTTAAATATTTAATTATTTTTATACTTATATATGTATATGTTTTAGTTATAATACGTGTGTGAGTTTTTGGTTATGTTGAAGTGGTTATTAATTATTTTTTCTCTTATTTAAACCAAGTATGAAGGTTTTAACCAACTGTTTGAGAATCTTGATTTGTAAATTTATTATGCGATTATCTTTGAAATCTTATTGTCAGTCGGGGAATTTAAGTCTGGCTTTTAGGAAATATGAACCGGGGGCTCGAGATATTTTTTTTCGTTGATTCTTTTTATGTGCATTGTGGTGTTTGAGATGGTTTTGATTCTTGTTATCCAACCTTGTTTTGTTAAAGCTCATGATTATGAAAATACTTGGAGAGTGTGTTTTATGATGTGGTGGTTATGTCAGAACCAATGTGTTCCTATTTTATTAAGGAACTGATTTGAGAATCTTTATTATTATCTTGGATGTTTTTATTTTGTTGAGCCTAGGGGAGGTTAAATATGTGCATCTTAGGGAGTGACTTGCAATAGGGGTTTGAGACCCAAAGTGGTTAATACCAGGGTAACCTATCGTAAATTTGTTAATAAATGATAACTTAGTAATTAAAATTTGGAGAGTTCATTAAAAATATAATTAGTGTTAATGTCTCGCTCATACCTAGAGCGCTTGTATAGGCCAAGGATGGGAATGAGATGATACCTAGAGAGTAGGTATAATTAGAGTTCCTCGTTTTCATGAGAGGGTATTCTAGTTCTGCGTGGGTTGTATTGAAGGTCTGGGGCTCAGAATGGTCAGTCCAAGATAACTCAATGCTTGAGGGTTTGGGGTCTAGTGTGACCAGTCTAGGATAACTCGAGTAGATGACCATGTGATGACACTCCCATAGTATGTAGCCTAAGTCTCCTCCGTAGTTTTTTACATTTGCCTCTAGTGGTGTGTCTTTGGTATTTCAGTATTATCTAGTGTTACATGTTTTTGGTATTTCAGTATTATCTAGTGGTACATGTTTTTGGTATTTAGTATTTGGTGGTTGGTATTTATTTAATGTTTTGGAATTTAGTGTTTTGGTACTTGTTGGTATTTTGATATTTACTATATCTTTTCTTTATCATTAGTTGGTGGTACCTTTTGAGATAGAAATCCTTCAGGATCCATTGCTTAGTTGTTTTGTTGTGTTGGGTTTGTTATTTGATTGAGGTTTTTTGTTATCTCCTCAGTACAGTGGGACTGGACCTTTAGTTCCACGAGGTCAGGTGGTAGTGATTCTTTTACCATTCAAGATTCTGACGTTCCTGTAGCAATGTTAGGTGATGCTTGTTGTTGTTACCTTCTTCTTATTCTTCATTGGAGGCTTGTTCATATCTATCGTATGATGGTATGTTTGTACCTTGTATTAGTGTATGAGACGTGATTCTTTTCAGATAGTGTACTATAATTTTTATTTGCTTATTGTTACATACCCTGCGACTTGTGCAGAGGATGATGTTTCATTGTGTACATACCTTATGGTATTAGATGTATTTTTTATTGAGTTGTATATGAGATATTTTTAATTATACTCAATCTAAAATAATTAATTAATATATATGTAATTCTACATCATGGGACCCTTGAAAGTTGTTAATTGTAATTGAGTTGTACTTGTGTACTTGTTTGTATCTTATGTTGTATTGCTTCCGCATTGTTATCATTATTGTTTTGTAACCTCTTAAGAAAAGAAAATATTTTGTAAACATAACAACATGTTTTAGGTTAAATTCCCCTGGTTTCCCTAGTGGGACATTACACTTGGTATCAGAGCACAAGTTTCTACACTGGAAACTCTGGTAATTTGTATACCCACTAGATGTCTAAACTGTGAAAACTTGAAACAAAAACTTAGACATATAACACTCTGTATTTCAAACTATTATTTTATGACTATACATCATGTCTTTATTATTCTTGACTGGTTTTGAGATATTGTTCTTCTATTTGGATGTTGTAGGAAAGATAGTCACTGAGATTAGATCTGTTGGTAGAGGTTGTAGTGGTAGAGGACATGGAAGGAGTAGGCTTCACATCCCTCATGTGAGTCATAGAGATGAGAGGGTACATGAGGAGAATAGGGAAGAGAACAATGGTGAGCAACATGGTGATTCAGAGGAGCCTATTGCTAGGCAGATACTTCAGACTATTCTGGAATGTCTATGGGTAAAAGCACAATCAGGTGTCACCTTTTAGGCTAACTTATTAACACAGCTGAATTTTAGTATTTCTAACTAAAAATCAATTTTGGTCAAACATATGGTCTAGCTAGATTCATTGTAGCTAAGTTAGATAAGTTCTTTAACTTTTCCAATGGGAAATATCTATGAAATGTATGTTTTATACCACTTTGGGTTCAATTACCATAAAAATAAAATTATTTCAAAAAAGTGGCGTTTCAATAAATCCTAATATTTTTAATGATATTTAAAAAAAAATCCTTTTGTAGAGAGCAGAGTCAAGAATATCCTCATATAGATTTTAAAGTGTTTTAATTAGACAGTTTATTGTAAAATAAAAAATATTGCAAGTAGGTTGGATGAGAAATGGGTAATCAGTATACCCCACAACAGGGTGGTGGGTATAAAATGTAGACCTGCCATAGCCATTGAGAGCATCTGCTGTCGCAAATCTCAGAGGCAAATTGGGGTTTGAAAGAAACAAGCGTTTGTATGAAACAAGATTTGCTTCTCCATTAACAATGGCAGCCATACCAGAATCCCTGCTATATCTGCCACTACTAGTTAGGGTTCCTCTGAAGGCCTTTCAAATACATGAATGGTAATATGCATACTCTTCCTTGTCTTCCACATCTCCGCTTGCTGTAAAATGCGGGCATGTAAGATGCAAATAACACAAGCCTCCAGGAGGAAGGTTATTTAGCTGCTGGATTATGTACAGGGCGAGAGATAGGGGATTTGAGTCTATTGCGTCTAGGTGGTTTATCAGCAGGGAGATTTGAACTCCTACCCTGTCGTCTCCGATTTCCTCTGTAATGGAAGCTATCATGCGTAATAGAAATCTACATCTGTTATGGATTGAACCGTCGTATTTGTTGGTGTGATCGTTAATAAGGTCTTTGAGGAATTGATCCACCAGGTACCTGTGAGCTCCGTGGATTTCTCCCTCGTCGAATCCTGCACACACAAATCTAGAATATCACTTGCTATTTTCCAATTTGGTAATGTCTGATTTTTGCAACTTTTGATTATTATCCCTTCTATTTAGGTGAACATCCATATTGCTTGTACCCTAGCATTCCAAATTTCTATTTCACCCCTGTAATATTTTTTTCTAAGTACATTTGTTTGCTTATTTTAATTGTGCTAAGGAATCCGAGGACATGAATGAAGCCCGCTGAAGTTACACTTCAAAAAATTGTGAATCAATATTATTCTAGTAAATGTAGAGTCTTTTCAAAATTAAATATATTAATAGTTGGAGGGCACCATGAAGTCCAGCAATTAAAATAGTACTTGTCTGTACAAGACCTTCGTGGCTCAACCTGGATGCCTGCCAACTGTCATGATTAAGGATAGCTGTATCCTGCAAGTTATTAGTACCTAGGTTATGCATGTGGCAGATTGTTATGGTTAAAGGATATTTGAATATATTCTACTGATAATGACATTGTTCGTTACAGGTAAATCCTGTGTAAAATGATAAATTTGGTACTGATTATTTACTTAAGCGAATCAATTTGAATGGGTGATTTAACTAAATATGCAATGTTAGAAAATTGTCTGCATCAATTGCATTTCTGAAATAAAATAATATTGCAAGTAGGTATTTTAACAGTCAAGGAGATGTTGATTTGGAGAAAGGAAAAAATAGTAAATCATATTAAATAAATTTGAAAAATATATGGTGCACTAGAGGAGAGAGTCCTCTTCAAGAGTATATATATTTCTTTTTTTGATTAGGATAGATTTGTTATGAAAAATATGTTGCAAGATGAAAACTATCGATTTAAGTGAGTTGGAATTTGAATTGTTATAAAAGAGAAAATATAGGTCACAAACTAATTTTTATTTCTTCAGGCACTAGCTATATATGTCATCTATGACATATTTTGAAATTAGGGGAAAACCAATTTATTTACATATAATTTTTTGGTGGGAACTACACCCCTAATTTTTGCAATTTTTTCAGCAACTCAAAAATCATCTTTAAAAATTAAAAAAATATATCAATTCTTATTCAAAAAAAATATTAAAAATATTAATCATAAACTTCATCCATTTTATCACATTTAATTATTTTACATCATCTTCAAATTTCAAACATAAATGTCATTTTTATACTATTGAAGTTGAACAACTTTGATTTTGTTAGCCTTTTCCTTTGTAAAAGGGTGACAACTTATTGTTCTTTTACTACTATCTATTCATAACAAAACTGAGAGGGAAGAGTCACACCATTCTAGGAATGAGGAGAGACACATATCTAAGAGTCATTGGAGGAGGGACACTATAGTTGATCAGGGGGCCATCAAGGCTAACCAGATGAGAGACCTCCTTAGATCATGACCTCCTCCCTTTAATGGTCTTGGTACTAGTTTCGAGGCAGAGACATGGCTTTGTTGTCAATCAGGATTGCGCCAATAGCTTGATATGGAATCTAGCTATCCTGTTGAAACATGGAAACGTTCTCGTTGATGGGGTTGAGAATGAATCTCCGGATTCTAGGCCGGTTCCTCTTAGGTTTGGAATATCACTTGCACAAATTGTATAAGGTAAAGGAAAAGGGAAAAGAAAATGTTTTAATGAATCCTAAAACTATGAAGGTGATACACCAAATTTGACTTATAACAAGAATTGATTCAGCATAGACTTCAAGAAATGGTTATGATTCACAATACCCAGACATTCACGTAACTACAAAAAATGTTTCTATGTAAGGATCTGATATTTTTGCAAAAGGTAGGGAAACAGAGCTTCACCAAATCAATGCAAGAATTAAAACACATACAATAGACCTGTAATCACGTGTATCAAGATTCTGAAATGAAGAGGAATGCAGCTTGAAATGAAGGATAACACAACACTTAAGCAATAAAATTCACAAAATCACCTCAAAATCAATGGGAAGGAACAGGTATCTCTATTAACCAATGCTGGAACCAATCTCTGTTACAAAATGCCTTACAATTCTCTCTCTAGTTTGCAAAATGCAAAAACAAGTGAGCCAAAAAGAAGCCCTGAATAATGAGATCAAAAAATGATAAATAGAATCCATCAAAACCCTAATCCGTATGCATGAGAAAAGCCTCCAAAAAGACAAGTCAAACTGCTAGAAAGTGTAGTCAAAGTGCCCCAATAACTGCCTCAACTGATGCCTGACTTAACTGCCACTCATAATCAACTCAAACTGCTCCAAGAATCCCAAAAATCATGCAAATCCATAAGGGGTCGGATATGAACTGAAACTCTATCATAACTGAAACTTAACTGCTAGAAACAAGGAGTGAACCACTCCAAAACACCTCCTAACTGACATCAACTGAACTTGAACTCAAAAGAGGACTCAAGATGACCCAAACTGTCTGTAATCTATCTCCAATCTGTCTCAGAACCGAAAAGACTGAAAGAAACTTCT
Source organism: Chamaecyparis obtusa (assembly GCA_027943335.1). Lineage (NCBI taxonomy): Eukaryota > Viridiplantae > Streptophyta > Pinopsida > Cupressales > Cupressaceae > Chamaecyparis > Chamaecyparis obtusa. The sequence goes on from BSBK01005091.1 coordinate 288,982, forward strand.
CCCTTATTACCATGATGACCTCAAAAATACTTAAGTTATAAATTTAGTTAAATATTTTGTAAGAGATTTTATTATATTTTATACTTTTTTTCAAACTATACTTTTAATAATTAAAATTTAATAAATAATATACATATACTCAATATATAAAAATAGAATTTAAATAATTCTATTTAATATATTGGATAAGTATAATTATATTATTTATTAAACATTAATTATTAAAAATATAGATCAATTTTAAATTTCAAATATATATATAAAATAAAATAATAATATAACATGAGTTGAATAGAAAATAAATTATCCCTATTAACTCATAGTATATTATTATTTTAAAGTATGTATATTTGAAATTTAAAATTAAGAGAAAACAAGGATAAAGAAATATAAAATCTCAAACTTAATATCTAACCTAAATAATATAATCTAGCATTTTTTGAAATACCAATCCTAAGTTAATTATGTCTCAATGTCGACATGACCTTTCAACAAAAATATCTGTTATATACTTGCGAAGCCATGTGATGTCTGAATGCGTGGCATGCTGGGAGACTTGCCGTGGACTGCTACTCCTCGCGGATTCCAAATTTTTATGCAAAAATAGCAAAGGCGTTTATATTCATTTCCATTGTGTATTGTATCTTCATTTGATTTTTTCACAGCTTGAAAGAAATGGTGCTAGGGTTATGCTGCCGCCATATATCTCTGGTTTTCATCCTGTGCTCAGTTTGACCTTTACTGGAATGTAAGTCTGCAAGCATTTTGGTTTGAAGCTCTTTTGATGCAACCTTATATGTCTGCAAATTTGATCTCTGCACTTCTCTGTAGTCGCCATTCTTCTCTGTTGAAAACTCAGTTTTCTTTTTTTATATATGAAGTATGAATAAATTGGAAAATAGTGATCTGGGCTCGATTTTGAGGGTTTCACTGGGCACGTGAAAACAATACTTGCAGATAAGTCTTTTTATCTTATTCTTCCTCATTTTTCTCCATTATCTGTCAACGTTCGTTGTGAAAAGTGGCTTGATTTCTGAATAAAATGGTTTTTTTCTGTGCTGGCTTAAAACTGTTAACATTTTTTTTTAATAAAAAACATGGCTCCTCCTTTTGAAAATATATTAGATCTCTGCACGTATAGTGCTGTCTTTTCATTTTTTCATTGAATATCATGACACAAAAATCGTGCCCCTCGAAACCCTCTTTCCTAGCATGAAGTAAATATTTCAATACTGAAAATGAAACATATGTTGAGAAGAAATGCTGAAAACTGTTGTGTAAAATCTGGGTTTCACTTCTATCCCTGTTTGTCACATTAAAAGCAGCGGTATATATCTTTGAAAATATGAAATGCAGGAATACATTTCTTGGTTCTCCATGGCTGTTATTATGAACTTGGTTTTGCCTGCTGAAGCATACACCTCGTCTACGGTATCCAAGAACTCAGGTCTTTCCCTTTGGAATTTGGCCTTGCTGAAAAACTTTTCATCTTATAAAGTCTTAAAGCAATTTTCCTCTGTTTCAAGTCATGAATGAATAATGTGCTGTGATATGTGAGGCTCGCTATGGATGCTTGAGCAAAGACCCTATCCTTAAAAAATGTTCCATCCTTCTCCAGATTCAGCTTGCTGTCACAAATTTCTTTGTTAAAGACTCTTCCATATTTGTTGTATATACTGCTGTTGACTTTGAAAATCTAGACTGATTTTGGTTACTGTCTTCAATATATCCTTTTCCAGTTACTATCATTGCACCCTCGATGACTGCATTTTAATGCACTCTGATTATTTGATAAATTTGAAGTGCACATTCTTCTATTTCGAACAACCTTTCATCATTTCTTGTATTTGTTTTCTGATATGACAAATATCAATAATAAGAGTATCATTTGTGATGCCTTCTATAATCGCATTTGCTGAAAGATGTTTTTGATAAATAAATTATTTGTGGGTAGTTATTCCGGAATTTTATCTTTTGCTGCACTTTCATCAAATATAATGTTTTATCATATTGTTCTGTGTTTAAATCAGTGAATTACATAGCTCTGTAACTGATATATCATGACTAAAAAATGACTAAAGTATTCAAAAGCGTTTAATACCATGACTGTTTTCTTATTTAGTAATAGTGACCCCTGTAAATACTTTCATATTTGAACTATACATGATAGATCATTTTGCTGATAATGACGTATCCTTCCCTTTTCCATGCAACTTATAAATCTTTCTGCCATTTATCCTCATATTTATAAATGTACCTTTCTTCTTTTCGTTGTTCTGATTGGTTACAACCAGCATGTCTGGTACTTGCTGATACTCACTGTATATTTCCTTATCACAATAACACTAATATTTTGTCATAGGTATGCCTACAGTTACAAAGTGAACATCACTTCTTTCTTTACTCAAAATGGAAATACGAAAAATAGAAATGAGCTGAAGATTTTGTAATGTTAAACCAACAACTGAACCAAGTGTATTGTGATTTTCCATCTCTGATAAAAATATAGTTTGACTCTTCACATATACATTCTAATTCGTAACAGAATCAGCATCCTTTGCTTTGTTTTCTGAAATATCTAAGTGCCTTTGCTTTTAAAAAACAACACTTTATGACATCTCATGCATGTATATTAAAAAGGTACAGTGTTACCTCATTTTTTTTTTGCAAATCTGATTCCTTGTCTGTTGTTACATCTTTTGTGCATTGTATTAACTTAATTCCTTCCGGATATGCCTTCATGCACTGTTTTTATCATTGATACTGTATATGTGTAGTTCAAACCAGCATTGAATAATATTTAATCTTTACTTTAGCACAATGACAAAGTATAGAATTACCTCATTCCTTGATTATACCATCTGTTTCTGAAAGTTGACCATTGATCTGAACTTCTTTATTGTAGCTAGCAGATTGGATCATCACTTATGGGGTTCGAGCACGGGCTCGTGACTCCCACAAGTGATTTGTAAAATATAAAACTCATAATTTCCTTTTGACTATTTTCCTGTTCCATTCCATCATAAAATATAACTTTTAAAACTCTTGAAACCTTGATATGTCGGCTGAAAGGTTTCATGATGTGAATCATGTCCCTTCGACAGCCTAGTTCATTGTACCTCCATGATTCAGCTGAAAGGTCCCATGCCTGTAATGTATGCATGCCCCCTCGACAGCCTCCTCAAGTCCACCGGTCTTCGAGTCTTCGCCTCTCCATAGCTTCAGTCGGAAAGTTTCGTGCGCATAGTGTATGCACGTCCTTTCTACAACCTACTTAGTCTTCAAAACCTGTTTCTGCACATGGAACAAACGATGTGAGGAAAAACATGATATTATCTCTGTATTTTCTGATCCTTCTTGATGTTTTTATGACTTTTCTCTCTGTCCATCTTTTCTGAAATGTGATCAAGTAGAGGATTAGACAGTTCGTCCTTCCTTGCTCAGTTCGTATGAACTGACATTCTTCTATCTTCCTCTTCTTTTGCAGGATGTACCAGATGATGGGAAACACTTCAGAATGTGGGAACCAAGGATGCGGCGTGCTCGGACATCAAAAGACAACCAGGCAAGGAGGCTTGACCTGTCTCCTCCTCTTCTTCTTTACATTTCCAATATTGTAATCGTCCTTTGTTTTCTGCATTTGACTCTTAATTGATTCATAAACTGCAAATGCATGCTTGCATCAATACTTAAAACCACGGGGTGTGTGGTTTATCATTTGTACTTTTCTTTATTTATATAGCAATCACTGCCTGTGTGGCAAATCTGAATATTGTACTGTAGCATGCTGTTTGACATTCATAATTTTGTAGATGTACACATACTTTTCCCTTTTCTGTTTAAGTTCTGAAATTTTAATGTACTGTTCAGATATTTTCAATTGTAAAGTTGAATATGTACTTTATTTATCTGAATTCTTTACCATTTTGAAATTCAACACCAGCAACTTTCAAACTCAAATCTCAATGCAAAACACTTAGTCGAATTATCAATTTAGTGTAAACAAAATGATAACATTTTCTGGCGACCTCTTAGGGGTGTTTGCCTGCTAAACAGAATAAACCAGTTGCCTTATGCAATTCATTGGGCCAGAGTCTAGAACCTTTAAAAACTGAACCTTCCCATTCCTAGGAAAACTTAGAAACTGTTGAAAACTGAAACACACCACACAAATAAAAAACTGAAACTGAAAACGGAACTAAATACCTCATGCTAACTACTTGAGAATTTGTGCCTGAGCTGCCCTTAGCACCATTATATGTCTGTTTTATCAATTCTGTAATATGATGATGCTAATGACAGCTATCATTGATTTGCAAACAGTTTGCATGAGGTAGAAAACAAAAATGAGTGAATTTTCAGATTGTGCACTTTCTCCTTAAAATTTGCCTTCTCTTTTTGAAATCTGCAAGTTGTATTGAAAAGGTCATGGATGACCTGTTTTGGAATGTGGATGTTAATCCTGATTTGAAACTTTGAAAAATCCATTGTTTCACATTAGGATTGATATATACTTTTCTGAACAGTTCTGCCACGAACTTTTACAACTTACAGGTTTCAGAAGATTACTATCATGTGTTGGAAGCACTTATTGGAAATCAAAATCAGCAAATGAACCTGCTGCTGTAGCATATTAGAAAAATAATTGGTATCCCATCATGTAGAGTCTTTGAGTTATACTCGGCTCTAGTATGATGGGCGCTCACTTATGAGGAATGGTCTGCTACAGCAACATGTTTATTTTCTGCAACTAACAACTAACTGCAACTAACTGAAAGCAAACTATCTATGCGCAAAAGCACTTATTCTTGTTCAAATCACCTCAAAAACAACGTTTGAGGTGGATCCCATTAACTGGGATTGGCAATTCCTCTCCATCCATAGTCGAGAGTTGAAAAGCGTTGTTAGCCTTGCATCCTGTAATCACGAATGGACCATTCCACATGGCATCAAACTTCAAATGTCTGCCAGGTCTACTTCTCAACTCATCCCATTTTAGTACCAAATCGCCTTCTTTTAAGACTCTTGCGACAGCTTTCCTGTCAAATGTCTTCTTCATTTGATCATGGTAATCATTAATCTTCTGAAAAGATTCTCTTCTAATCTCTTCCAGTTCGATTAACTCAGCTAACCTTACCTCCATAGGTTGCTGTTCTAGCAAGTCCAATTCTTTAATCAAGCTCAGACTTGGTAATTCAATTGAGATTAGCAATCTTGCTTCTTTGCCATAAACCAAAACATACAGAGAATTACCTGTTGAGCGTTTAGGAGTGATTCTATCAGCCCATAATGCATGTTTCAGTTTGCTGTTCCAAACACGCTGATTATCTTCAATTGTCCTTTTCATGATGCGAATCAGATTTTTATTGGTTGATTCCGCTTGTCCATTTCCCTGTGGGTAGTAATTGGATGAAGTATTCAGGTACACATTATTTTTAACAGCCCAATCTGAAATTTTTGTGCCTAAAAATGCTAAGGCATTGTCAGATACAATAGATTCAGGTGTTCCAAACCTGGTAATCAGATCTTCATAAAAATTTAAAACTGAAGATTCATTAGCCTCTTTCAAAGCAACAGCTTCAGTCCACTTAGTAAAATAATCCGTGGCTGTCAAAATGTACTTGTGTCCTGAGCTTGACGTTGGATTAATAGGACCAATGAAATCTAAACCCCATTTAGCAAATGGTTGTTCAATCTGAATTGGAATTAGAGGTAAAGCTGCTAACCTTTGTTTATTTGAAAATACAGCACATTTCAAACATTTCCTTACCCAGCTGAATGCATCCTTGTATAAATTAGGCCAGAAGTATCCTGCCTTCAGAATCTTAAGTGCTGTTGTCCTTGCAGCAAAATGACCACCTGCTGGTCCATTATGAAACTCCTGTAATAACTTATCAGTCTGATCATTACTAACACATCTCAGCAGCACTCCATTAAAATCTCTTTTATATAGCACATTATTCAAGATACAATAAGAAATGGACTGTAATCTATAATAACGTCTTTTAGATCTATTCAAACCTTCAGGACAGCGTCCTGTTTGCAAAAAATCAATCATTTCTGTTATCCAATCATTGTGTAAACTCGGAACAGCAATTTGATTTTGATCTTGTAAGGCTAGAATTACCTCCGAATCAGCATTTATAATATTATCACCATTACCAGCCAGCTGTTCACATAACCCTTTACCTCTCACCAGCTTTGTGACCTTGATGTCAATATCATACTCCATTGCTTTCGTGATCCAACCTGCTCTTTTAGTATTGAAATCCTTATTTAATAAGAATTCTTTAACAGCATGATGAGCAACCATCAGATGTATCTTATTATTAGAAAGCATGTGCCTAAATTTCTTAAGACTTCGTATGACAGCAAGGACGTGCTTCTCAACAAATGAATAATGTAATTCATAATCTTTTAAACCTTGGCTGAAAAAAGCTATTGGCTGCTCTAGTTCCATGTCATTTTTTTGAACTAACATAGCGGAAATACTGTCTATATTTCCATATGCATAAAGAATGAAATCTTTAGAAAAATTTGGATTTAACAAGGTAGGAGCTGCAGCAAGGGCTTCTTTGATCATTTCAAAGCTGAGTTTACCTTCTTTGGTCCATTTGAAAGCGATATTCTTCTTAAGCATGGTTGTAAGTGGCATTAGTAATTCTGCAATATCAGGGATGAATCTTCTAACAAAGTTAATTCTCCCTAGAAAGCTTTGAAGACCCTTCTTATGGGCTGGAAGTGGCAGGGCTAAAATAGCACTCACCTTTTCAGGTTCAATAGTTATCCCATCTTTTGAAACAATAAACCCTAATAGCTTACCTTCATGTACAGCGAAAATGCTCTTCTTAGGATTCACGGAAATTCCATATTCTCTGCATCTTTCAAAGATTATCCTTAAATGCTTAAAATGATCAGCTGAATTCTTGGAAAAAATGGTGATATCATCTAAATAAACTAGCACAAACCTATACATCAGATTAATAAAAGCTTTGTCCATAGCCTTTTGGAATGTAGCACCAGCATTTGACAATCCAAATGACATTTTTTGATACGCCATTGTTCCCCATTTGGTTGTAAAAGCTGTTTTGTACCTATCTTCCTCCTTAACCAGGATCTGGTTATAACCAGAAAATCCATCCAGTAATGAAAATCGCTCAGAACCAGAGACCACCTGCAAAATCTGTTCCATAGAAGGTAATGGATGCCTATCCTTCAATGATGCCCTGTTTAAGTCACGGAAATCAACGCAAAGTCTGATTTCTCCATTCTTTTTTCTAACAGGTACCAAATTTGAAACCCAAGATGTATGTTTGATTGGAAAAATTATATTGCTTTCAATCAATTTGTTCAACTCCTTTATCATGAGGGGTTCTAGTTTAGGATTTACAGGTCTCTGCTTTTGTCTAACTGGTTTAGAACCTAGTTCTAATTCAATTGTGTGTTGACAAATATTGGGATCAAATCCCTTCAAATCTGAATAATTCCATGCAATTATGTCATGAAATTCATTGCATAAATTAATAAAAGTTTGTTGTTCCTCAAGAGTACATACCTTGCCAAGTTTGAGTACCTTATCCTGTGAAATAGCAATCTCTTCATAATGGTCTTCTTTGATTTGTAAGCTGGATTTATCTTTTTTGAACTCATCGTTTGTCCCAAACATAGATTCCAAAGTAACAAGACCCTTAGGCATCTTATTAGTCCTCAATTGTATAATTTGATCCTCATATTGATCTTGCAGCTTTTGCTGGTTTGCCTGAGAAAATTCAGCTTCTTCCCTTAGAAAATTCACAATGTGCTGATCTGATTCAAAAACCTGCCAGTTATCTACATTGTTAGGAACAGCAGGTCTAACAATTACTTTAACATGATTCAACCCTTTATCATTACTGATTTCTGATGGTATATCGTATTGGGCTCCTACAGCTGCGAGCCTATCAGCATGCTTGTTTTGACTTCTAGGAATGGACTGTAAATTAAAGGCTTCAAAACCTTCAATCAGATCCCATACAACATGTCTATAACTTTTTAACAAATCATTTTTTGCTGTATGAACATTCCTAACCTGGTTTACAACCAATTCAGAATCACCATACACTTGTAAACTGCTAATTCCCTTCTTGATTGCCCATTTTAAACCATTAACAAGAGCCTCATACTCAGCCACGTTATTTGTGCAACTGAATGTAAATCGGAAAGCAGCATAATACCTTTGATTTTCTGGAGAAACTAACATACAACCACCTCCAGCACCTATTTTGCTGCGAGATCCATCAAAAAATAGTTTCCAGACAGCACCATCCTGCTGTTCTTCATCTGCATTTTTTACAATAGCTGGTATGAAATCAGTAACTTCACGAATTACATAGTTTCCCAGGCTAGGTTCTTCAATTTGAGCATCAGAAATTACATTCTGAGTTGCCCAAGCATCTAACAAAATGTCAGGAATTTGTTCAACCTGAGTTTGTGCATCATGAATAGCATCAATTTCTTCCTGGTCATAAATAACAGCTGTTGTACCATTTTCAGTACTAGTAACATGTGGTTCAATGCAAAATTTAGCAATAGGCTCAGAAGGAATAGTCACCTTTGTGCCATATCTAGTACGAAACAACATATGAGACCAATCTGCTGACAAATATCCTCCTATTTTAGCAGTAAAATCTCTTGATAAGCAGATAGAAAAATTAGGAGGTAAATCGATAATAAAGACATCCATGGGAACTGAAAAAGTAGGGCAAGCATGCATTGTTAGATCAAGATTCCTAATCACACCAACTGTGTCTACCGCTGTACCATCAAGTTGCACAACCTCTTTTTCTATTGGTTCGTATTTGAGACCTAGTTGATCAACAATCTTCTTGGGCATAACTAAACTAGAGGCCCCAGAATCTATCATGCAATTATGAACCAAATTCTTTCCTATAATGACAGTAATATAAAAAGGTGGAGGTTTTACCAATTTGGGTAACTGCTGGGTTAACGTATCATTTCCAGCCATTAGAACCTTTGGTGATTGCTGTCCCAAAACATCATCAGAAAGTGAAAGACTCTGCAGTGCTTCCTGTAGCATATCTTTTTGTCCTGGAAGTGCTAAGACTTCCCAAATTGAAATAGGAACATGCGTCTTTTTAAGATGATCAACAATGTTAAAACTTTGAACACTAACCTTCTGCTGCTGTTTTGGAACAGCGATATCTTTTACTGTTTTTATTGGCTGGGAATGATCATCTGGTACAGGAATCTGCTGTTGTTTACCCTTTAAATTTTGCTGTGGTGGTAAAATGACAGGTTTTTGTACCTTATCAACTTGCTGTTGCTCATTTGCAGCCTTTGTTTTTGACCTTGTGCCTGCTGCTACAGGTCTCCAAACTTGATCCTGATCAAAATTAGCTGCCAAAATGATTTCTTCAGCATTAAAGTTCATTAACGTCACATCTGGATTACCTTGCTGTCGTACTTGTTGATTTTGAACTTCTCCTTGATCATTAACAGTTTGATTCTGTAGAACATCCTGCCTTCTGGCTTCTAAGGCAAATGGACAGTCAAGCCAAAAATGATTTGCGTTGCAAGTATTGCACCACTCCTCTTCTTGTACGTAGTTATTCTGTGGGACAACTACCATTTCCTTGGAGGTACTAGGAGTAGCATAATTGTACGGCTGATTAGTCCTTTGACTATAATTTCTTTGCTGGCCCTGATTTTGGCATTGCTGGTTTGAGCCTGATGCCTGATTAGACTGTCTATTTTGCTGATAAGGGGCTTGAGGAGGTCTGTTGTATTGACCTTGTTGCCTCTTCAAATTTGTAATTTCATTACCATAGGTCTGCAAGGTTCTCATTATGTCCTCATTTTTATCTTTTAACTCTAAATTCTGCTCTTTTAACTCTCTGAAAGGAGCTGTAGCAGCGTGTTCCTCTACTGCGACCTGCATATTAAATGCTGGCAATGCTGGCATAGGTGGTATAACCGCAATCGGTGGCACAATAGCCGGCACAATTGGCTGTATTTCTGCAAAATATGGCATAGGGGGTCTAGGAGGTAACTTACCAGCCTGAATTAGGCAATTCTCAGCTCTAACTGCAATATCATAAGCATCTGGTAAGGTACGTCCACCCATAGACTGGATCATTACTGAAATATCACCATTGAAAGCTTTCAAATAAAATAAGAATGCATAGTCATCAGATGGTTTGACGGATGCTGGGATCCTGTCCCAAGTTCGCTGAAAACGAAAGTTAAAATCAGAAATATGCTCATTAGGATGCCTCTTAATGGTAGTCAACTGTTCAACCAGTGAAAGATTATTAGACTTATCTTCAAATTTGTTAATTAAAACTGTGCCTAGAGCATCCCATGAAGCTATCGAATTTACAGGCAAACTTCTGAACCAAATCAGTGCTTTTCCCTTAAGTGAGGCAGCTAACAACTTCAATGCTACGTCATCATGAATAACTTGGTGTAATCCGCAAAGAGTTGCAATATCTTTGATATGCTCAATTGGTGAAACATTACCATCTCCATTGAAATACGTCAAACCTTTAAGTGCTGCAGGCGGAATGTCATGATGTGCAGCAATTTGTAATGGACTGCCGGCATTAAAAGGCACAAACGGAAGATTTCTGGCCATTTGTGTTGATGGTGCTTGCTGCTGAATTGCAGGTGCTTGTTGGGTAGCGTGAACTACCTTCCTTTGGTAAGTTTTCAATCCCGGAGAAATAATACCGGTTGTAGGTGCTACAGCAGCAAATTGATCTTTTGCACTTTTTTTATGGACTGGCAATTCTGAACCTGAATTATCAATAGCACTTAAATCCTCAGAAAAATTGAAATCTTCAATAATTACCTCGTGTCTTTCAGAAATGGCAGCCTGATCTTCAAAGATAGGATTTTCAAATAATGAAAAATCCGGTCCCCTGAGCAAAGAAGATGATTCTCCTGCAGCTTGATATGCTTTATTTCTTCTAGCTGATCTGTTACCTCTCCTGTTTGGTGGAAGTTCTTGATAAACAAACCCTTCACTGTTTGCTCTTGTAGGGGTCCTGTTCATTAGGATAAATCAGAAAATTTGCAACTGAATCTGCAATAAACCTTTATAATTGGAAAAGTGCATATTTTATTTTTAAATTATAACTAATCATGCAAAGAGGGTTTGATAAAAACTAGGTGGAGAGTTGAGTTCTAATTTTTAGGATTTGCATGTTGTAGAACCCCAGGTAGAATAGACTTTCTTTATGAGAGGTTTATTGGTTATTATTTTCATCACATCTATCAGGTTTTGGAGGTTCTCTCTTGGGTGAATTTGGGAAAATTATTGAAAGCTTGAAATTTTGGAGGTTGAATTTGATTCTTCTTGTCTTCGAATTCAGGCATTGGTTGAGGTAGGGTTTGAAACTCTTTTTTTTTTTGTAAAATCCTTCATTTGAAAAGATTGTTTGCTTCATGCCTGGAATTGTTTAAAGTGAATGAATTAAAAAAATTAGTTTTATGTTTTTAATCAAGTTTGTTTTTGAGGAGTTTTGGAATAGTTTTGATGTTAAAAATATATCTAGTATTCTATTGGGATTTTTCCCAGTTATGGTGTTTACCCATAAATGATAGATATTTTGCCTCAATAATTTGCATGGATATTTAATTGATATATAATTGCATGCAGATAGATATATACGTAAATATGGTTTTTATGTGAAAGTCTTATTCAAAAAAAAAAAATAGTCTTTTTAAAAAAAAACCTAGCTTTCATTGAATGAAAATCAATTGGGAAAAAAAAGTTGTTTATTGAATTCCTTAGTTAATATATATATAAGGGGGGTGAGGGTTTCCTCCCCATACCCTACGACAGCTTAGAGTTGTCAGCGGTAGCCTAAGCTGTCGTAGCCGCTTTTGTTGCTCGCAACAAGCTAGGTTGTCGTAGCAGCTAGCTGTCGTGACAACCTAAGTTGCCTACGACACCAGGGGTGGGGTCGTGTCCCCCCTTTATTACATATGGGGTTTTGTTTATAAATTTTTTATTGAATTTAAAATTTAATTATATTTTATTTAATATTTACTTATTAATATTAATATTAATTTAGTTAAATTAATATTTATTATTAAATGTTAATCAATTAATATTATTATTTTTGTATTTCTAATAGTTGATTATTTAAATATTTTAATTATTTTTATACTTATATATGTAGATGTTTTAGTTATAATATGTGTGAATTTTTGGTTATGTTGAACTGGTTATTAATTGATTTTTCTATTATTTAAACCAAGTATTAAGGTTTTAACCAATTGTTTGAGAATCTTGATTTGTAAATTTATTATGCGATTGTCTTTGAAATCTTGTTGTCGGTTGGGGAATTTAAGTCTGGCTTTTAGGAAATATGAACTGAAGGCTCAAAATGTTTTTTTTTTTGTTAATTTTTTTGATGTGCATTGTGGTGTTTGAGATGGTTTCGATTCTTGTTATATCTAGCCTTGTTTTGTTAAAGCTCATGATTATGAGAATACTTTGAGAGTATGTTTTATGATGTGGTGGTTATGTGAGAACCAGTGTGATCATGTTCTATTAACGAACTGATTTGAGAATCTTTATTATTATCTTGGATGCTTTGATTTTATTGAGCCTAGGGGAGGTTAAATAGGTGCATCTTAGGGAGTGGCTTACAATAGGGGTCTGAGACCAAAAGTGGTTAGTACCAAGGTAACCTATTGTAAATTTGTTAATAAGTGATAACTTAGTAATTAAAATTTGGAGAGCTTATTAAAAACATAATTAGTGTTAATGCCTCATCCATGCCTAGAGTGCTTGTATAGGCTAAGGATGGGAATGGGATGATACCTAGAGAGTGGGTATGATTAGATTTCCTCATTTTTATGAGAGGGTATTCTAGTTCCATGTGGGTCGTATTAAGGGATTGGGGCCGAGAGTGGCCAGTCTAGGGTAACTCAATGATTGAGGGTCCTGGGTCCAGTGTGACCAGTCCAAGGTAGCTCAAGTAGATGACCATGTGATGAAACTCCCATAGTATGTAGCCTAAGTCTCCTTTGTAGTTTTCTACATTTTCCTCTAGTGGTGTGTCTTTGGTATTTTAGTATTATCTGGTGGTATGGTTTTGGTATTTAGTATTTGGTGGTTGGTATTTGTTCGATATTTTTTTATTTGGTGTTTTGGTACTCGTTGGTTATTTTGATATTTACTATATTTTCTTTATCATTAGTTGGTGGTATCTTTTGAGATAGAAATCCTTCAGGATCCATTCCTTAGTTGTTTTGTTGTGTTGGGTTTGTTATCCAAGTGAGGTTTGTTATTATCTCCTCAGCACGGTGGAAGTGGACCTTTGGTTCCACGAGGTCGGGCGGTAGTGATTATTTTACCATTTGAGATTCTGACATTCCTATAGCGGTGTTGAATGATGCTCGTTGTTGTTACCTTCTTCTTATTCTTCATTAGAGGCTTGTTCATATCTATCGTATGATGTTATATTTGTACCTTGTATCAGTGTATCGACATATGTGATTCTTTTTAGATAGTGTACTATACTTTGTATTTGGTTATTGTTACATACCCTGCGACTTGTGTAGAGGATGTTGTTTCATTGTGTACATACCTTATGGTATTGGATGTACTTGTTATTCATTTGTATATGAGATATTTGTAATTATACTTAATCTAAAATAATTATTTAATGTATAAGTAATTGTACGTCATGGGACCCTTGAGAATTGTTAATTCTAATTAAGTTATACTTATGTACTTGTTTGTATCTTATGTTGTATTGATTCCGCATTGTTATCATTATTATTTTGTAACCTCTTAATAAATTTTTTTTTATGTAACCATAGCAACATGTTTTAGGTTAAATTCTCCTGGGTTCCTTGGTGGAGCAGTACACCTCTTTGTAGCTTGATGCTCCTTGAATTAGATGTACTCTTGAGAAGAATATTTTATGCGGTGAGGAAAGTTGTAGATGTGATGAAATGAGCTAGGAGAGGTGCCTTATATAGGGTCCTCAAGGTATTTTTGCATTTATTGTGACCTGTAATGGTCATATTCTCATACCAAGGCTAGATAGGAAAATACCAAGGCTAATACATTATCATCCCTTAATTTTAGCCAATAAAAAGGGGTTGGATATTGTCAATTATTGACATAGTCCATAATTACTAAAACTGTCTAGCCTTTTTTTGGTTTAAATTTCAAGGGTAGAAAGATAATAGGGCCATGATATTAGATCTAGTATTGATATGAGTGTTGATGAAACCAAAGTGGAGCTCTAATATTGCATTGAACTTTAAATGATATAGAACCCATATAAGCCTAAAATGATATGAGAATAAAGGGCACACTAAAATAAGGGCCTAAAGAAGAGTGTATTCAGATTTAAAATAGAATAGGACTCATTCTTAATTTAATTTTAAATCTAGAATTGGTCCCAAAATTGCTTAGAGGAATGGAAAACTAAAATGGGTACTAGAAGAGTGAAATTTGAGTCATTAATTAAAGGACTACAATTTACAACACTACACTATTATAAAGATTTTGAATATAGCTATTTAAGAAAATATAAGAGATATGAATTATAAAATATTTTAATTATTACATATATGAATATATAAATTTTATGTGCTATTTATTTTAAAAATATTATGTATAATAATAAATAATAATATTTTGATATGTAAAAAAGTGTAAAATTTAAAATAAAAATTAGAATTTTATGAACGGTTGACCCCTTTTGTCATAATAAGAGATTAATTTTCTCTACTATCTTTCACATGTATGGGGAATTCCTATGAGAACTTGATATGAGAGCTTAGATAAGAGTTCAATTTTCTCTACACAATATATTTAATTCAAATCTTTCATTTGTTTGAGAAAATCCTAGGAGAGATCAATTTTCTCTACACAACATATGTAAATCATATCATTTATTTGTATGTGGAATTCCTATGAGAGCTCAGAAAACATTTCCAAAAAAGGATCTTGATCTCAAGAAACTCAAATGTGAACCTAAATAGAATAAGATTATCTTTCAAGTATATAGTATTGTCACTTGAAATTGCACCATGTTGGACTGGGTCCATCATTCCAGTGACACAATGAAAACAATCTCATAAACTTTGCAAATTAGGTTGAGTTTCTGGATAAGGCCAACTTCCTTTTAGTCTAGATGCAAGGTGTTGATCCAATTCAACACTTAGAAATCCCACTCTAATCCCATTCTACCAACTTGCAAGAGGAAATGAGAATAACAAATACAAAAAAGAAAAGAAAAGGGGCTAAGGCACAAGATTTGAACGTGTTTCTTTCGTCCAAAACAACACAAATTGTCATTTAAAATAATCATAAATAATTATATAGTTCTCTCTATTTCATTAGTTCCTAGAGGCACATATGGAGGTTAGAGTTTAACAAAATTTTGGAAAGAAAGGAAATACTCACAACTAGTAGCCAAAAACATGACTAAAGCAATATATGAACATAGAGAATGAGGGGTGATCCTACAATAGTGGATTACACTTTTTGGCTAAATTGACACTAAAATGAACATTTTAAAGAAAAACTTCACTTTTCAGCACCTATTATTGCTAAATTGTTAGGTATATATCTATATATATATATATATATATATATATATATATATAACAAATTTTTATTCATTTTTCCCTCCCCTTCAATATAATTAGTTTTTAACAATAAACAACATTTTTAAAGAGTGATGTTCATTCTAGAATGCATAATTCTTTTCTACAAGGTATAAAATTTTGATTGTTTCAAATGTAGGTTTGTAACATCGATATCTAGGGCATGCAATTAATTTCATTACATTATGTTGAATTTTTTAATTTTATTAAGTTTTGAAGTTGAACTAATTATAATCTAGACATAGGTGTGTATTTAAACTCATAACTTGTTCTATATGTATCAAAATTTAATTTTGTTGTTGTTGGAGAGAGGACATCAATACCTAGGGTTGTATATTTTTGCAATTTAAAAAAAAATAGTTTACTATTTTTCCAAATGCATTGAACAAAGAAGTCAATGTTTAGTGAAAAACCTATGTTTAGTAAAACAAATAAAAATTCATAATAAATTCAATGTATAATAGAATTATAGTCATTGGAAAGCTCGCTTCAAGGACTAGTATCCTGCATTTGGGTTTGTCAAGATTGTTCTATTTGAGCCTTCAACTAGAGCTTTAAAGGCTAAAAACCTATAGAAAATTGCAGAGATTGGGACATACATGCATAGATAGCATGTTTTTTTTAACACCCCTTCGAGTAAACAAGTTCAAATGAACATAAAGGTTGTTTTTCAAACCTATGTTCGAGTTAACACACCCAAAATGAATATTTTTTTATGGAGGCAAGATAGATCTACACAACAAATTTAAAGAAGAGAAGAGGTAAAAATGATAAAATTTACATTAACGTGAAGGAATTGAGTGAGATATAGAGGCATTGACACAAAAATTGCATGCAATTTGTAAAGAATTGAAAATAAGAACAAGAACCCATAAAAATATTACAAAGTTTTCTTTATATAAGTTCAGGAATAATTGAGATAAGAAATTTTGGGTTTAAACCCCATCCCTACTAGGGTTACTCAAAAGATGAAATCTAATATGTAGATACAATAATGATCTATAGTGTGTGAAAATCATCCTCTTGGGAGAAAAAAATGGATTACCATAAATTTATGTGGTTGGGAAGGCAATCACAACAGTAAATTGGAGCATGTTAGAAAAAAATGACCCTGATAGGTCATAAAGAAGTGTGGTCATGAGAAAATCACATATATAGGGCATGGGGATGAGTTATGACATTATTTTGTACTCTTGAGTCATGAAAATGATTGTTGGGGTTTCTAAGAGAAATATTCATTCTTTGTATCGATCTTTTCTATAATGAAGATCACCACCATTTCTATTGGAGAGTTTAGAACAAGACCTTCTATTGGACTATTGGTTGGCTATTGATTGGCACATGTGAGCTTCATTAATTATTTTTATCGATGACCATCACCTTGCTTCAATGTCTTTGCTAAAAATTCATTCTTGCATGAACGGACAATGGGGGCCACTATTCGTACCAAGGGTGACAATGTTATAATAATGCACCTTCATGCTTGAGAGGTGGGAGCATATTTATTATGCCTTTGTGAATGTGCATATACCTACCACACAAAATACATATCCCTCACCCTTCAACCCAAATTTTAAAATGATGCCTTGATGTAGAGTTGATCGGTGTCTGCATTGGTTTTGAAAACCCTTTTGAGATCTGGCAAAATTTTTTAAATCTCCTCAACTTGTTGAAGATTAAACTTGGAAGCTTTGAAACGTCTCCATCCAAATGTAAGAAATTCTTCAAAGGTTAAAATTTGGCCATCAGATATCGACATGGTTGTGAGAATCTTGTTGGGATTTGACATTGGTTTTGAAACCTCGTGAATTTTCCAACCCAAAAGAAAATACTTCATAAAACTTTGGAAAATAAAGCTTGTTGGTACTTAGGAAGGTTTAGGGAACCTTGTCAAGGCTGACAAAGTTCTCACAACCATGTTGGGACTTGATGAGGGTTTTAAAATTGAGGAAGAAAGCCAAAGGAATGAGCACATTTTCAAAGGAAAACATATTTTTTTGGATATAGGTAAGGTTTCGAAAACCTCGATGTGGCCCGAAAAAGGTTTTGTAACTGCATCATGTTGTCAGGAATAAGGTGTCTCAACCTTGGATAATTCATATTCTTATTATTTTTTTTGTAAATGTATTTTTTGCAAATAATGAAATTAAGTGAGTGTACATGCCTAGTTGGCATGTTGATGTGTCACTCCACTTGATGTGTCGGCATCTTGTGCGTAAGGAGATCATGACTGAAACGGTCATGATGGATTCCTATGACGTGTAAGAACTATTTAAGGAATGTGCTATGACAGGTGTAAGAGCATCTTATGACTTGGGCCTATTTGGGTGCCCAAGAAGGAGTGGTTGGTGTGTGTAAGAGAATATGCCAAAAATAGGTTGGTATGACAGATTCTCTTACACTTCTCTTGTGACCATTATTTTTGGCAGATTCTATGACAAGTTGTCATAGTCTATTCTAGGGATGGACGCCTATTCTTGGGATTGCATGTAATAGTTGTGTACATGTGGCTTTGTGCATGGGTCTTGGTGGTTGGATGCCAAACTCCTTTTATGGGTATTTTTTGGGTCCTGAGGAGTCTATATATATGATGCTGCTTCTATGGGAGAGACATAAGTTTGATAGGTATACTTTTTGTTGCTGGACTTATCTCTCATCTCCTGAAAGAACTTGCATTGCAAGTGTGTTGTAGTCTTTGTGTTGAAGATAATACATTGTGCAGGTTTTGGAGGGGTGGGGTTGTTTTACCGAAAGGTTTTTCCCCACCGGCATATCTTTGTGTTTATGTGTTTCAATCTTCTCTATCTATTTTCTGTATGCATGGTATATGGCTGCAATATCTTTGTTAAAGTAGTTAACGAATCTAAAATTGTAAGGATTTAAAAAGAATTTGCACAATACTTTCCTTTAGAGATTAGTGTAGGAAGCTGTTTCCACACCTGAGTTTCCTTACAAGTGGTATCAGAGCCTGATCAAATTTTGATCCTAGTTGTTGGGTAGGGTTTTTTGAGCTAATCTCAAGTTGAGTGGGAGTTTTGTGTAGGGCATTTTGAATCTTATTTGCAGATTGAGATGGCGAGTTCCTCATATAGTAGAATGGAGGTGGAGAAATTTAATGGCACTAATTTTGAGTTGTGGAAACTCAAGATGGAAGACATGCTTGAAGACCGCGATCTATGGGAGGCTACTTCACTTGATGTGAAACTTGTAGCGATATCTCAAGCGGATTGGGAGGTCAAGGATCAGAAGGCTAAGGGTCTCATCCGACTCTGTCTAGTAGATGTCGTTCTTTTGAATGTTCTTGATGAGACTACTGCAAATTATTTGTGGAAACGGCTTGGGTCTATGTATCAGGCCAAATCTCTGGTGAATAAGTTGTTCCTGAGAAAGAAGTTGTATTCTTTAAGAATGGATGAAGGTGGATCCGTAACTGATCATCTCAATGCATTCAATTTATTGATTGCATAGTTGGCATCATCCGGTGCCAAGATCGAGGAGGAGGATCATTGTATGACCTTGCTTTGTTCCTTGCTGGATTCATGGGACCATCTTGTGATGGCTCTTGGAAGTACTATAGTCACATTCTATATGGATGATGTGGTGTCTTCGCTGCTATCTAAGGAAATGCAAAGAAAGACTTCGGATTTGTCTAAGGAAGCCCTTGCTGTTCGCATGAGATCCAACGACAAAGGAAAGTAGAATGACAACAAGTCAAAGAAGGGTAGATCCAAATCCCATGGGAGTTCTAAGACTCCTAGAAAGTCCAAGGTGAAATGTTGGAACTGTGATAACACTGGGCACTTCCGGAGGGACTTCAAAGAACCAAAGAAGAAAAAGAAAGGCTCAGATTCAGCTTCTAAAAAATCTCAAAAAGATGGAGATGATTTTATGCAGCTTTGGCGGCCCATGCATCTGATGATGTGTGGTTAGTTGACTTAGGTGCTTCTTTTCACATGAACTCTCATCGAAACTGGTTCTCAAAATATGAAGAGTTCAATGGTGGAAAGGTGTACTTGGGTGATGATTCTCACCTAAAGATAGTTGGACGCGGAAGGGTCACTATCAAATTTCCTGATGGACGAGTAAAGGGAATCAATGGAGTTATGCACATTCCAAGTTTGGCATGAAACCTATTATCTATAACTATGCTGAATGATGTAGGTGTGCAAGTTGTCTTTTCGAAAGATGGATGCAAGATGATGAGAGGTTCTATGGTGCTTGCTAGAGGTACTAGGAGAGGTACTTTGTTTCAGCTTGAAGCATGCATTGCTCAATGCAATAGTTCTTCTATTTCAAAGAAGAGAGCGGCTATCACTTCATCCCCACCATCTAAACAAGTAGTAAAGAAGACTGTGGCAATGGGTTCTGATGGCAGTGTAGTAAGTGTACCTAAGGGTGCAAACACTTTGGAAGGCAAGCTTCCTACAAAAAAGATGATGTTGTGGCATATGAGATTTGGCCACATTGGTGAAAAGGGTCTCAAAACCCTGAAGAATAAAAACCTCGTTGAGGGGTTAAATGATTGCAATCTCAAGTTTGAATTCTACGAACACTGTGTCTATGGTAAACAAAATCATGTTTAGTTTTACTCTAGTTCTCACAAATCTTCTGATGTTTTGGATCTTATTCATTCTGATGTATTTGTTCCTGTAAAAGTTCCTTCAATCTCCAAGTCTGTATTTTTTGTATCTTTCATAGATGATTATAGTAGGACATGGATTTATTTCCTTAAAAGTAAGACACAAGTCTTTAGTCAGTTCAAGGAATTTAAAGCCCTTGTAGAGAATCAGACTAGTAAGAAGATTAAGTGTGTGAGAACTGATAATGGTGGTGAGTTTTGCTCAGCAGATTTTGAACAATTCTGTAAAGAACGAGGTATCGAGAGGCATAAGACAACTCCTTGTACCCCACAGCAAAATGGAGTTGTAGAGAGAATGAACAAGACATTGATGGAGAAGGCTAGGAGTATGCTTAGTGGAGTTGGTTTACAACAAAGGTTTTGGGCCGAAGTTGGCCACTGCTTGCTATCTGGTTAACAGATCTCCTACATCAGCTCTTGTTGGTAAGACACCCATGGAGGTGTGGTCTGGTAAGAAGCCTTCAATTAGACATCTTCATGTTTTTGGTTGTGAAGCTTATGCACATGTTCCAAAGGAGAAAAGATCTAAGTTGGAAAACAAAGCTGTCAAATGTATTTTCATCAAATACAGTGTTGGTGTGAAAGGATACAAGCTTTGGGATCCTGTGACTAGTAAGGTGTTGTATAGTAGAAATGTTATTTTCAGAGAGCTAACATCTTCTCCTATTGTGCTACAACCAGATGAAAAAGAAAAGGAAAAAGATGTTGTTCAGTTGCCTCCTACCCTTGAGAAGATTGAACAGAGGGACCATGTTGGGTCTAATGATGAGGAGAGCTCTAGTAGCTTTGATAGTTCAAAAGAAGAGGAAGAACAACCTCAACCTCAGCCCTTGAGGAGATCCACGAGAGAAAGAAAGCAACCAGAAAGGTTTGGTTATTCTATGTTAGATTCCAATTGTGCCTTTGCTTTGATTACTAACACTGATGAGCCTAGATCTTTGAAAGAGGCTTTGGGCATGGAAGATGCAGGTTCCTAGATTGAGGCTATGGATGATGAGATGGCTTCATTGGAGAAAAAAAAAACTTGGGACCTTGTACCTTTGCCTAAAGGGAGAAAATTTGTTGGCTGTAAATGGGTGTTCAAGAAGAAATTCTATGCAGATGGCAGTGTTGAAAGGTACAAAGCTAGATTGGTTGCAAAGGGGTATTCATAGGTAGAGGGAATAGATTATGGTGAAATATTCTCTCCTGTTGCAAAGTTGACATCCATTAGATTTCTATTATCTCTTGTTGCATCATATGATTTAGAGATAGAATAGATGGATGTGAAGACAACTTTCCTTCATGGTGATTTGGAGGAAGAGATTTATATGTCACAACCTGAGCACTACATTGTTAAAGGTAAAGGATCCTTAGTTTGCAGATTAAAGAAATCTCTATATGGTTTGAAGCAATCTCCTAGGATGTGGTACCTTAAGTTTGATGCCTTTGTGTTGTCAATTGGATTTGTAAAATCAAAATCAGATCATTGTGTTTATTTCAGAGTTGAAAATGATCACCTTCTTATTGTTGCATTATTTGTTGATGATATGTTGCTGTTTGGGAAGGGTAAGGGTATGATTTATGATTTTAAATCTCAGTTGTGAGCATAGTTTGAGATGAAAGATCTTGGGGCAGCAAGGTACATCTTGGTTATGGAAATCAGTAGAGACAGGTCTAACATAAAACTTTGGTTGAGTCAGAGTAAGTATGTGAAGTCTGTGTTGGATAGGTTCAACATGGAAAATTGTAGACCACTTTGTGTTCCTGTTTCTATGGGAACAAAGTTATCTGTAGATGATTGTCCAAAATCTCCTAGTGAGGTGGAGGACATGAGTAGAGTACCTTATGCTAGTGCAGTTGGTAGTCTTATGTATGCTATGGTCTATACTAGACCAGACATTGCCCAAGTAGTGTGAGTCCTGAGTCGGTTTATGGCTAACCCTAGATGGGTACATTGGGATGCAGTTAAGCGAGTATTCAGATATTTGAGGGGTACATCAGATTACTCCATATGTTATCATGGTAACTCTTCTGGATCTCCACATTCAGTTTGTATTCGTGGGTTTGTGGATTTAGATTGGGCAGGTGATATTGATAGCAGGAGATCCACCAGTGCTTATGTGTTCACTATGTTTGGTGGTGCTATTAGTTGGATGAGTAAGCGACAACTTGTGGTTGCTTTGTCCACTACAGAAGTTGAGTACATGGTTTCTACTCATGCTTGTAAGGAAGCCATTTGATTAGGAGATTGTGTTCTGATGTTGGTGTTGATGCAGAATAGATTACTATTTGGTGTGACAGTCAGAGTGCTATTTGTCTTGCAAAGAATCCAACTTTCCATGCTAGAACGAAGCACATTGATGTGCAGTTTCACTTTGTGAGAGATATGGTGGAAGATGGAAAGGTAAATTTGGAAAAGGTGGATACTGTGAAGAATGTTGCAGATGCATTAACAAAACCAGTGGGCACTGAGAAGTTCAGATGGTGTTCGGAGTCTATAGGCCTTTTTGGCCTATAGCGGTTAAGTTCTTGTTATGTTCTTGTTGCTCTTACAAGGTGTTCGACAAGTGGGAGAATGTTAGGAATAAGGTGTCTCAACCTTGGATAATTCATATTCTTATTATTTGTTTTGTAAATGTATTTTTTGCAAATAATGAAATTAAGTATGAGTGTACATGCCTAGTTGGCATGTTGATGTGTCACTCCACTTGATGTGTTCGCATCTTATGCGTAAGGAGATCATGACTGAAATGGTCATGACGGATTCCTATGATGCGTAAGAACTATTTAAGGAATGTGCTATGACAGGTGTAAGAGCATCTTATGACTTGGGCCTATTTGGGTGCCCAAGAAGGAGTGGTTGGTGTGTGTAAGAGAATATGCCAAAAATAGGTTGGTATGACAGATTCTCTTACACTTCTCTTGTGACCATTATTTTTGGTGGATTCTATGACAAGCTATTATAGTCTATTCTAGGGATGGATGTCTATTCTTGGGATTGCATGTAATAGCTGTGTACATGTGGCTTTGTGCATGGGTCTTGGTGGTTGGATGCCAAACTCCTTTTATGGGTATTTTTTGGGTCCTGAGGAGTCTATATATATGATGCTGCTTCTATGGGAGAGACATAAATTTGGTAGGTATACTATTTGTTGTTGGACTTGTCTCTCATCTCCTGAAAGAACTTGCATTGCAAGTGTGCTGTAGTCTTTGTGTTGAAGATAATACATTGTGCAGGTTTTGGAGGGGTGGGGTTGTTTTACCAAAAGGTTTTTCCCCACCGGCATATCTTTGTGTTTATGTGTTTCAATCTTCTCTATCTATTTTCTATATGCATGGTATATGGCTGCAATATCTTTGTTAAAGTAGTTAACGAATCTAAAATTGTAAGGATTTAAAAAGAATTTGCACAATACTTTCCTTTAGAGATTAGTGTAGGAAGCTGTTTCCGCACCTAAGTTTCCTTACACATGTAGTGTCTCTCATGGTTGCATTCCGTCTTGTCTTATTTTGATCTGAGATAGACTCTTATTTTTATTTTTGTGACTATTCGTATGTTGTGATTTTGTATTGGCATTGTGACATGTTTTAGGTTACAGTAAATTCTTGTGTTATTACCAATATCACTGCTGACATAGATGATAGATTATACGTGTGCTTTTAGTGATGATAATATATGCATGATGACCAGACTGTTATGTGACATGATGATAGTTGGTTTATTTTGTATCCAAGGATATTTGATTATGTTATCTTGATGTTGTTTTTGATTCATTGATGTATGTGACAATGATCACTAAGATATTTTACCTTATCATGTTTGGTTGTTAATTAATTTGGGGATTTAATTGATATATGCTCTTAATTTTTTTAAATACTATTTAATATTTTAATTTAAATAAATTGATTAATTGTAATGTTATTGAGGATTAAATATGAAAGAAATGGTTTCATAACATTTGAATACATAAAAATGATTACATCGTTAAAAAATCCTTTCATTAGGCACTTTTGGATTAATATATATATATGCTTTGACTATTTATACTATGAGCAACTACACTTGATGTGTGCATGTTTTAGTGAGCAGCTATTAGACATCGACTCCACCTAGTTCCACAGGTTTGAGCGTGTGTTATCCTCAATAGTGGCACAAGAGATAGTTACGTTGGCCATTCATGATTTTAGCCATATTGTCCCTGTATGGATGATATATTTGTATTTTTTATATTATACACCTTTGGTTACCTTGTGGTTAAAGTATGGGCCTTTTTGCATCAATGTGACAGATCGGTGCCTATGTGTGCATATAGAGTATCTACAATTGTCACGGTGAGTTATAGTTTATATGTTGATTATTATTATTATTGGTTAATTTATGTTTTCTGCAATTTTTTCGTAGATGGAATATTTGGTGGGAGCTCAACTATTGTAAATTCTATAATGAAGTTATCAGTCTTGAAACAATTATTCAAAAAAATTGAAGCTTCAATATCAGAGTCTGTTAAGGTATATTGTATAAAGACCAAGAGTGCAGATTCTTGCTTCATGTCAGATGATTAATGCATTTTATCTGAATGGAGACACATTGCACCCCCTTCAAAGAAAGCCTCCTGAACAATAAATCAAATAAAATCAATAGGAAAGAGATAAGGTGGAAACACCTAGACTAAAATTTCACAAAACTAAATTTTGATGGTGCCTCTAAAGGCAACCTGGGAATCTCGGGCATTGATAGTGTCTTAAGGGATTTAAAAGGTGGTATCATTATTGCACTTGATGAAATAGTTTCACATGATTAGAATAATAT
Source organism: Chamaecyparis obtusa (assembly GCA_027943335.1). NCBI lineage: Eukaryota > Viridiplantae > Streptophyta > Pinopsida > Cupressales > Cupressaceae > Chamaecyparis > Chamaecyparis obtusa. Next base: position 314,052 of record BSBK01005091.1, read on the forward strand.
TGGAAAGGCAATAGCCCTCTTGCTAGTGTAAAATTAGTTGTCTCCCTAAAGGTAGTAAATATAGCCATCGAAGGGGACTCCAAAAATATTATCTCATCTCTAAAGATATTTGATTCCCCCTATTGGAGAATCAATTAATCTTCCAATAAGTTTGAGGACTCCTATCATTTTTTTATCAGTATCTTGGTGAATAGGGGTAAAATGGAATTTAACAATGCATCTAACATTCCCCTCAATATATGTAATTTAAATTGAATTGACAAGTAATGTAAATCTAGAAATGCCTAAAATTAGATAAGATAAGGTACATAGCTCATAATGAAATTAATCTACAAATACCTATTTTTTGATGCCTATGTACAGTTTCAGGAAATTCTACAACCAAATCTGTAAACTAGAAAACCGCAACGGAGAAAACCCAATTTTTTTTTCAATTCTAAGGGAGGTCGACCTTGAACCAAATAGCAGGGTACAATCTTACCCCAGGGCATAATCTTACCCCCCACTGAAGGTCAACCTTGACCTGAACCAGCTCTGATAGAAATTTTGTTTGCAGATCCCAAAAATTTAATGAAAAGGGTACTCAGATGCACTCTACAATTCTCAAAACAACGACTATAGGTATCTGAAAATGGTGTTTTGGGGTGGCTATATAGGGTTTTGCCTTAGTCAGACCCCCATTTTGGTGATCTCCACCTCCACCAATGGCCAGTTGTAATAGAATATGTGTGTGTATTGAATGTGTAATGCCAAGATCTAATCCTAGTCTAGATTGAAACCCTAGCATGAATTATTATGAGAAAGCCATGCATAGATTTGAATAAGATAAGAAAGCATACCAAGCCCCCAAGGCTAAAGTACTCTTACCAAACTCAAAATCCATAATTTCTACCCCACGATTGTATCTTTGAATGCTTGAATATTGATAATTGTGGATCAAGGAAGAAGAAATCTCTCTTGCTCCTAATAGATGTTCACAATGGTGTGCTCACAAAAATGATTGATATAAAAAATGGCTTGATCTTCTATATCATCCTCTTGCAATCTTGCATCTTCACTTCACCATCACTTTCTTGCTTGAAATCTTGATCCTCTTGTTGCTCAATTGTGTTGTGCTATGAAAATGAAGGCAAATGAGAGTCTTTATATAGAGATTTCAAGCTGAGGCTCCTAGAGTAATGTGAGGACCCATAATTCAAATTTCACCTTGAATTATGGTAAAATCACAATAACCAACTAAGGAGGGGAAATAATTAAATGAATTTCAAATTAAAACCCTTCCGCATTCAGATCTGAAAGCCCGACATTGATTTCAGGGTCCTCCGGGACCAAAATTTGAAAAGGGGGATCAAATCCTGATAGAGGTCAAGGATGACCTTGACTCTGACCTAGGTCAGAGTTGACCTTGACCCTGACCTAGGTCAGGTTCGGCCTTGACCTTGACCTAGGGGTCCAAATCCAATCTGTGTTGAAAATAGAAGGTTCTAGGGATGCCCAGAGACTTAGAAATGATGATAGAATAGGGTAGAGTGCCAAAGAGAGGAAAAAAGTCCTATGATGAACAAGGAATCAAATGCAAAATATATCCTAAATGCAAGTTTATCATGATAACTACAGTAAAAGAGGGTGCTAAAACTATCAAGATGGAAGTGCTTCCATTTTAAGATGATACATTTAGCCCCCACTTTAGCTTAGATATGACACTACGTGAATATGCAAGCTAAAGTAAGAAAACATCATAGTAAATAAAAAGGATATAGCCAAGTCCTCAATGTAGAGATCCCGGAGAAAACTGTTAGAACCCGCAACACACAAGGTTAATGAAAATCCACAAATCACCTAGAGCTTACTAAATGAAAACTTGAGAAGTGCATAAAGTCCCTTATTCTCCCTCCTGTTTTAGCTTTCTACTTCTGAAGGGTGAAACAGGGTGATAAGGATAACTTTATACATTGTATATGTAGTTTGTTGAAAAGTTCTTTCCTAAACTAATTAGAAGGACTTTTAGCCTTCCTAAACTAATTCAAGGAGTTAGGCATCTAAATCATGATTCCAATGCCACTGACGACACTGAAAACAGAGTTACCAAACTCAAGTTATGATGAAAATAGTGAATGTCTATCTAAATGCATAAGAAAGGAAATCCGAGTTTACCATGAGTAAACCCTAAGATAAACCCTAAAAAAACCCTAATTTTAACTATAAATAAGGAAAAGGAAGTCATGCTTACTCATTCTTACCATTTTTAGATTTGAAGAGAGAAAGCAAGATGTCGAGGAGAGAAGAACTTCGAGCGACATGCATGGAGCTCCTGAGACAGTGCCTGGCTACCAGACGGTCGCTTCCCGAGGTGAGTTTGTTGTTATTGGTTCCTGTATTTTCCAAATTCTTGATTTTTGTAGGAAAGGTCAACCCTGACCCAATTATGTCAACCTTGACCCAAAAAGGTTGACATGAATTGGAAGGTCTCGACCTTATCTGGGATGAGGTCGACCCTGACCCAGGAAAGTTGACCTTGACCCAGGAAGGTCTAACCTAATTGAGGTCGGCCTTGACCTAGTCAAGTTGGATTTGTAGATTTGATGATGTAGAATGCTGATATGATGTTTGTTTGTGCTTACAGGACATGTTCCATCTCTAAGAGCATCCCTTTGGAGAGTTACTAGTGATCATCAGAGAGAGACTGTCTGAGCTGAATGAGGATGAGATGCAGTTACTAAGAGACATAGGATTGTACTGGGTATTAGTCCTACCACAGATCATACTACACTGAGACATGTTATTGACTCTGATAGAGAGGTGGTATGAGGATACATGCTCCTTTCATATTCCCTCTGGAGAGATTATTGTGACACTGGAGGATGTCTACAGGATCTTGTGACTTCTGGTTCGAGGTGAGACTCTCAAACTGAGAGCACAGTGAGTTTGTGAGGAGATCCTTGCAGATGGAGAGTATTGTTTGGGATGGGCTCCATAGATGCAAACCTAGTCAGATTAGATCCTTTTGTCATCCATACTGTCAGGCCCTACACCTTTGGTATGGAGAGTGATACTTTGTATAGTATCCTTGGTTGTGTTACCCAACACAAAGGGTACAATATTTTTTGTACCTCTCACCCATCTTATACGGAGGATGGAGAGCAATAGGATTGTGTTCTCATGGGGTCACAACATGTTAGCCCAGCTATACCATGAGCTATGTCAGCTAGTGAGATATTAGAGAGAGAGAGAGTCTTTCAATATGCACACTCTTACAGATTTGGCTGTTTGAGCATTTCGCATGTACACGTCCATAGGGTGCTCCAATGATGGTAGATGTGAGTACACTGATAGTCTTTTCTTATCCTCTGAGAGATGCCTGGAAGTTTAGAGATATCCTCTATTGGAGGGTACGTTTAGACCACATTTCAGGCACAAATGTGATATGGAGACCCTACTACCAGATGATAGAGTGGTCAGATACATGATACCAGATGAGACATTCACATCGGTAGAAGCTACTAGAGGGTCATCAAAATCATATAGTGATGCCATACTATTATGATCGAGTGATGAGATAGTTTGGCCTGTTACAGGAGTCCCCAGAGTAGTACCTCATTATGTACATCTGACGAGGTATCATTAGAGAACTGATGCCATACGTCGACCATTGGTAGCAGACATAGAGGACAATGATGTAGATGAGACAAAGGATATAGAGGTACCATCAGATGTGACCTATTCAGGCATGAGCCAAAATTACATCAGGTATTGGAGTCTATAGGGGACCCACCCCATCTTCCCTGAGGATTATCCTACAGGTGATCCAGGCCTTTCAGAGAGGACACATTGAGACAGTGGTACAACAGAGGAGGATGAGGATCTCAGAGATGAGGAAGAGCACATCTCTGAGGGAGACCCCATGGAGGAGGAGAGAGTAGAGGAGATGCCCCTAGCTGGTGATATTAGTGCATATGTGCACATTTTTCATGCATCACCATTGAGATCATGATGACCTCCATGCGCCCCACACAAAGACACCACCAATGAGGCCTAGACATAGCGAGCATGGAGAGAGTAGTCACTCCATGCCCCTACCATCTAGACACTTCAGTGACATCCAGGAGGGAACCCAAGTATGAAATATGAGATTTGATTAAATATGTAACTTAATTTGAGATGAAAAAGCACTAGATTGATAAATGTATTTTCATTATGTAGCTAGCGTAGTGGAGTGGAGGAGCTTTGTATACAAGGTTCTAAAGGATACATGTATATCCTATCGACTACCAGCCGATGAATGAGAGTCTTCCATTGGCCACAGAGATCCCGATAGGCATGCTGACATCTTTGCATGTGTCCAATGAGAGCTGAGGTTGTGCAGAGAGAGAAGAGAAATTGATGGCTGACCTACAGAGGGCCCACGAGCGCATGTGTGATATGAGCATATCAAGGAGCCACACATGGAAACACAAATCTACATCTTCCTATCATAGACCAGAGAGATTTGGGAGCCATCAACCATTAGAGCGTAGTGATAGACGTAGTGACAAATAGGGCCATGGGCCACATATGTATCAGAACTTGAAAAACATTTTATGAATGAAAAACTTTCTCTACTAATTAGTTCTATGTTTGATTACTATGTTTTCATCAATATAAAACTTAACTGAAAGAAAGTAGGTACATAAATATATTCAAAATGTAATTTTGCTAAAAATACATAACCTATAAAACAAACTTTATAAGGAATCCATAAATGCACAAGGAAAGAAAGAAGGAAATTAAGGATAATAACACTTGAGATGAATAATATTAATAGGTTCCTTAAAAGAAACACCATCCATATCAACAAGTTTTTAAGCACTTGAACCAAAGTCTTCAATGACAACAACAGGTCCAAGCCAATTAGGGCTAAAATTTCCTTTTTCACCAGGTAAAGCATTCACATTTCATTGATTCTCATATAAGACTAAATCATGAACCAAAAATGTTCGTTCAATTACCTTATGATTATATTGCTTCTGAAGAGATTTATGATAAGATTTTATATGTTCTAATGCATGTATTCATTGTTCATCCATCATTTCTAGCTCTTGTAAGCGTTGTTCATAAAAAGTATCCTTGTCAATTATTCCATGAAATGAAACACGTAAAGAATTTATTTCTAATTCCAAAGGCATAATAGCATCAATACCATAGACAAGATTGTAAGGAGAAGTACTCATGGCAGTACAAATACTAGTCCTATAAGCCCATAAAGCATAAGTCAGTTGAGTATGCCAATCTTTCGCATGCTTGCTAACTGTTTCTCTTAGAATTTGTTCAATGATTTTATTTGATGCTTCAGTGACCATTAGATTGAGGATAATAAGGAGTTGAAAATCTATGTTGAATTCAATATTTCTCCAAGAATTGTGCGACTTCTTTATTTTTAAAAGAGGTACCATTATCCGAAACTATCATCGGAGGAATACCAAATCGTGTTATGATATTGTTAAGGATGAAATCACAAATAACATCTGCAGTCGTTGAATGAATAGGGACAACTTTGACCCACTTCATGAAGTAATCCGTAGTAGTCAGGATGTAAGTATGTCCTTGAGAAGAAGCTGGTGAGATTTTTCCAATAAGGTCAAATTCCCAAATACTAAAAGGCCATGGAGAAACTTGATTACGAAGCTCACGGGCAGGAGCATGAATAGATTACTATGTTGTTGACATTGAGGACATTTCTTACCAAACATGAAAGAATCTTGCTCCATTGTTTGCCAATAATATCCCATTCTAAGCAATTTATTAACCAAAGATTTTCCACCAAAATTTCCTCCACAAGAAATAGAATGAGCTTCTGCCAAAGCTCCAGGGATATCGGTTCTATTGAGACACCTTAATAGTAATCCTTCATAAGAGCATTTGTAAAGTGTATCTCCTAAAATGATGTAACGTGCTGCAAGCTTCCTAATACAATTACACGTGTTTCTTGTTGCAGATTCAGGAAAAGTACCATCTTTCAAAAAATGAAAAATATGAGAATACCATTCATCCGAATGCAAATTGAAACAATTAGAGGTAATCTTTTTAGAGATCACAGGGTTTTTAAGAGTTTTTATAATAAATTGAAAGTTTTCAGCATTATTCTCAAGACACACCAAAGAAGCTGCGCTTTCCACGGTGTCCGCATGTCGATTATCTCACTAGTACATTTCACCTAGTTTTTCTACCAAATTTTTTTGACCATGAAACAAAAAGATTTTGGTTGGTCGGATTATAGAAGGAAAAATTTCATTTTTAAAAAATCCATGCCCGTGTTAAGTGAAATTTTGACCACTACCGTGTATGTCAAAATTTTCACGAACACTGGTGTAACATTTTTATAAAAAAGAATTCATTTCTCATTTCATTATCACCACGGAAAATTTTTTCAAGGGGTAGCGCACGAAACCACATTGGCTAGGGTAGATTTGACATTGTGTATAGGGGTTGTAGTTTTTATTTGGACTTGGGCCTTTGATATTTGAGCTTGAAACCACATCAGCCAGGGTAGATTCGACACTGTGTATAGGGGTTGCAATTTTTATCTGGACTTGGGCCTTTGATCTTCGAGATTGGTTTTGGAAACTTGGATTTTCCTCTTCTTATCAAGTATAAGCTCATTGAGGTAGGGATTGTGTTATCTCCTCTGCATTTCGAGGGCACATCTTATTGTGATATTCATTACTCCATGCTCTATTGTGTCCATGGCATTGAGTTCATTTCTTCAGATGATTTGATTATGGCATTAGCTGTGTTAGTGAAATAGGGCATCATGTTAATGTGTGTTCATTGGATTCTCTGGTTACCCACAAGCTATGGCATCCATTTATACGAGCTAGGGTATCATTGATTATTTCCTATCAATTATTTGGCACTGGTAAGTCTTTCCTAGCCCACACAACCATTATTAATACTAATATGAATGAACATGACTGGCATCGTTTCATTATCGGTTGACTGACATTATTTCATTATCTTACACAGTGATACAAATAACCACTAATTAGTGGTTATCATAACACATTAACAATATGTTATGATAACCATTAATTACTAGTTATCGTGTGATCAAGCAATCGACTAAGTCGATCTTAACAATGACTGCATAATATATTAACAGTGATTGGTTAATTACCCTGTTCCAAAGCTCCCATTTTGGCATAGGCAGGGAGGATGCTAGCAAAGGTTGTGGAATTTATCTTTACACCCGCCATTTGCATTTGCTTGAAAATTTCTAAAGCCTTTTCAAAAAATCCATTTTGTACATAGCCTGTAATCATGGCATTCCATGATACCACATGTCTTTGATGCATTTTGTCAAATAGTTCACGTGCCTTGTCTATAGTTCCACATTTTGCATACATGTCTACTAGGGCAGTTGAAACTACCACATCTGACAAAATTTCTTTATCTTTTATGCTTTGATGGATGTCCACACCCTCTTCCAAAACTCCCATTTTGGCATAGGCAGGGAGGATGCTGGCAAGGGTTGTGGAATTCGGCTTTACATCCACCAATTGCATTTGTTTGAAAGTTTCTAAAGCCTTTTCAAGGAATCCATTTTGTGCATACCCTGCAATCATTGCAGTCCATTAAACCACATTTCGTTGAGGCATTCTATTAAACAACTCATGGGCCTTGTCTATTCTTCCACATTTGGCATACATGTCTACCAAAGCATTTCCAACCATAATGTCTAACAAAAAAGCTTCTAAAGTTGCTAATCCTTGCGTTATACACTTGATTTTTAAGTGACATTTATTACATTTATCATATAGTATAATATTTGTTAATACTTACACCTTTGAAACTGACATTGATGGACAATTAAGCTACATAACATAAGCCCAATTATTTGGAGTAGTAAATTGTGTCAAGTGGATTGCTATTTTTTTAATAGATTGTTGACTATTCATTATTTATAGAAGTGTTGAATTTTTATATAAATCTCTGCACTGCTCAGAGGCAATAACAATTTCTGATTCAAATCTTGATAATTCTTGTACCTCATATGAAGCCATCTTTAATGGGATTAAAACTTAGTGCTCCTCTTCAATGCAGGTTGGGAACCTTCCTCATTTTTGCATTGTGCTTTCATATGTCTACTTCATCTTAATTCTTATCTTTATGGACCTCCATCTATTTTGTACCAAACAGCTTAATATTGTGCTACTAGGTTTGTTTAATAAGTTAATTTGGATAATGATTGTTTTCCCCAAGAGCCCAAAATAAACCTTTGTGACTGATACTTTTATTTAGTTTAGTGGCATCAATCATTTTTATATCCAATAGAGAGTCTTTTCATGTTATAATGTGCTCTCAAGTTTGTTGTTTCTGTGGGAGACAAGTTTTTAATTGCATTCACCAATTTTTCAATACTATCTCTGCCAAGTTTCATTCACATGGTTTCTACCTCGTAGGAGTTCTTTTAAAATATGATTCTCTTGTTTTCTAAATCACTATCAAACTTTATTATGCAAGGTTTCCTTTACTTATGATTCATATGTCACAATCATGTGATTTTATGGTCTATAATTCTAAATAAACCCCCTCCCCATGCTGGATAATTTAGGCTTTACCCATAGTTGCTAGTTTGTCTAAATAATTTAGGCTTTACCCATAGTTGCTAGTCTGTCTAAATAATTTAGGCTTTACCCATAGTTGCTAGTCTATCTAAATAATTTAGGCTTTACCCATAGTAGCATGCGCGTAGGAGATACATCCCAACTTGAGCTCAATCTTTACATAAGGTATGTGACTGTTATAGCAAGTTTCGGTATTCAAATTCTATCAATCTTTGGTTTGAGCCTACAAAAATGTTCCTTATACATTTGGTTATTTAGATTTGGGTTAAGACCATTTGGCATAGACTGTACTATCTACTAAGATGTCACACTGAATCTTGTCCACAACTGTAGCCACTTAGCCTAGCACCATTGACTGTCACATAGACACTCTAATCTAATTGATCAAGTTAGATTAGGGTCAATATAGAATGGTCAATCGATGGATTCACATAGCAGGTACAATCACCAAGGATTCTTCAATGTGCCCAAGACTATCAAATTCAATCTATCAATTTCAACCTTCCTGTTACTACACTGCTGCAAACTTGTCTTCTTCTTACTGGTTAAATACATGGAAAGTATCTACCTAGGGCATCAAATATTGAAGCAATATGCCTCCTTCCACAGTCTGAGCACTTATATTATTAAAGTGCATAACCTTGTCTTGCTTCTCACCCAATGGCATTGGAATCCAATGGGGAAACCGCAAGTCAAGGTTCCACCTTCATGACAGAGCTGACTATAGATTTTCCCGAGTCGATCTGTTAGTGAGGTTGGGTTCTTGCGTAGATCAACACCAAATTTAAAATACAATGTTTGCAAAGTCTAGTTAAATGAACTCTAACAAGAATTGTGGATGCACAAATGAACTTGCAATGACATCAAAACTCTCTAACCATTACATGATCGGGCTTTCTATGACAGTCAAGCCATGTGTTCAGTTCATAACCGACTGTGTAAATGTAACTAAAACTTGAAATCAAATGACAGTCAAAACTAAGATGGATTCGAATAAACAATGCATACAATGAACTTGCGGAATGATCAATCCATCTACCTATTTGCAATAGATAGAGTATGATAACAAAAATGTACTCATAATGTTTTTGGGGATTCTTTTATTCAATGCTGCTTCGAAGATCATCTCCTTGTGCCAATCTCGTGAGTGGACAAGGTTTAAAAACCACTTCCAAAAAGTCTTCCAACTGATCCAACCAACATGAAATTAGTTGTGGTCATTGGAGAACTAGACTTACAATCTACTGACAGTGTTGCAAAAAAATAACAACATTTCACAATCTGTGCAACTTTGGAGTGCAACTTTGTCAAAAATGCACTAAAACTCAATAATAACTTCCTAAAAGAACTAAGAGGTTGGTCTAAGGTCTAGATCCTTAAAATTCCTTAAAAATAAAGAAAATAAACTAAAACATACTAAAACCAAGTTTAGCCATTTAGAGCCAACTAGGATCCCAAACCGACCTAGGAACCAACAATCGACTATATGAGGAAATAGTTTCAACATTCCCTAACAATGAGTTAGGAAACATTTCCCAAATGATGGGAAACAAAATTAACTCCCACTAAAACATAAACAAACATAAAAAAACATAAACAAACTTAACCCCCACTAGAACAGTCCAATGGACTAAGACATCCCTAGTTTATGAAAACACCAAAATATTCTTGACAACACAAAAGGACCAAACTCAAAAATGAGGAAACAAATTCTAAAGATCCATTTCCATTTATTACAACCAAACTAAAACAAAGAATATCCGGAAGTGGACTTGGGTGCCCTACACCATGCTCCGCAGGACAAAGAAACTCAAGTCCCTTGAGTTGGTAATGTGGACATTGGAAAACCAAGTTTCTCAATAGCTTCAAGAGTAATCCAGGTAGCGTCCTCTATGGGCTTATGCTTCCATTGTACCGAATACTCAAGATAGGTGTGCCTTCGGGTCTTCCGTGCAACTCTAGTGTCCAAAATGCTGTCAATCTCCAAAGGAGATGACTTAGGAATGTCTTGGAGCTAGGCCTCTTGCATAGAACCAGTACTACTTGCAACCACAACATTAGAAACCATACCTTTATAGAGATATAGGTCAACAACATTAAATATAGGGGACAAAAGAACATCAATCTAAGTGTCTTAGGTTTATATAGCCACCCAAAAGCACTTGATTGAACATTAGGACTTTGATGAGGTTACATAGTCATCTAGGAACATAAAGAAGATTTGTGATCTCCTTAACATCTTTGTCTTCCTCTGATTCAATCTTCTGAGGGTGCTCCTGCACCAAAAATTGTATTTGAAAGAAGTTTATTTATCAAAAAATTAGTACACTCCATACACCAGGCCTCTTCTATCATACAATGAAACTTTGGCATATTTGATGGACTCCTAGAAACTCATGTACCTATTTTAAAAATCCCAAAAGTCTACATTTCTAGGACTGTGCAACATTGTCCTATTCAATCCTTTGTCCTTTTCTTCCCAAACTTGATTTGTCCTTCCTCCTCTTCCCCTCATTGAAGAACCTCCTCTATTGCTGCTATTCTGTCTTTCACTTTTCCTCTTCAATTTCTCCTCTATTCTAAGGGCCAACTGGTAACATTCCTTCACACTTCTAGGGTTAGAAGCCAATCTGACCCTTTGATCTTCCGGTACCTCTTCACCTTCAAAGTATGCAACGATTGATGCAATCCAGTCCAAAAGCTCTTTTTCTTTCAGACTTCCATCATACATAGGGATATCTCCCCTCACCTTATGCTGCTCAATCTTCATAGCCTTGAATATCCTGATTGTCCTTTGCTCTTCAAGATCTATTTGTTCCTCTTCTTCCTCTCCTTCCCCTTCCTTATGGGTTTCTTCCTCTTCTTCACTATCAACACCTTCATTTTCTGCTCTTCTTTGATTGGATTCCAGTGCTTCAAGCCTGGCCAAAAGTGCATTGTAAGATTCCTGCAACCTTGTGTTCTTCTCCTTCAACTCCTAGATCTCCCCGGTAGTACCTGCATTCCTTGGAGGCATTTTCACAAACAATAGTCAAACTTCTTTAGCAAAGTGTTCCTCTATCCCTCTAAGGCACCATTTGTTTTAGATAATTTAATTTTAACTTTGGTTGTGCTAACGTAACTATGTTGACTTTATTTTGTAGTTGTTTAACATAAGAGTTTGTAGATTAATAGGAGTTCACAGATATTAGTGTGCCACAGTTTCCCATCTATAACTAGTGAGATGCACATAACTCATGTACCTCATGCTAGTGTGCTTGGATACCTTGTATACACTATTTTTTATTAGACTAGACATTATCCAAATAGTGAGTATTTATATAAAGTGCTATAACACACAGACGGTCCTCCTCCTTTCATTCACTCTATATGGAATACTATTTTGTTCACTATTTTATTTCAGCTTGATATTTCTTTCATTTTTCATATACACAAAGACTACACATGTTGATGAAAAAATGAGCTATTTGATTTAGGTTTAATTTTCATTATTGTAAATGGTTAATATTTCTGATGGTACTCCTTGGTGTATTCCATATAAAAATAATCATATAAAAATAATAAATGTAGTACTGATGGTGCGGTGCATTATTGATATAGGCTCGATGGCTCTTGTTAATGTGCCAAACTATTAATGTGGTGGTGGGCAGTGTGTGTTGAAGACTTCACAGACATAGAGCAACCCTGGATGATAATTTTGGTGCTACCCAAATAGAAAAAAGGTTGCTAATGTGTATATATTTAATGTTTCTAATGTAAATACTATTCATTATATTATAAGAACTAATGTAGATTGGGCATCACAGGGAAATAATGGGTGTGGATACTTTAGTTGGGTCGATGACAACTCATTTGCATCTATCCACCCATCTCTACTTATCTGTGATGAAGGATTTGAGTGCAAAACGTGTCAGGCTAGGGTAAATTCCAAAATTATATTTTTACGATGCCTTCTATGTATTGTAATCACATATCTTTGTTGCGACCATATGCAAAGATGAACTCAGGAATTAGTTAGTTTAGTATTTTCATATTGTAACTAATATTTTAATATGGATATGACGTAACTTCTCTTTGTCTCAAGTGTGCATATATATGGTTTACATCTTTTTTTAGAATAATTCTTCATATTTATGGCTCAGGTGAGCCCCAATATGCTATCAATCACATGATTTAACATATAGTATTTTCTTGGTTATTCCATTTGTTCCTTGACCTTTGAAGGCCATTTGGTAATTTCAACTACACCTAAGGATCCATCAGTAGTTGTAGAAAATAGGATTCATGTTGCAATGCCCAAGCTGGGAGATAGGAAAAGAGAGGCAATAAGAGTGGAAAGAAGATGATATTTCTGAGATCATGGATCATTTTCAAGCTTCAGTGAGGCTTCCTACCATACACTGTCTGTAGATTTGTACGCAACGCTGATTTAGGCTGGAGGTAAACTACATGTGTCATGTAAACAACATTGTTGAATGCAATCTCTTTTGTGCATTTTCAAGAGTTTTCCCACCAATACAAGCGTAAATAATGCATTGAACGTAATCTACGAACACTGTGTGGTATGAAGTATCGCTGAAGTTTGAAATACAAGAGCAGGTGACATGGATCCCCCACATGATAGAGGCCGTGGGGATACTCCTCCCACCCATTCATCATCAACGGTAAACCTTATTGAAATTGTACAAATTAGATAGTTAAAAAATGTTATATTATTATGTTATTTTATTTAGGGTTTTGGAGTTATTATGATAGTTTTACTGATATTCCTGTCACAGTTTGATGTTCAGGATAGGAGAAAAGCACTTGCAACAACAGAGGAAATAGTTGTAGATACAGATGAGGATATCCCAGAAATCCCTAATCTAATAAATATGTTGAAGAAAAAACTAAAAAGAGTCAATATAGAAATTATTAGCAAAAGAAAATTTTAGAAAAAGCTGCCAAACATCTTAAGATAGTGAGGGACTCATATAGAAGGAGTCTCATCTAGAATCCAAAGTATGAGTGTCCTCCCTTTATTCCAGTGAGGGATTGTAATGAGTTCATTTTGGATGCAAAGGAGAAAGGGGATAATCAAAGAGGAATTACACCAGCAAATGAGAGAAGAAGGTATGCAATAGTATTAACTACTAGTAGAATGTAATAATGCACTAATTAGTGATCTTTATATCTATATCATGTAACATATTTCAAACTTTTCATAGGTTGCAGGACACATCAAAGGCAATAAAGGCCACACTGCAAAAGATTTCACAATAGCTGACAAACATAATTGTAGGCATCATGGTCACATTTTTTTGGAGACAACATAATTGAGTTGTATACCGATAACAATGGAGTGCAACCTCTGCTCCTCCAATTCCAAGTTGACACTACGAGATGTAGAACAACTTGGAATTAGAGGTGCAAAAGTTTCTCTCCATCATCTGGGTATACCACTCAATTACATTATCTCTAGAAAAATGTGACCATGATGCCTACAATTATGTTTCTCAGCTGTTGTGTCTTAGGACCCCTTATGATCCTTTACGACCATTTATGATCCCTAAGAATACATCTTAGAGGTCTTAAAATGTTGTAAAGGGTCATCAGAGGCTCCTAGGAGGGGCCAGATGAACTTCCACCTTCACGTGGTTGGCCCTGTTAATTAGAGAATGTTAAACTATTCTCGAAACAAAGAGAAGCTCAATAATTTAATAAATGGATTACGAAGGGATTCCATTCTGGTGCGGGAGGTGTATTCAGACAGGGCATCCTAGTGGAAAGATGTCTCACACTATCATTATACAGTGGAGAAGAAGTTGAAGCAACAAAAGAGTTTTTGGAGAGCCATGTTTTGGCACTAGTCATGTAGTACAAGCACTAGAATTTAGCTTTTTGGCACGGGCTGGGAAATTTTTGTATATCAACATGTGATAGAGTTTGGGGATTTTTTAGTATTTAAATACATCTATGGGATGTATTTTAGAGTTCGGGGATATGGGAAGAATGACTGTGAAAAAGATATTTCTATTTTTCATTCTGAGAAGATCTAGAGTGATTTTGAGTCACAGAGGAAATGCCCTAATCCTTCAAAAAGTGCTATTTCGACGAGTTCTGATCACTTGAGGGACAAAAAATTATCTATTGATCACTTGATTTTCTTTTCAACTCAATAGATAATTTTTTGTCCCTCAAGGGATCATAACTCATCGAAATAGCACTTTTTGAAGGATTAGGGCATTTCCTTTGTGACTCAAATCACTTTGGATCTTCTCAGAATGAAAAATAGAAATATATTTTTCACAACCATTCTTCCCATATATTTGAACTTTGAAATACATCCCACAGATGTATTTAAATACTAAAAAATCCCCAAACTCTATCGCATGTTGATATACAAAAATTTCCCAGCCCGTGCCAAAAAAATCAATTCTAGTGCTTGTACTACATGACTGGTGCCAAAATATGGCTCTCCTAATCACTGACTGTGACTCGTTGGCAAAAAGAAATAGAACAAGTGTGGACACCTAAAGATAAATATTAGATAGGGGAAAATCACCTACAACAACAGAGGCAATAGTTGTAGATACAAATGAGGATATCCTAGAAATCCCTAATATATTAAATACGATGAAGAAAAAACTAAAAAGAGTAATGCAGAAATTATTACTATTTTGGAAAATGCAAATCCAACCGAGGATCAAATGTTGAAGAGGACAGATGAATTGATGGCGTGAGCACGTCATTTTGAAGTAAGCAGTAATGAATCTTTAGTTATAACAAAAGTTCAATAAAGGTTTATATTTTATACTCTTTTATGTCATGAACTAAAATATGTATGTGTTCTTGCTACAAGATTTTTTGCTTGTTCAATTACCTGGTCATGGACATCGTGGTGAGGCCAGTAGTAGCATCATGCAAAATAGTAATAATTTCTGCATTGACTCTTCTTTAGTTTTTTCTTCACCATATTTATTATATTAGGGATTTTTGGGATATCCTCATAAGTTAATTATATTATATGTCATGTTAATGAATATTGTTATGTGTTAATGAATTCTTGATTAGTGTTGTGTATTAATGAATGTTATATCATATTAATGGATGTTATGTGATTGTATTGATTGAATGTTATAGTTCATAAATGGATGAATGAAGTATGTAATTAGATGTTAATGGGGAATTTAGATTGATGTTAGCGGGAGGGGGGGTGAGGTCAGATGAGCTTCCACCTTCATGTGGTTGGCCTTGTTAAGTAGAAAGTATTCTCGAAACCAAGTGAAGCTCAAACTAACATAGCTTCATTATTTAATCAATTTCATTCATTCTAGGTCTTTGCTCATAAGTGCATTTTGAATGTGTCATTGTCAGGCAACTATCAAATAAAAAACTAGAAGGGCCAATAGTCAACTTCTCATTGTCATTGTCTGGCATGATTCGGCTTCATTTTGTGTAAGTATTCTCGTATTGAATGTGTCAACCTCTCTTGGCCTAATGTGGATATTGGTTTGTGTTTTTGAGTAGGTGAAGTGTTAAATCAGTTTCTATCTTCTATTATTAATTCGTTCAAATTGCAGGAGGGCTTGAGAGATATACTCAACATAGAATTGACTGCTAGTATGGGCAATTGAGCACACTAAGTCTTTGGCTTGAGAGAAAGAGTTGGGTAATGTTGTTTCTAGAGACCTGTGCAATTGTCCTCAGTGGCCTCTTTTTTTTTAACAGGTATTTTTATATATATGTAGTGTCCATGTTTTTTTTTAATACAGATTCTTTTTGTGTATATGCTAGTGCTATGGAACCTAAATAAACAATTATAAATGTAATAGATAATGTCTTCAATGAAGGAATTGATGTACCACATGTAAACCAAAATCCATGCTTAATTCCATTTTGTGCAAAATGAGTTTGTCTATTAGCATATCAGATTTTGTTACACCCTTCATGACTGTAATGTTTAAGTTAAGTATTGATGCAATTTTCTAAAGTAGCAAGTTCTGTTTTCATTGTTTTTTTTCTAGTGGTTTTGAGGAGATCAAGAATTATCAAGGAAAGATATTGAAGTGGAAAGGAAAAGTTTCAGAGAGGTTACAAATATTGAGTCATCAATCAGGTATACTTTTTTTTAAGTAATTGCTACAGAAATGGTTAAGTTTTCTTGAATTTTTAAAATAAGTCATAATTATTTAGTATCATATTCTTAGCTGCAAGTTGTAGGTCTTCATACCATAAGTATTCTCAGATTTATTTTGTGTAAGTATTCTCATAAGTATCCACATATAAAAATCTAGTTGTAGGATTGAAAAAAAAGACAAGATAAAAAAGTTCATAGGCCCATACAAGACACCCACCAAAATATAGACCATCAATTTATAGAACCCTTGCAAGATATCCCAAGGAACGACAGGTAGTGGAAACCAGATAGATAGAAAAAAGAACATAACCATATGCTGCCTCACTTGTTTGAGGTAAGCCAAACTCGGTCCAATTCTCTTAACAATGGTACATATTCGTCCAAGTGCAGCAACCTTCAAAGATTTGCAGTGGTAAAGAGAATCCCCATATTTTATCAGCCTAACATAGTCTTTGGCCACTTTGGCAATGAGATTGTGAGCAATATTGATCTGGCCAAGGGCCAACTTGTAGTGATCTTTATCATATAAAACATTTAACAGATCTCCATAAAATGGATGCACATCATCTTGGCGGGGGAAATCATCTTAGCAAATACATCCAAAGCAGCAACATCAACAAATACATCACTGACACTTTTCGGGCATATTTCATTAACTCCTCAAAATGAGCAGCCTTTATTTCGGCTACCTCATCACTATCATCCTCATCCATTGCCTCGAGGTTCTCACTTCTTTTTCTTTCACGTACAATATCCTGTAAAAGTGCAGAGGAAAGAGAACATGATAAATTGAAATAATAAGATACAAGTTGAGGAAAATTGAATCAAAAAATGTAAAATTCTAACAAACCAGTTAAAAAAAAACCATTAAGAAATTCATAACCAAATCTAGTTTGCAAAAGCCACCGCAATTGAAACTCACCTTCTCAATATTTTTTCTAATAGCATACTTGCACGCTCGCTGACAAATATCTATAATATCGACTCCATTGAATCCTTGGGTATAACATGCCAATGCCATTATGTATAATGAAAAATATTTTCTTGGTTGTCATACCATCCATCTCCATCAACAACTAGTTAAGGACTTTGTCCACAGCACCACCGACATTCCCAAAGCTGCTTCCACGTTGCAAACATGCAAACCAATTATTCATCACCAGTCAGAGCCTATCTATCAAATAGTTCAAACAAAATGAAAAAACCCATAGTTTCACGTAGACTAGAGCAGATGGATTGCTAGAGCCCCCTGACAAATCTCTGTAATATCTCATTACTAAATATAATGGAGGGGGCATTCTTCTTAGACTCCTCAAAAGCCTTCCGGATATTGCTTTCACTTTCTCCAACCAACTTTGACATGATCTCAAGTCCATTGATATAGAAAAAAAAGGCACCGGTTTCATTTGCCACTGCCCTAGCAATTAAAGTTTTCCTAGAACTAGGAGGCCCATAGAGCAGAACACCCTTTGGGGGCTTCACACCAATAGATTTGAAGAGTTGTGGGTGTCTAAGAGGAAGCTCTACCAATTCACAGATCACCAGTCAAAATTAGTTGAACTAGACTTTCTTTGTTGTAGAATTGATTTAGTATAGAATATTTTCTAGCAGAATTTTTTTTTAAAAAGCAAGGTTTTCGTAGCATTATCTACCACTTGAGAAAAAGTTTCCATAGCTAAATTTCCTTGCCATAGTTAATATTTCTCTAAAGACTTACAAGTTAGTAAGTCCTCGGCTAAAGGGCTGATAAACTAAATAAAGTTTCAAACATATGAACAGATAAAACTCATAAAAGAAAAATTTGGAGCCAAATTGAATAGCATTGGCTATTTGTCAGCAGAAGGTCCCTGCTAGAACAAACACATTTGTCACTTCATTAAGATGACAATTGTGTACTAAGTTTCCTAACTGTATAAGTCATCGTCATCTTTATTATCTATTGTAGCAAATACATCCGAAGCACCAACAGAAGCACCAGGAAATCAAAATTCAGAACCAAAGCCTTGAGATTGTTGTAGTGTTTGTGCAAAGGCTTGATACTTCTGAATATCAGCATCACTGACACTTTTTCGGGCATATTTCATTGACTCCTCAAAATGAGCAACCTATATTTCAGCTACCTCATCACTATCATCCTCTTCCATTGCCTCGGGGTTCTCACTTCTTTTTCTTTCATGTTCAATATTATCCTGTAAAAGTGTAGAGGAAAGAGAACATGACAAATTGAAATAATAAGATACAAGTTGAGGAAAATTGAATCAAAAAATGTAAAATTCTAACAAACCAATTCAAAAAAAACCATTAAGAAATTCATAACCAAATCTAGTTTGCAAAAGCTGCCACAATTGAAACTCACCTTCTCAATATTTTCTCTAATAGAATACTTGCAAGCCCGCTAGAAAATCTCTGTAATATGTCATCAATAAATATAATGGATGGGGCATTCTTCTCAGCCTCCTCAAAAGCCTTCCGGAGATTGCTTTCACTTTCTCCAGCTAACTTTGACACAATCTCAGCTCCATTGATACAGAAAAAGAAGGCACCGATTTCATTTTCCACTACCCTAGCAATTAAAGTTTTCCCAGAACTAGGAGGCCCATAGAATAGAATACCCTTTGGGGGCTTCAAACCAATAGATTTAAAGAGTTGTGGGAATCTAAGATGAAGCTCTACCAATTCACACCAATTCACAGATCACCAGTCAGAGCCTATCTCTCAAATAGTTCAAACAAAATGAAAAAACCAATAGTTTTACTTAGAGCAGAGCAGATGGATTGCTAGAGCCCAAAGCAGTCTGAAAAATAGAACGAGCAGGGACCTGCTGGCAACAAGCAGCATAATGAGTGTGGAAACCTAAAGATAAATATCTAGACTAATCACCGATCAGGATGCCATTGGTGATTAGTCTGGATATTTATCTTCATTTTTTTTTAAACACTCCGCGTTGTGTCAAAATTTTGACCCACTTGCGTCGAAAGTCTGGCCTAAAATTGACCATTCTGTGTCGAAATGTGGCATCATGGATTTGGCATCCTAGTCAGAGCCGCTAAATATTTCGACCAAATTTGGTCAAAATATGACCGTTGCGAGTTTGGCATCCTAGTCGGAGTGACCAAAGTTTTTGACCCATATTGGTCGAAAGATCAACCAATACACAAACACTTACCAATGTTATCTTCAGCCTAGGTTGCCCTCATTTTTGACCAATAGTGGAGTCTATCATTCGACGGGTTCAGTAATTGGTTGATATTTCAATGCAAATAATAGCGATGAACCCGTTGGTCGACCATTTGATCGAGTTGGGTAGAAACTTCAACCAATAGTGCATCGAAAAATGATGCAAAATGTACTAGTGTCTTTCCTAGGTAAAGTTTGAATCACATAAGAAGAGAATTACGAAAGCACATCAATAGCTAAATCTCTATATTGTGACATTTTATCATTCTTAGTCTGATAACCTCCTTTAATTTGTTCAACAATCAATTGTGAATCTCCATATATTTGCAAGTGTTTGATGTTAAGGGATGAAGTTGCTCGTAGGCCAACTATAAGAGCTCCATACTCCACAATGTTATTAGTACAAGGAAAGGTTAATTTGTATGATAAAGGGATTGGCTTTTTTGTAGGAGGAACCAAGATAATACCAACACCAGAACCTGTCTTACATTTAGACCCATCAAAATATAATTCCCAAATATCATCCTGTTGAATAGCTAGAATATTATCATCGGAGAATTCTATTGAAGTAGAACATGTATCAGAATGAGGACAAGGGGCTTCAGCTAAATAATTTGTTAAAGCTTGTCCCTTAATAAAATTTTGAGAAATGAAATTAAGATCAAATTATGTAAGTAACATCACCCATTTTTCCAGAAGGCCAGAGAGATTAGTTTGTGAGAAAAGATGTTTTAAATCCATTTTAACAATCACATTGACTTCAACATTTATAAGATAATGCCTAAGTTTCTAGCATGCATAAACTACAACTAACCATTGTCTTTCCAAATATGTTTATCTTGTTTCATAATCAAGTAAAGTCTGACTAATGTAATACACATGTCTTTCCTTACTGTTATTATCTTCTTGAGCTAAAAATGCACTCACGGCCTTCAAAGTTGCTGAAGTATACAAATGAAATGGTTTATCAAATTTAGCCAGTTGCAAGATAGGAGGATTTGCAAGGTACTCCTTAAATTTCTCAAAAGTTTGTTTACATTCATCATTCCAAGAGAAAGTGGTATCCTTTCTAAGCAAGGAAGTAAAAGGAATAGTTCTATCAGAGAAATTAGAAATAAAGAAATGAATAGCTTGTATTTTTCCTTGTAAATTTCGTAACTGAGAAATATTCTTAGGAGGAGGCATATTAACAATAGCTTCAGTCTTTTCAGTATCTACTTCTATGCCTCGCTTAGAGATTATAAATCCTAATAATTTACTAGAATCAACTCCAAAGACACATTTCTTAGGATTCAATCTCATGTTGTAACTTCTAATCCTTTCAAATATTTGTTGTAAAATAGTAACATGATCTTCTCTTTGTATAGATTTTGCTAAGATATCATCCACATAATCTTCAAGAATCTTATGAATGTAATCATGAAAAATCAAAGTCATTGCTTGTTGATAAGTTGCCCCTGCATTCTTTAATCCAAAAGGCATCATGACCCAAAAAAAATGTTCCCCAAGGTGTTATGAATGCGGTCTTAAATTGATCTTTAGGAGGAATAAAGATGTGATTATATCCCGAAAAACCATCCATAAAAGATAATAAGGCATGACCCACTGTTGAATCCACAATCATATCAATATTAGGTAACGAGAAATCATCCTTTAAGGATGCCTTGTTTAAGTCTCTGAAGTCAGTACACATCCTTATCTTATTTTCTCCTTTTGAAATAGACACAATGTTTAAAATCCATTCTAAGTAATCAATAGAACGGATAAATATAGAATCCAATAACTTTTCAATTTCAGTTTTAACTAATAAAGCAATTCGTGGATTCATCTTTTGAATTTTCTGATTCATAGGTTTCATATTTGGCTTTAAAAAAATATTATGAGTAACAATCTTAGAATCTATACCTGGTATATCTGAATATGTCCAAGCAAAAATGTCCTTAAATTCAAGTAAAAGGGAAACCAACTGATCACGTTCATCCTAATTCAAAAATTTCCCAATCTTTATCATCTTTTCAGGGTCATTCTCATCCATTTGAATATCAACAGTCTCAGTTATTAACAAATCACTTCATATCAAAGGATCCATTGGTAAAGGAAGAATATCTTGTTTATCATGTTCTCCAAAATAAGCATTGGTACTTAAACAATAAGGCTTTTGTCATTTATGATGAAACTTAGGTAAATCCTCATAAACCCCTAAAAAATCCATTAAGGCTTCATCTTCAAGAAAAATATCTAAAGTAGGTTTTTTATTAATGTCAATGAGGAGTGGGTTAACCAATTTCAAATGTCCACCACATATATGATTAACATTAGGAGGAAAAGATGATAGTTGTCTATAAGGATTAAATCCTAATCCATACATATGATCATAAATTTCATTATCCAAAGGTACTTGTATACCTTGCTCATATTTACCACATCCTTTCCCATTAAATCCTAACTTCTTAAGAAAATGATAACCAAAACCATATCGATCAGCCATATCAGATGGAGTCCAAGGAGTGGCATAAGTCACAATATCATAGCAATCAGGTTTTATTGTTTCAATCATTTCTTTAATTGAGGCAGCAACAAAATTACTTTTTAGTTCCTCAGAAAGTGGGGAAGGAGCCAAAACTTGTTTCTCAAATTCACTTTGTAGCTTCATGAATTCCAAATCACAGACCTTATATTCTCCAATGAAAGTAGGATTAAAATCCAATGTCCCCCAATCATCCTCAGTCAAAGAAGAAGATAGAGCTTCTGGTTGTTGTATCTCAAGTTATTTTTCAATCTCTTTGCTTGGTTGAAGAGGCTCAAAGATTTTAGAATATTCTACATTCAGGCAAGGATTCGGCGCATCATCCGCATGTAATGTATACATTAAGTTGTTATAAATGAACCTAACCTTGTGATGAAGAGTAGAAGGAACTACATGCATAGTATGTAACCATGGTCTTCCTAAAGAAGGTTATAATTGAGAGGTCCAGACATAACATGAATAGGTCTATTTAGAATAACTAGACCAACTTTAACAGGTAAGGTAATAATTCCCAAAGTTCTCTTTGCAATATTGTCAAATTGATGTGAGTGTCCCAAGGCTTGCTTGCACTGCATCTAAGAGACCTAGCTTGTCTCTTCTAGGAACCTAGTCTCCTCTAGGTCCTGATTGGTTTAGATGATTAACTAAGACCAATCCTAAGTCTCCTCTAAGAGTTCTTAACCTTTGTGCTTAACCTTGAAAGACTAACACCTCTAGATAGTACAATCCTTCTCCTTCACTTAGAAAGCTCTAAGTGCTACTTTCTCACAAACTTCATTCTTCATTACAGGGGTGTCCATCCTTATGAAAAATTTCATAAATTTTCCAATTTTATCCATTTTAGAAGGATCTTGAATCATATCCTTACCGACTTCAATGACTCATCATTTAGAGACCTTAAAATAGGCCTAATCCTTGTAGCCTTTTGCAGAGGCTTTTGTCCTTTCTTTCCAAACTTCTTCAAACAACCTATAAAACCAATTGGGGATTTGGATACCCTTTTGGCTCTTACTAAAGATTCTACAATTTTTAGGTCCTGGTAGCCTCCATACACCTCCTTCCTACAAACTAGGACAAACAGGGCTAATAGACCTAGTTTTTAGGACTGACTGCAACCTTGTAGAAATCTTGCTCAAAACTCAATCTAAGTGATTGGTATGAACCCAATCTTAATAATATGTTGAGATATGATGAACACCTTCTATAAAATGTACCTTTTTCATACATTACCTTCCTAACCTGCAAGAAATCTTCAAACTTTCATTCCTAGACCTCTAATCGGGCTCTGTCTGCTCACCTAGGGCCTAATGGTAAAAAAAACTCTCCAAACTTTCACAACTCCTAATCCTAAACATATGTACACTAATGAATCCCCTCACATTTCCATCTATCCTTAGGTGTTTTCCATGGCTAGATTTCATTGGGGATCCATGAAAACACTGACTGGTCAGAACAGAACCAGTAAATGCTCTAAAGCTAAAACAATTTATTTAACAAAAAATATCTACTCTAATCAACTTTCCCTTCAAATGAAAAACTCTTAGAAAATTCTATAGAAAACTAAACAACCACTAGATTTAGACTTTCAATCCATTTGAATGCACTGTCAACATAAAAGCTTGAGATATTGATTGTAACATTGTTGCAGAGCTGTATTCAACAATCACTAACTATTACAATGCATGTCTCACCTCAAGATTCGAGTCTTGGATAATAGTAGATGCCATCTCCATGTTTTTAGGGCTTTTTGGCCAATCTCCACCTCCTATATTCAAGGGAATCCAAGGATAACCGAGTTGCATGCAACATTTGCAATAATTGCAAATGTTGTCATGACAACTTCTCAAAAACATTTGGCATCTTTCTCTATGCCTTGATCCTATTTATTAGGACATCTATTATTTCTAGATTCTGAGGAACCAACTTATTTAATGACCCTATAACATCTCTATAACATCCATTAACATCATTTATGTGCCTAAGACACATTGAAGACTCTATCCCAAACTATTAACACTAAGAATTAAAGACTACTAACATTGGCTATTTGTGTGACCTTAGTCCTAGTGACTAACTCACTTAGCCTACATAGAAAATGACCTTCTAAGGCCTTAAAAAAAACACACTACTCTTCTTGACTTGGCTAGAGTCAAGTACAAGCCAAAATAACTCTAACATGGAGGTTAGCCTAGGTGTGCTCTTGCACCATCCTCCCCAAAACAAAAAGTTCAATCTACCCTTGGATTGATGATGCTTGGATCAATTCCCATCTTCTTGAATTCTGACTCCTTTATCCATACTGCATCAGCATTGGTTTGACCATACCTCTTTATCAAGTGTTCCTTGTATGCATTGGTTCTAGTCTGTTTGTAGACTCTTGTATCCAACACACTGTTAGATCCTGTGACTGTAGCAGTAGGTAATTATAGATCTTCCACATCTTTGATCACTTCATGAAGGTTTTGATTGATATCTTGTTGTGGTCCTCTATAATGGACTAAGTCTGCAATGTTGAAGATAGGAGACAATCCACTGTCTTTCGACAGCTCAACTCTGAATGCATTATCTCCATACTTAGCCAAAATAGGATAGGGACCTATCCTCCTCATCTGCAACTTGTGAGGGACTCCCTTTTGTAGTCTTGACTTATTAAGATGCACCATAACCAAGTCACCCACATTAAACTGAACTATCCTTCTACTTTCATCCACCTTGGCTTTGTGTTTCATGGTGTTCTCTATCAAGGTCTTCCTCACTGTTTCATGTATCTCCTGCATAGCATATGCGAAGTCATCAGCATATCCACTTCCCTTCACTCCATCCTTCAAATTTCTTAGTTCATAAACACCTCTAGGATGTAGTCCATAGACTATTTCAAAGGGACTCTTCCCCGTGGATCTGTTTATAGTGTCATTGTAGGCATATTCATCTTACCCAATCAACTGATCCCATTGTTGACCATACTCCTTGGTCAAGCACCTTAGAAAATTTCCAAGGCTTCTATTGACAACCTCAGTCTGACCATCTATTTGGGGATAGTAGGCTGATCCAAAGGACAAGTTAGTGCCTAACCTTTTCCAAAGAGTATTCCAAAAATGACTCATAAATTTAGTGTCTCTGTCTGATACAATGTTGATAGGTAACCCATGGATTCTCACTATCTCTTTGAAGAAAAGAGAGGCTATTTGACTAGCATCATTAGTGGTCTTACATGGCACAAAGTGAGCCATCTTGCTGAATCTATCCACAACCACATAAACACTGTGCATACCTTGTCTTGTCTTGGGTAACCCTACTACAAAATCCATACTCAAGCATTCCCATGGCCTAGTAGGAATAGGTAGTGGTTGGTAAAGGCCTGCATTTGAAGAAGTGCCCTTGGCTTTTTGACATACCACACAAATTTCCACATACCTCCTAACATCAGGATTCATCCTTGGCCAATAATAGAACCTTGAAACAAGTTCTTGAGTCTTAGTGATGCCAAAGTGACCACTCAGAGCACCATTATGCTTTTATTGAATCAAATTCTCTCTAATAGAGCCTCTAGGAACACATAATTGATTCCCTTTAAACAAGAGATCACTTTGCAAAGTATACTCAGCATATCTACTATGAAAATGATTCTTGTATTCAGAACATACCTTATAAATGTCTACAAAATCTTCATCATTTTCATATAGATCCTTGAAATGATCTATTTCCATGCTCTTCAACTAAATCTCCTAAATTTTGAGAGCTCTTCTTGACAATGCATCTTCCACTTTATTGAGGACACCTTTCTTGTGTTTGATATTGAAGGTATAAGCTTGTAGGTACTCAACCCACTTCATGTGCTTGTGACTCAACTTCTCTTGTGAATTCAGGAAACTAAGTGCTTGATTGTCTGAATACACAATGAACTCCTTGGGAAGAAAGTAGTGCCTTCATTTCCTTAGCACTTGGACCAATGCATACATCTCAAGGTCATAAGAAGAGTACTTCTTATTAGCTTCACTTAACTTTTCAAAATGAAAAGCCACCGATCTGCCTTCTTGACTTAGAACAACTCCAATAGCCACATTGCTAGCATCACACTCAATGGTGAAAAGCTTCTCAAAGCTTGGTAACACCAAAATAGGTTGGGTAGATATCCTTTCCTTCAACAACTCAAAGCTCTTATTAGCATGCTCATTCCATACAAACTTGGTTTTCATGCCTCCCTTAATAGTATCCAACATGGGAGCACAAATTGCACTAAATTGCCTTATGAATTTCCTATAATATTGTGCAAGGCCATGAAAAATCCTTACCTCTATTGTTGTCCTTGGAGTAGGCCAATTCATGACAGCCTCCACTTTGCTCTTGTCCATTTTCATATTGCCATGTGATAGGACAAATCCAAGGTACACTAGCTCTATTTTGATGAGCTCACACTTCTCTAAGTTGATCATCAAATTCTCCTCATGTAGCTTCTTGAAAACAATATCAAGATGTTCTAGGTGCTCACTCCTTGTCTTGCTAAAAATCAGTATATCATCCAGATATACCACTACAAACTTGCCTATGTAGTCTTTGAGAACTTCATTCAAGAGCCTCATGAATGTGGATGGGGCATTGGATAATCCAAATGGCATGACAAGCCATTCATATAGCCCTTCATTGGTCTTGAAGGTTGTTTTCCACTCATCTCCTTCATGTATTCTTATTTGGTGATAGCCACTCTTCAAGTCTATCTTTCTATAGTACTTAGCTTCACCTAAACAATCCATTAGATCTTCAATCCTAGGGATAGGGAACCTATACCTTACAGTTATCCTATTGATAGCCCTTGAATCAGTACAAAGCCTTCGAGTTTCTCATTTCTTAGGTACAAGTACAGTGGGTATGACACATGGACTAATGCTCTTTTTAATTAGGCCTTGGTTTAGGAGTTCTTGTATTTGTCTTGCTATTTCCTCATTTTTTTGAGGGGTCATCTTGTAAGCTACTTTGTTAGGTAGGGTAGCTCCTGGGATAAGGTCTATCCTATGACTTATGGCTCTTTTAGGGGGTAAGGCTAATGGTTGTCCATCACTGACTATGCCTTGGTAAGTCTGCAACATACTTTGAATTTCCTTTGGTAACTCTGTCTTTTTAGCCACCTTTCCTTCATCTAACTCCTTTGGTCTTAGCACCAATGCAAAGCCTACACCTTCACTCTCTTCCATGGTTTGCAAGAACTCTTTTTCACCCACCATAAGTACATTTGGACCTGCTGTCTTTACCTTAGCATCCTCCAATAATGACTGTATTTTGAAGGTTACATTGTCCTTCTTGAAAGAATAATAATTCTTTCCTCCATCATGTATGGCTTGGCGGTCAAATTTCCATGGTCTACCTAGGAGAAAATGGCATGCATCCATAGGCAACACATCACATAAAACTTTGTCTTTGTACCTACCAATGGATAACTCCACCCATGCTTGTTCATTCATGAACACATGTTGGACTTTATTGAGCCAAGTGACCTTGTAAGGATTGGCGTGGGGTATCCTTGTCAACTTTAGCTTGTTGTCTACTTCCTCTAACACAATATTGTCAGTAGATCCTGAGTCAATAATGATCCTACATACTTTCCCCATCATCTTTCACTTTATCCTAAACAAAGACCTCCTTTGGCTTGGCTCTTCCTTCATCGGCTCCTTGATCAAAGTTCTCCTCATCATAAGATTCTCTCCTTCCTCTGAATTCAATGGTACTTCAACATGCTTCTCTACTGCATTAAACTCATCTTGAACTAGGTTAGCTCTCTTGTCACCTCCTTGTGATGAACTACCTTTCTCTGGGCATCTATAGGCAGGGTGCCCCATTTGATAATGGTAGCACTTCATATTGGCAAAGTAGTTGCCTCTTCCTCCTTGTCCACTATTCCTTCCTCTAGAGATATATTTGGAACTCCTTCCTCTACCACCTCTACTTGAGCTTCCTTATTGCTACTCATTGAATTTTATGTCTTCTTGAGTTCTTGATTCAGAACTTCTTCCACCATAGCCACCTCTTTGCCCTCTACTATCCTTGCCTTTACCTTTTCCTTTGGAGGTTTCTTGTTTCCTTCTACTTTTCTCTTCTCTCTTCAAGGCCATTTGATAGCATTGGAGAATGGATTTGAAGTTCACTAGACTCATCTCTTCTTGAATAGACCATTTTAGGACATTCAAGTACCTTGCAAGCTTGATGCTTTCCTCTTCAACTACCTTAGATCTCAAACATAGCTTTTGAAACTCCTTGATGTATGCTTGGACATATAAATCCTTTTGTCTAAGATTGTGTCTCCTCCTATGAAGCTGAACTTCATAGTCATCAAGAAGGTAGGTCTTCTTTACTTTGGTTACCATGCCCTTCTATGTCACTATAGGACCTTTTCCATCCTTTTCCCTCTTGGTATGCACAAACTTCCACCAAGAGCTGAACCTCTTAGTCTAGACTTGGCCACCACAAATTTTTGTGCCTTAGAGATACCATCACATTAAAAATGGTTCTCAATGCTATCAACCCAATCCACAACTAAATCTGGATCCATTTGTCCACTAAATAGTGGCACACCTTCCAAAGCTTTGCCACTCAATGCTTTCAATGCTTTTAAGAATGGCTCTTCAGGAAGAACAGGGTTAGGTGTTGGTACTTCCTCCTCCAACTCTAATTCCTTCTCCCTTGCTTTAGCTTCTTCCCTTTGGTCTATTTTGTCTTTGACCTTATCAGCTTTGTCTTGGACTTCACCCAAGAGCCGCTCCATTTGAGCTAGTCTTTCCCTTAACAACTTGTTATCTTCTTCTTGTTCCTCAACCTTCTTGGCTAACTCAGTGTTAGTCACTATGGTTTTGTCTTCTACTAATCCAATTGGTGTATTTTCTCCCACTGATTTAGTAGGCTGCAACATCCACCATAAGCCTAATTAATTCAAGCTCTGATACCAATATGATGTGAGTATCCTAAGGCTTGCTTGCACTACATCTAAGAGACCTAGCTTGTCTCTTCTAGGAACCTAGTCTCCTCTAGGTCCTGATTGGTTTAGATGATTAACTAAGCCCAATCCTAACTCTTCTCTAAGAGTTCTTAACCTTTGTGCTTAACCTTGAAAGACTAACACCTTTAGATAGTACAATCCTTCTCCTTCACTTAGAAAGCTCTAAGTGCTACTTTCTCACAAACTTCATTCTTCATTACAGGGGTGTCCATCCTTATGAAAAATTTCATAAATTTTCCAATTTTATCCATTTTAGAAGGATCTTGAATCATATCCTTACTGGGTTCAATGACTCATCATTTAGAGACCTTAAAATAGGCCTAATCCTTGTAGCCTTTTGCAGAGGCTTTTGTCCTTTCTTTCCAAACTTCTTCAAACAACCTGAAAAACCAATTGGGGATTTGGATACCCTTTTGGCTCTTACTAAAGATTCTACAAGTTTTAGGTCCTGGTAGCCTCCATACACCTCCTTCCTACAAACTAGGACAAACAGGGCTAATAGACCTAGTTTTTAGGACTGACTGTAACCTTGTAGAAATCTTGCTCAAAACTTAATCTAAGTGATTGGTATGAACCCAATCTTCATAAAATGTTGAGATATGATGAAAAAATTCTATAAATTGTACCTTTTCTGTACAGTACCTTCATAACCTGCAAGAAATCTTCAAACTTTCATTCCTAGACCTCTAACCGAGCTCTGTCTGCTTGCCTAGGGCCTAATGGTAAAAATAGCTCTCCAAAATTTCACAACTCCTAATCCTAAAAATATGTACACTAATGACTCCCCTCACATTTCCATCTATCCTTAGGTGTTTCCCATGGCTAGATTTCATGGGGGAGCCATGAAAACACCGACTGGTCAGAACATAACCAGTGAATGCTCTAAAGCTAAAACAATTTACTTAACATAACAGATCTACTCTAATCAACTTGACCTTCAAATGAAAAACTCTTAGATTAGTCTATAGAACACTAAACAACCATTGGATTTATACTTTCAATCCATTTGAATGCACTATCAATACAAAAGCTTGAGATATTCACGGTAACACTATTGTAGAGCTGTATTCAACAATCACTAACTATTACAATTCATGTCTCACCTCGAGATTTGAGTCTTGGCTAATAGAAGATGCCATCTCCATGTTTTTTGGTCCTATTTTCTGATCTCCACCTCCTATACTCAAGGGAATCCAAGGATAACCGAGTTGCATGCAACATTTGCAATAATTGCAAATGTTGTCATAACAACTTCTCAACAACATTTGGCATCTTTCTCTGTGCCTTGATCCTATTTCTTAGGACCTTTATCCTTTCTAGATTCCAAGGAACCAACTTATTTAATGACCCTATAGTATCTCTATAACATCCATTAACATCATTTATGTGCCTAAGACACATTGAAGACTCTATCCCAAACTATTAACACTAATAATTAAAGACTACTAACATTGGCTATTTGTGTGACCTTAGTCCTAGTGACTAACTCACTTAGTCTACATAGAAAATGACCTTCTAAGGCCTTAAAACAAACACACTAATCTTCTTAACTTGGCTAGAGTCAAGTACAAGCCAAAATAACTCTAACATGGAGGTTAGCCTAGGTGTGCTCCTGCACCACAAATCCACGTATAGGGATATTATCAGGTTGAATAGTTGTGAGATCAACCTTAATTTCCTTAAGCATATCCATGCTACAAAAATTAAGTCCAGATCTGTTATCAATTAATGTTCTTTGAATGATACTTTGATTAATAGAAACAACAACCATAAGAGCATCATATTGATTCTGCACCTCAAGAGAAGGTAAATCTTTATCAGAAAACACAATAGGAGGTACAGAAGGCATAGTATGCATGCAATCTAAAATATAATGAATGTTCTCTTGATTAGGAGGCGAAGCAGGAAGAGTGGATAAAGCTTTTTGCAATGCCTCATGATATGTTAGGGAAGTTTGAAGTAATTCCCATAAAGATATCTTAGCAGGAGTAGCATGTAATTGGTCAACTAAGTTATACTCCTTAAAGGTAGAAGGAAACCTAGGAGCTTGAGGAAGCATAGGTTGAGAAGGCAGTAAAGAAACTGGAACAGTAGGTTGAGGGTTATTCCGTGTGCGATAAGCATGTGAAATGGAATCAGTGTTATCAAAGAAATCCAAAGGATCTCTAGGTTTACCCTTAATTGTTATGCAAGGACATCCTTTTACCGTCATCAAAGGTGTAGGATATATCATTTTAGGTTTATCAATGTTGCAAATAGTGGGACATGAAGGTAACCATGCACACACCTTATGGTAAAGGCTAATTGGAGAGGTTGTGGAGGAGAGTGAAATAGCAATAGGATCAATGGAGATCTTATTCAAACAATTTTCATCCTCACTACCATGTACCTCATTAGGGAATCTATTCCCATTTACAATAAAAGACTCATCAAAGTATTCAAAACAAGAATCATACATATCAAACACAAAGAAATACTAAAAGCATGAAAATGTAAATGTTTTTGTATTTTAAAGAGATTTTGTAATTTTTTTTTTGTATTTTTTGAAAATGCAAGAAAAATATAAATGCAATAAATCTAATTTTATAAGCATGCAAGATCTAACATAAAAGGAAAATTTAACACAAAAAAAGAAAGAGTTGTCATAAACGGGTTCACCAAAATGAATAGGTGTAAAAATGGAATTTAATAATGCATCTAACATTCCCCTCAATATATGTAATTTGAATTGAATTGAAAAGTAATGTAAATATGGAAATGCTTGAAATTAGATAAGATAAGGTACATACCTCATAATGAAATTAATCTGGAAATACCTTATTTCTGATGTCTGTGTACAGTTTCAGGAAATTCTGCAACCAAATCTGGAACTAGAAAACCGCAACGGAGAAAACCCAAAAAAAAATTTCAATTCTAAGGGAGGTCGACCTTGACCCAAATAGTGGGGTACAATCTTACCCTAGGGAACAATCTTACCCCCCACTGAAGGTCGACCTTGACCTGAAAGAGCTCCGACAAAAATTTTGTTCACAGATCTCAAAAATTTGACAAAAAGGGTACTCATATCCACTCTGCAATTCTCGAAACAACGACTGTAGATATCTGAAAATGGTGTTTTGGGGTGGCTATATAGGGTTTTTCCTTAGTCAAACCCCCATTTTGGTGATCTCCACCTCCACGAATAGCTGGTTGTAATAGAATATGTGTGTGTATTGAATGTGTAATGCCAAGATCTAATCCTCTAGATTGAAACCCTAGCATGAATGATTATGAGAAAGCCATGCATAGATTTGAATAAGATAAGAAAGTATACCAAGCCCCCAAGGCTAAAGAACTCTTACCAAACTCACAATCCATAATTTCTACCCCATGATTGTATCTTTGAATGCTTGAATATTGATAATGGTGGATCAAGGAAGAAGAAATCTCTCTTGCTCCTAATAGATGTTCACAATGGTGTGCTCACAAAAATGCTTGATATCAACAATGGCTTGATCTTCTATATCATCTTCTTGCAATCTTGCATCTTCAATTCACCATCACTTGCTTTCTTGAAATCTTGATCCTCTTGTTGCTCAATTGTGTTGTTGTGTAGTGAAAATGAAGGCAAATGAGAGTCTTTATATAGAGATTTCAAGGTGAGTCTCCTAGAGTAATGTGAGGACCAATAATTCAAATTTCAGCTTGAATTATGGTCCAATCAAAATAACCAACTAAGGAGGGAAAATAATTAAATGAATTTTAAATTAAAACCCTTCCGCATTCAGATCTGAAAGCTTGCCATTGATTTCAGGGTCTTCCGGGACCAAAATTTGAAAAGAGGGATCAAACCCGATAGAGGTCAAGGATGACAGAGGTCAGGGTCAACCTCGACATTGACCTAGGGGTCCAGATCCAATTTGTGTTGAAAATAGAAGGTTCCAAGGATGCCCAAAGACCTAGAATTGATGACAGAATAGGGCAGAGTACCAGAGAGAGGTACAAAGTCCTATGATGAACATGATTAAGTCTAGGAGGACCTATTCCTAGGTCCTACATAGAAAATAGAGCCACAAAGAAGGGAAATTAAGGAGAATTCTCAGGATCCTAACCCTAATTTCACCTAGAATGAAGGAATCAAGTGCAAAATGCATCCTAAATGCAAGTTTATCATGATGAATGCACTAAAAGAGGGTGCTAAACCTATCAAGATGGAAGTGCTTCCATTTTTAAGATGATACACTTGGAACTGTGCCAAGATTGCTTCACTTTGTCAAGTGTTTCACTTGATTTTGTGGGTTTTTCAATTTTATCTCTTTTTTTTAGTATTTTCTATCTATGGAGTGGTAGGAACTCTCATTCCTATCATTGTTCTTTCTTTCATGATTTGTTGTGTATTACAATTAGTTTGTGGGTTGATATTTAGTATATCCACCACAGATTTGATTTGAATTGTTGCCTAGTTGGGCTTATGCATTTTCAAAATTTGAAATGGGTGAGAAAATAATGTTATGCTATCCAAATTTTGGGAAATGATTGAATTTAGATTTTGAGTATGTATTTGTGATGTTGGGAAATTATAGAGCCAAAGTGTGTTTTTAGTTTTTAAATTTTCAAAGTTTGAATTTCAAAGCTGTTTCCATTGTCTTTAATGATGGAATCGATTTGGATTGGTTTATGGCCCAATGAGTATTTTCTAAAACTTGGAATTTTTTTATTGTCTTGAGGAGTGATTATTTTATGGAGTAATGGATTTAGTATATAAAATTTATTTTATAAGAGGATTCAAGTTCATCTCCTCGTAATTTGAGCCATGTGAGTGTGCTTCCATGCATATGCTTCTATTGTTGTTTTATGGCTTATTTTTGCATTATTGAGTTTCATTTATGATTTTGTGAATGTTTGTGTTGAGAGTGTATTTCCAACATTGGCAATTATGCCTATGTTGATGGGATCCTTAGAGACACACTCTTGGGTGAGACCAATTGAGTTCTTCTCAAATTGCAAGTGAAGGAAAAATAACCTTGGTTTCCTCTTGGCTTTGTATTTATAGTACTTTCATTTGCATTATTTATTAATTTGTCTATGTTTGTGTTGAAACCACTTTTAGTATTTGGATGTATGGTGTTGAGACCACATCCTCAAGCATAGTTGAGCTTTGCCTATATGACAGAATTTGAGTGACCTGTACTCTTGGTTTGAGACCGACTGAGCTCATTTTATCTCTTATTTTATTATAGGTTGGAGTTTCTTATTGCATTATACATTTAGTACTTGGGCATTGCATTTTTACCTCACCGTTGTAATGAGATGGTCGATTAGTGTAGAGTACTGGCTCTCCAAGGTGGGCTGGGACACAAAGGGGTTGCTAGGATAACCCTTGGTAGAGTTCTTAATAATAAATGATAAATAAATAAATGGGATAAAATATAATAACAAGATTAAACTAACATTATTATCATAGTCATCTGAGTGGCATTGAGTAGGTATATCTGAGCGACATTGAGCCAAACTAGCCATGACCATCTATAGATGTTGAGTTGGCATAATCATGGTCGTCTGAGAAATGTTGAGCTGACATAGTAGAGTCTTCTTGATGAGAGGACTACTCGAAGCCACATAGGCTACCTTGTGTCATGTGATGACACTCCATTCTAGAGTCTCTCCACCATACCTTTGTTTAGGTCCAAGTAGTGACCTTGGTTTTCTTGTATCTTGATATCTGTTGTCTAAGTATTTGCATTGGGATCATTGTAAC
The DNA here is from genome assembly GCA_027943335.1 of Chamaecyparis obtusa. NCBI lineage: Eukaryota > Viridiplantae > Streptophyta > Pinopsida > Cupressales > Cupressaceae > Chamaecyparis > Chamaecyparis obtusa. The sequence continues at coordinate 349,197 of BSBK01005091.1, forward strand.
ATCCTTTGATTGTTACATTTGTATGGCGTGTGTGTAAGGCTACTTCTTATATGTGCATTATGTTTGTTGGACCTTGTAACTATCTCTGCGAGCATGGAGGGGTGGGCTTAAGGGTAATGCATGGTCAGGTGGTGTGACACATCACTATTGGGGACCAACGTAGAAGTGGTGGACTGGATCCAGTGGCATATATCAAGCATGATGTTCTCTTCTCTATCTCTATGCATTTAGTTTCAATGATTATGCTTTTATGTTACCATGCTTAGTAGATTAGTTCAGTTCTATTTATATTGATCATATTGAGTGATTATGGTCTTCACTATGTGTATCTGGTACTTCTCAATGTGGAGCGAGTTTCTTTATAGCTGTATGTTGGATTCGGCATAGGCTTTTGGCTAAATTTTATAAGTTATTGGAGAATCTTTCAAATTAGCGGCTATGCCTCCAATCAGGTACGTAAGTTGATCAATGTCTCAATCTTGTAGAGTGGTGTCTTTGCCTCTCTGCTTTGAGACTTTTTTGGTCTCAACAAATTGCTAGTCTTTGGATCATCATCTGTGTGTGTCGAATTAACACATTCTTTCATCGACATCTTTGTCCTACAAATGAGTGTCTTTAAGTCTCTAGACTGAGACATTGCATAAAGAGGACACTGGCGATTAGCACTTATGCTCTATGGACCGTTGCCTACATAAAATGGTGTCTCTTCTTAGTTTCCTACATTATTATTTCCTTGTTATGCCTTTTGTTTATTATGCATTACTAGCCTACTTTTATGATGGTTCTTGTTGATTTCTTAATGGTTAGAAGGAAATGAATATGTATGCTTGATCATAATAGGAATACTTCTCTTTGGTGTTTAAAATGAATCTCCAAGTAGATGGATCCTTAGGTCTGATATAATCTCCCATTTGTATTCATGAGTTACTAACTAGTTGACTTCTCGTAGCTCATTGGACCTTGTCCAAGCTCCTATTAGTTGATCTTAGGAATGTGTGCATTTCTTTATGAGTGTACATTTTGGGGTTGTCATGGAACCATTAGAAGTGTTCAAGAATTTTGTTTTTGTATGATCATTTGGAAATTGTTATTACGTTTCATTATTTCTTATGCAATGTTCTCAATGTTATGCACTTATGTTAATGATGTTTATATTAATGCATAAAAAAATTAGTGCATGTATTACCCTATGTTTCGAGGATTCCTTAGCAGGGCATTAAACATTTAATGTTTGTCATTAAAAGCCAAAAATAAAGGAAAGATAACTTGTCAAGACTTGAATGGTCTCAGAAATCTCATTGGGACCCAACATAAACTTTGAAACTATGGGAAATTTTTGAAAAGACTAAGGGCTTATCCATTTAAATTTTTAATTTAGGTACCTAGTGAAGGAAGGAACAAAATGATCCAGTTAAGATCTCTCACATTAGATGTAATTGATGGATCACAAGGGGGCATGAAATATTCAAAGATATAGGGATTGAGACATAACCCCTTGTGTCCATGATGAACACAAGGCTTTCACTTCTCAATGGATTTGGTGAAAAATTTCTCAACTTGTCTACTTCCTAGGACCTTCTTTTTGGATATAGATATGAGACTCTCCTACACCACCTCTAGATCCTTCTAAGATGTTTTAATTTGATGACCAAAAAGTCAATCAATGATGGTCAAGGATAAATGTGAGAGCATCAAAGGCTCTAACCATGTTAGAGAAAAGAAATATTTCATGACTCACACACAAAATGGTGCTAAAAACATCTAACAATGACTTCGCCAAATAATTACATGGAATATAGGGGATTGATGGATGTGAATTTTTACGTAGCCTTGAACCTAAGGATTTATCAAGGTGCAATACAATGAAGGATCCTAGGATGGATCCAAAGTTTTCATTAAAAAAGAATTTATTTGAAAAGCCATGCTTGACACAGATTTATTTTCTTAGAAGGAAATAAATGAAGATGCCTAATAGTTATTGGAAAGTTTCATAGTTTTTGGCAATTTAAAAGGTTTGTCAAAATGGTTGACCATGATATGGAGACACACTACAACATTTGGGGTTGAATTTCGATGCCAATTTTGACGACAATACCATTTGTGTGTGTTTTTTTGCAAGTGCCCCTGATGGTGTCGCAATAGCGACGGTGACGTCGTAATTTTGACACTCGTGTGATTATAAACAAAAAAAAGAAAAAGAAACGATGCTCATTTGTAATTTTCATGAGTTGCAAAGAGGGAAGAGGGCACCATGCGCGAAGAGGGAAGATGGCACTGGACTTTTTCTTGTGAGCTGCGAAGAGGACACTGTGTGCGAAGAGGGAAGAGGGCACTAGAATTTTGCTTGCATGCGTGAACTTGGCCCTAATACTCTACATGGATTCAAGGTAGGCTCGAACTGGACTTTTTCTTGCGTGCTTGAGCTTGGCCATGTCTTTTTTGTTATTTGGTTTTATTGCATTGTATTTCACTAGTTTGAAGCTAGTGCATCCATTTCATAGAGGTTGTGAGTGTTTTATTCATTTTTTATTTGGTTAAATGTATAAAAATATTACAAGAATTGACTGAAATACTTTTTCTTGCATGCACGAACTTGGCCATGAATTTTTTGTTACTTGGTTTTATTGCATTGTATTTCACTGGTTTGAAGATAGGGCATCTATTTATTACTTGTTTACTCACTGCTTGGGGCCCATGACTTTTGATATGGGCATACATGATGTAAATTTGGTCACTGTTTTGTTCAGTTATATATATTATAAACAATTACATCAATAATCAATTTTGTTTCTTCCTTTTCCATATAAAGTTGATAATTTTAGAATTTCATATGAATCTAGTGATGATTGAAAGGCCTTGCACTCCTAAAATTTTGAGTTATAAGGTTATTGTCCTTCTCTGCAATTCATTCCAAGAAGTCACCTAGGGAACTCCTAAATATACTTTCAGAGTTGCTATAAAGCATTAACTAATTGGAGATGAAAAATAACATATTCGTTTCATGCATATGTGGTAAAAATTCATGAGATACTAAAGAAGACATGTTATTTGTCAGACAAATCTTTATTGTCCCCCACAAAAAACTAAGTAATAACTACTCCACCCTTAATTTGTTTAACAATGCACCATATTAGATAAAGTAGGATCTATCACACATGGCACAGACTCTCTTCAAAATCACAATACGTTGCATGTGTAGTACAAAACTCATGAGATTCTAAAGAAGGCCTCACTCTTAACCAGCCAAATATTCCTTGTACCACAAAAAAAACTGTGTGATAACTATGTCTACTCCAATTTTGATTGTTTAAGAATTCATCATATCAGATAAAGTATGTTTAAGAATTGTTGGGACTGTTCATTTGGCATGTATTAAACAGAATATAATTTTTAGCATATTATTATCATTCTATTTCTTTGTTGTAAACATGCCATTGGTTCAGTTTTGTAAATTCTTTTTGTGTTAAATGCATTTAAAATTATAAAGGTCTAATTATGTAGACTACTAGCATGAAGGAAGATTTGACCTAACAGTCTATAGAATTAGACCTCTATCTGTAGCTTTGTTTAATCTATTTAAACAATTCTTGTAGATTAGAATTACAACATATTGGCCCATGAGTTTTGATATGGACATACATGATGTAAATTTGGTCACTGTTATGTTCAGTTATATATATTATAAACAATTATAGTAATAATCAATTTTATTTCTTCCTTTTCCATATAAAGTTGATAATTTTAGAATTTCATATGAATCTAGTGATGATCGAAAGGCCCTGCACTCCTAAAATTTTGAGTTATAAGGTTATTGTCCTTCTTTGCAATTCATTCCAATAAGTCACCTAGGGAACTCCTAAATATACTTTTAGAGTTTCTATAAAGCATTAACTAATTGGAGATGAAAAATAACATATTCGTTTCATGCATATGTAGTAAAAATTCATGACATACTAAAGAAAACCTACTATTTGTCAGACAAATCTTCATTGTCCCCCACAAAAAACTAAGTAATAACTACTCCACCCTTAATTTGTTTAACAATGCACCATATTAGATAAAGTAGCTTCTATCACACATGGCACAAACTCTCTTCAAACTCACAATACGTTGCATGTGTAGTACAAAACTCATGAGGGGGACAATGAAGAAAAATAAATATTTTGTAATGCATAAAAATCTACTAAATCATAAGCTGCCACTTGTCTCTTTTCAATTTGGAAAAGAATACATTCAATAGTATTGATGGTTGGATATGTGATGTACGAGCTTTAGGGGTATTAGACAATGTTGTGTCCTCCAAAATTATACATTATTTTATTTTATTTTTTTTGTCTGATTTTTGACTTGTTGCAGGGAAAGTTTCTAGCACCTAGTTCTATTGATTTTGGCATTTTTGTCATTGATGTCAAAAGGTATGTGTATTAGAGTCATGTTAAAAGGTATTTGTAGATAAGACATTTTCTATTTTCTTGAAAATGAGTATGTAATGATGATGAAGTTTGGTAGATGATGTTGCGGTATGATATGTTACAAAAGAGTTGTTAATAAGTGGATGATCAAAATTTGTCACTAGAGTTGAAGTTCTTAAAAGACTTCTTTCGAGAAGTTTGCAATATTCTAACATCATTGTGATAGAAGTGAGTGACTGAATTTTGATAACATATCTCATAAATGTGAATTTAAATAATATGTCTTCATTGAGTTACAATGTAGATAGAGAAATTGTAACTTAAGCAGGAGCATGAAATATCCTCAATATGATTGAGAAATTAGGACTTGTGTTGCATTCAATAGATGATCATCAAGTTAAATTTCAGACTTCATATCATATTCTCTTAGTGGCATAATACATATATATTAATTAAAGATGAATCAGGAGAATATTATGTAAGTTTATGTTTTCTAGCATTGTGGTGATGGGAACAAAGTTCATAATGACAAAAAATTTGGAGTGTAGTAAAAAGTTTTAACTTCTTTCCAAATTCGTAATAGGAGCAAAACAATGTGGTCACAGAAATATAACAGAACAATAAAGACAGTAAAAAATTGACTTCTGTCCAGTTCATGACAATATAATAGAATAAAGGAGACAATAAAAAACTTGACTTATGTCCAGTTTGTGACAGGAATAAAACATAACAACAGTGACAGTAAATAATCCCAATTTCAATACAATCTATGACAGGAACACATTAACAGTATATGGTGACAGAAAGGTTAGATACGAGTTTTAGAATAGTCATAATTTATATTGAAAAGTTCATAAATGAATTTTTCTATTTCAGACATCACGACAAAAGGAAGTAAATAATGTAGCAATAGGAAGAATAAAGAGAACTTTCAAATAGAAACTTGTTAAGAGTCTTTTTGAAAGGTTGAAGATGGTTAATATTGTGAAAAGTGTTAATCACTTATTGATTATAAACTTATGTAAGATACATCCTGATTTGTTTACATAAGTCATATTCTGTGGACTTTGTATTTTTGTTTAAATCATACCGGTTAGAACAAACTCAACAATTTGCTCTTCAAAATTTCGTAACCAACCAAGTGATAATTTTTTTCCTTTGAACAAGATTAAAAAAATGATCGTGTAACATGGGGAAAGTTGGAGAGAATATGAAACATATTGTGAGTTTTGTCTACACATGCAATACATTGCATGTGGGGGACAATGAATATTTGTCTGACAAACAACATGTCTTCTTTAGTATCTTATAATAATATGCTGAAAATTCTTAATCTATTTAAACAATTCTTATAGATTAGAATTACAATATATTGGCTAACAAACAAAGTAGGTTCAATTTTAAGATAAAGTATGTTCAGATAAAGAATAGAATTTACAATTAATACTCAATTGTCTAATTCAATAGTCTACTCTTAAAGCATATAAAGTAGGTTTAGTTACTTTAGATAAAGTATGTTTAATCTAGTTTAATACTTTATTAACTATGTCTACTCCAACCTTAATTGTTTAATAATTCATCATATCAGATAAAGTATGTTTAAGAATTGTTGGGACTGGTCCTTTGGCGAGTATTAAACAGAATAGAATTTAATCTGTAGACATAGTTAATGCACCATATTAGATAAAGTAGGTTCTATCACTAGAAAGGTCCTTGTACCACACAAAAAATGGAATTCAATAGATTAACTAAGTAGGCCCAGTCCTGACATGACTGCTAGTCCCAACAATTCTATATATACTTTATAGTTCTATTAATATGTCATTAATATGCATTACTTCAAAGCTTAAGTAATGCAATAACCTTATTAGTTTAACAATGAATTACAAAGAAAGACAATAACCTTATAATTTTTAACTATTAGAATCTTCATTGCCCCCACAAAAAACTAAGTAATAACTACTCCACCCTTAATAGTGATGAAATAAAGAATTAACGTATACTTTAATTTATTACTATTCTAAATTAGGTTATAAGACAATAGTTATCTTAATCTAATTTGTATGGCATTCTTAGTTACTTAGAATTAAACCATCAATTCAATAGTAATTACAAATGACTTTATCTGTTACTTTATATCCATGTATTAAATTGATATTAGCAGTTTACAATTAATCTTGTGTGATAGAACCTACTTTATCTAATATGGTGCATTGTGAGTTTGAAGAGAGTCTGTGCAATGTGTGATAGAACCTACTTTACACAATATGGTGCATTGTTAAACAAATTAAGGGTGGAGTAGTTATTACTTAGTTTTTTGTGGGGGACACTGAAGATTTGTCTAACAAATACATGCCATTGGTTCAGTTTTGTAATTTTTTTACAAAACGAAAAAAAAGAGAAAAAGAAACGCTCATTGGTTAAACAAATCTTCATTGTTTTCTGATTGTCTTCTTTATATACTAGCATGTACTAATTGGCTGACAAATAAAGTAGCATTTAGACAATCAGAAGACAATGAAGATAATTTTAAATGCATTTAACACAAAACAAATTTATAAAACTGAACCAATGGCATGTTTACAACAAAGAACAAGAATGATAATAATATGCTGAAAATTCTAATCTGTTTAATACATGCCAAACGACCAGTCCCAACAATTCTTAAACATACTTTATCTGATATGATGAATTTTTAAACAATTAAGGTTGGAGTAGACATAGTTATCACACAGTTTTTTGTGTGGTACAAGGAAGATATCCATCAAGGCATAAATAAAATTCAACTTTTCTCTAATGTTGTAGTTGCAAGTAATGAATTTTAAATTTTATTTTCTTATTCATAAAGGCTTGCAATATAGTTACTTTTAATGCAGACAATTTGTGGTTTTCAAAAAAAGTTATGTCGTTCTCTTATCTAAAATATTTTATAAGTTAAACCAATAACTAATTAATGCTCAATATCTTATCTAAAATATTTTATAAGTTGTTCTTGATCCCTCTGATCAAGTTCTCAAGTCATGACATGGTTTCAATTTCTCAAGTCATGACATGGTTTCAACTATTTTAAAAGCTTCTAATTCTTCTAAAAGCATGACTTGTAATTTTCAAATAAATGTGAACATTAAAAGTAGCAAACAATGCAACAACCATGACTAGCATTCACCTCTAGCTCTAGAATGCATGTGGAATCACGCCCTTAGAATTTGAACAATTTTGTAGGTAGGAGAAATATTTTTAGAGTAGTTTCAACACATCATAACTTGTTATTTGAACTCAAGAATACCCCTTACTTGGTTTCCTACAAAGCGTTTGGAAAAATATGTCAAGAAATTAAAAGTTTGGTCGAAGTAAGTGTATACATGAAGGATGAGACACATAGGAAGCTATGAGAAGCTATACCTAAAGTTAAATTTACAAAGTAACATATCATTTATAAAACCTACCGTAACGTGTCATTTTTTGTTTGACATTTTTTGTCACAACTAAAGAGTTCTCACCACGAGCAAATGGAGTGACCATTTGCTATCAAAACCATATGTGAAAATATAAACATTAAGTACAACATGTCCAATTTTTATTGTAGATATACACATTAAGGATCATGTTAGATAATACAAGGGAATTCGATCAATATAGGGAGATACTCGCTAGATTGTTGTCTAACTTTCAAAGAGAAGGCGATGGCAAATGTTATTGTCCATGCAAGATTTGTAACGGCTTAAAGACAAGAAGAATCAAAATCAAAACAACAAAGAGACATTGTAGGGAGAATGGTCACATTGAAGGGGGGTTTGATTATCATCCAGTGGTAAGTTTGTTTGTCATATTATTTTCACAATTAATATACATATGAACCATGGAAGGAGGTTTGATTATCACATTGAAGGGGGGTTTGATTATCATCATTTTTATATAGGTCAATCTCCCCAATGTGAATATAGAGGAACATGGAGGTGTGGGTATTGAAGCTGAAGATCATGATCCCATGGAAGATGACGATCATGTGCCAGAAAACACATTTGAAGATGATGGTATGAATGCATTGATCTTTGACACATTTGGTACTGGTGTTGCTGCTGCTGATGATGATGATGATGATTATGATGAGGATGACATTGACGTCATCCATGATATACCTCTACTTGAGGAGGCGAACATGACCCTTTACAAAGGCTCCCAATCTACTCTTCTCTCTTCTATATTTTTGTTGGTGAATTTGAAGGTTATGAATGATTTATCCAACATAGCAATGTCACGTATGCTAAGGTTTGTTATATACGTCATTATATTCTATAAAAGGTGAAACATGTACCATTAAGATTATTTATAGTAACGACTTATATTATTTGTTGTAGATTGATAGGTGAGTTTCTGTTACCACCATCAAATGTTCTCCCTCGCTCGTATCGAGAATTATGTGCCACTATGAAACATATTGGAATAGAGTATCAAGCAATAGATGCTTGTCCCGAAGATCATATTATTTATCATAAAGAACATGAAAATGAAACAGAATGCCCTGAATGCCATACAAGAAGATATCAAGATGATCAAATGATAATAAAGGTGCATCGCAAGGTTCTCCATTACATCCCCATTATTCCACGTCTGAAATGATTATTCAGGTGCAATAGCTTGACACAATTTATGGATTACCATGCACACGATAAGAGTCGAGATGACACTATTCAAATGCATGTGGATGGTTCATTATTTATGGATATAGAGGAAACATGGCCACACTTTAAAGAAGAACCTCGAAATCTCAATATTTCTCTGGCAACAGACGGTGTCAATCTGTATGGAGAGATGAGATCTATTTACTCGGTGTGGCCTATTTTTGTTATAAACAATAACCTTCCTCCATGGATGTCAATAAAGAGGGATCACATTATGTTGGAAATTATTGTTCCAAGTATTTTATTATTTTATATTTATATACATGTAATTATAAGTCTTGGAGTGAAATGGTCACAATAATTATCTGATGTTGTTGTTGATTCAACTAAGTAAGTACCAAGTGAAAGATATGAATTTATATATTGTGCCTCTTATCGACAAGTTGTTGGTGTTATGGAATGGTTTAACTATGTATGACATCACTAGACCAATTGGACAAAGACAATTTCAATTCCATGCAATGCTTGTGTGGACAATTCATGATGCTCTAGGGTTGACACATTTCTGTGGTATGTTATGGTGAATTCTAGTTGTACGCGATAATTCAAATTCAAAAATCTACATATTTAATCCAATTGTATCATTATCTTGTAGGTCTTCAAAGAAAGGGAAAATTTGCATGTCCAATGTGTGGTCTAAAGATGAAATCTCATCATTCCAAAAGTTTAAGAAAGCAGGTGTTTGATGAGTATAGGCACTTCCTCCCTAGAAATCATAAGTATCGAAGTGCAGAAAGACATCTTTTCAATGGGAAAGAAGAGACTACATCAAAGCCCTGAAGAATGACACCTCACCTATGGCAGTTGGAATATAATAGAATTTGAGGTAATATCGTTCCACCTAATGGTTGATGTTTGAAATTTATATATTTTGATTGTGTTTTGTTGGCTAGTTATGTAGTTGATGATTTTGAAGGTCGTGAAGGCATCACCGACCAGCTTCTAAAGGGACTAAAATATTATCACAGAGAATTTAGTAGGCTAGCCTACTATGAGCAGCTACAAATTATGCATTTGTTTGATACTATGTATATTGGAAAGAATGTAACAGAGACACTATGGAAAATATTGGACGGAAAGCATGACAAAGAAAAATTTGGCAAAATTTGTAGTGACATTCATGATTCCAATCATGCAATGAAAAATATCATTGAATCAAATAGCAATGGAGACCGGATTAATGCAAGTGCTCTTCCTTGGTTATTAATAGAGCAATAAAGTAATGCCATAAAAGAAGTCATACGAAAAAAATTTGATTTCCTACATGATTTGCTGTGGATATAAGCAATCTCATATCAAAGAAAAATGATTTTGGGTCAGGGATGAAAACGCATGATTGACATACCTTCATCAAGGTAAGTCATAGTCTTTTGTATTTACAATATATTTGTGTAACTGCATTCAATTTTAATTGTATGAAATGATCAGTTGACAATTTTTGTAGTATTTGCTACCCCTATCTCTCCCAGAGAACTTTGACAATAATATCAAACAAGTGATATATGATCTTGGAAAATACATGATGTAAGTAGTGGTATTTGTTCAATATATCAAACAAGTAATATATTGTAAACTCTCGTATTTATATATTTATGTGCCTTGAATCCCTTGTAGGTGGTTGTCATCTAAAGAAATCCATAAAGAAGATATAAAATATTGGAATAAAAGAATTTGTCAACTAATGTGTGAAATGCAAAAGTGTTTACCTTCATCTTTTTTCAATGCACAAGAATACTACCTTATACACCAAATTGAGGAGATTGAATTGTGTGGACCTGTACATGCTAGGTCAATGTGGATGGTTGAGAGACACTTGAAATTTTTGAAGGGTTTGGTACAACAAAGAGCACGTCCCAAGGGTTCTATGGTTGAGGGATATATGGTATACCAGATGATGGTGTATGTTACTCAATATCTTCCTAATCTTGCAGCAAAGGCCCATATAGATTGCATTTGGGATCTCAACTCCATTAAAAAATTTGAAGGGGAGTACTTGGTGGGCATCGGTAGATTTAAGAAACTAAAAGGTAATAAATTAAGAGATGTTATTGTAGTTAATTAATTCTTAATCTTCAAAATAAATCTATTGTAAGTCATCTATTTACTTTTGTATAGTTTCTAAAGAGTGGGATGCAATACATTTGTTTATTGCAAACAATCAAGATTGGATGACGGTATAAATTGAACGATGTCAACATGATGGTCATAGATTAACATGGGAATTTGTGTCTTCATTGGTTATACAAGCTCATCGTAATGGAGATCTCAATGTTACACAAAAAGAAATATATTTAGCATATGGTTTAAGAGATCACCAGGTACTTATAAATTTGTTAATTAATCAACAGTATGTTTTTCAACTCGTGATGCAATAATTTATACATGTTTGACATTATTGTAGGTGAAACACCACAAAGCTATGTTATGCAATGGTTATAAATTTCACATCAAAAATTTGGATGACATGAAGAGAACTTGTGATTCTGGAATAAGTGCAGTGTTCCAGGTGACTAATATTTCATCTAGAAATGACTTACACCCTCAAGAGTTGCAAAATTGATACTATGGTATTTTGGTTTATATACTTGACTATGAATTTAATTCCTTCAAATTAGTTCTCTTCGTTGTGAAATGATACAGACTACAAATCAATAAAAATGATCCTGATAGAACTGTTATTGAACATGACAATAGATTTCCAATGATTAATACAAGGTTGTTTGAGCCAGTTAGAGAAGAGCCCTATGTTCTTCTAAGCCAACGTGAGCTGGTATTTTACTCAGAGGTTCCACATAAACTGGGTTGGTCATTTTTTGTTAGACATAATCCAAGAGGAAGGCCGATAAAGTATAATGCAATGGAAGAACGGTGACCCCACAATAGTGGGTTACACTTTTTTAGAGATGCTAATTTTTGTTGAAATAACATATTTTTAATAAAATATGATTATTTAAGCCTTGAGAGGTTCCATTTGAAGGAATTAATGACAAATGGTTAGATCAAAGCCTCTTAGATTAAAAAAACATTGATATAACATCTATACTCATCATTCATACCTGCAATGGAGTCTCCTTCGCACCTATTGGAATGCTGACAAAAAATCACTTTGACTTTATCTTTTGGGAGATCAAATGAATCCATTTGAAAAAACTATCTATGTAGTAAGGTACTACTGAGAAATATCTTTCCAATGATTATAATGTTAATATATATTAAGTTCATTATGACTCTGTATTTTTAGTGTTACTAAACATAGATATTTCGCCATATGTCTACCTCTATGTTTGACGCTTATGGAAAAATAGTAAATGAGAGAAAAAAAATTCTAAAAAAATCTATGCCCTAGGTATTTAAGTTCTCTTTCTATTAAAAAAAGTAAAAATGAAATTGGACAAATACACGACACGTTATAAGCTATGTAGTCAAGGTATGTCAAAATTACAGTTTAGTCAACTTCAAACATTAATAAAATATGAAATAATCATGATAATTTCATCAAACCAATTGCATGCCCTCCGTATGGATGTTACAAAACTAATTTCAAAAGAATTACATTGATATCTATTTTTTTAAAAAAGTTATGCTCTATGAAAATAATGTAACTCTTTGAAAATGATGTTTTCAGCAACATACCAATTTTTGTGGGAGAAAGAAAAAATTATTCAAATAAATTGAAAAATAAAAATAAAAAATATATTTAGAATCTAGGCAAAAAATCTTAAAAGACTCTAATTTACTTCATTTTCTGATTTTAAACGGTTTAACGACAATATGCATCCAAATATGAATTTTTTTTTCAAAATGTAGAGTTCAGTGTCTGTTCAGGAAAAAAAGTGTAACCCACTATTGTGGGTTCACCCAGAAGATATCGAGAAAGAGGAAGAAGTGGAAGATGATGTAGATGATGATCATGACCGAGAGCTAGTTGAAGAAGAATATGAAGAAGAAGACGATGATGATGTTGCTACTGATGAGGATGATGATGATGATGATGATGATGATGACAATGATGACAATGATAGTGGTGGTGATGATGTCATCAATGAATATGATCTTGATGATGAGATGGATGAAGAATAATATCAATGACATGAATGAAATGTACAATTATGCCAGATGTTTGGCATGTTCTAATGATTCTTTTGGGTTGAAATATGCACTTTTTCCACTAATATGCTTAGGATTTCATATTAATGACATTTTTGGTTTTAGCGTGAATATCTAACTACTCTTATTCACCTTGTTTTATATATCGTCCTTATATCTTTGATCTTTTGTTAAGAGAAATTTCATTCTAAAAGAGTGTATTTAATCTCTATATGCTTAAACAACCTCACTAGTTAAGACTGTTCTCATTTGTAGTGGGCATGACAAGAATCAAATCACTTGAAAGACACCAGTATTTAGACATGCACAAATTAGTGACATGATTAAGAAAATTACCTTTCTTTATAATTTTCTAGGGTATTTTTTTATATCAATGCATTTAATCTAAATACTATCTTATGAGATTTGCTTCTGATAATTTTCTATTTCCTTGCACATCAATGATGTTAAATCACATGGGATTCTTTGTGTTCCCTACAATGAAGTGAGCTAATTCTGAAAGTATAAATAGATAGTTTTAACAATTTATAAAGTCCTTCATAAGATGTAATAAAAACACTGGCAAGGCACGAGAACTATTTGATGAAATGCAGCCACAATAGTGGTGTCTCATGCAATGCTGAGATGTTTAGTTATATGCAATGCTGAGATATTCAAAATATTGTAGGATAAATAGATAATTTTAACAATGTATAATGTCCTTCACAAGATGTAATGAAAACTATGGAGTGAACTATGTTTGTCTGATTATATAACTATTATCTTATGTCAAATATCCCACATAGTCTCATGGATTGTCAGGTACAAGTCAATACACCCCATAGAGATTAATGTTTTTTACCATTTGTAAAATATCTCTCTCGTTGCATGAAGTGCAAGTACCAGAGAATAGGTATTTGTCATATTTGTCTTCCTCGAGCGAGGAAAATGTAGGAATGGAAGAAGAAAGTGAGACATATAGTATGTCTAAATCAATGAGATCGACTCGAGGTCAAAAGATCAAAAAGAAATTCAATAAATGCATGAAATGTTTCCTTGCTCAAGGGGGGTCATGTTCTTATGATGATGAGAGAAAATGAGACTCCAAGGTGCCCTTTAGGTACAAACATCTACAGAAACAATGGGTCCCCGATGAACTTCCTTCAATAAACATTGATTTTTGTGTTAAAGAGAGGATATATCGCATAGCACCATCTTCATTACATAGTTTGGGCCTATTTTTCATGGATGGGATAAAGGTCTCTTACAAAAAAGTTGTCAAATTGATGGAGTATGTAGGACCTTGTTATGATTACAGTAGTTGGATGCATATTGTTAAATATTAAAAAAGTATGTGTAGGTATGCACTCGCGGAAAATTATATACAACAAAAAGTCAGTGAACAAAGTAAAAAATTAGCTATATGCATTGACGGAAGGCCAAAAGCATCAGAAAATATTACAGGTTTTATAAACAGTACACGACCTGCGTCAACTAAGAAGCAACCCAATTGCATATTTGAGGCATGTGAGGGAAATCACCTATTTGTATGTGCGATCAAATCAATACGTGGAGGTGAGGAGCTTCTTATCAATTATAATTTGAATCACATAGATATAAAAAAACCCATGACTATCATGGACGAGGTGGTACACATTTTGATAATTGTGTATTATTCAACGCAACTTAGAATAAGAACACATGTGTTTTAACATGTCTGAATGATTTTTTTTTAAAATACAGGGCTATAGTATGGATCGACAACCACACGATACACACAACAGTGATAGTTCTCATGAGACTTCTTCTTCCCGACAGGTAAAACTCATTGTTGTTGTACAAATGCACATACAAGAAATGTTAATGTGTATTTTTTGTTATGTTAATGCATATTTTTTGTTCTACTATTTTGGATTGCTTTTAAATAAAGTGCTAATAATATTGTTCTCACAAATGAGTGCTGATCAGAAAAAGGGAAATGAACAAGTAGTCCATGAGGAGCCGCAGGATGAGCAGGATCCATTCAATGTTGATTTTTTATCAGACGTTGATCTTTTGCTTGCACTACATAAGGTCCTTCATGCAATATCAAAAGAGTTAGCTCGAATGACATATATTCAACCTCACACTCCTAAAATAAAGATGAGAGAAGATGTGTTGATTCACCATGTTCGAAATTATACAGTAAGTATTAATGTAGTTTTTTAATTATAACAAAAGTTCAATAATGATTTTTATAGTATACTATTTTATTTATGTCATTAACTAAAATATATATGTGTTCTCTTTACAAAGGATGCTAAATACATTAAAGGGAAATGCCTCAAATGCAAATACTTTGGGTGGTTCAAGTACATTGCATGTTATATCCTCCATCTTGTCCATGGTTGTCCATATTTTTTTATGCTCTAACAATATTTTTTTTCAGCACCTGCTATTGATCCTATGTTGAGTACGCTGCTTGCTATGAGGATCAAATCCATAGAGGTACTACCACCTGCAATGTTGGCAACACGTAGCATGACCACAGATGTGATGGCAACACCTATTATTGGTAAGTAGATTCCTCTTTTTCTCTCTCATTTATCATGTGTTTATTTCACTTGAACTATATATTCTTGCTTAGGGGGCATTTTGTAATATTGGATTCATTTTATGTAGGAGGCGATGATGCAATTCCTGGATGTACTCATGTTAAATGTACGGGAACAATATAGAATTGTGATCAATTGCTCGTGAGCAATGAAGATGGACTTCCCTTGAGAGTAGCCCAGCTTTCAGGTACTTTAAAGATTGATCCTTTCTTTTACTATACAATATAATACTCATTATGTAATGCACTAACCCCCTGTGTAGTCCCTTGCAATAACTAATTATAATAATCTTGTTATTATCTTGTAGGGAATAATCTATTTTACGAAAAACTTAATGATGAATGTTTGTGCATTTTCGGGCCGACCATACGCACATGGTATCATATTTTGATTTCATTGCAAGATCAGATTTCATTTCATCCCTTTCTTTAAGTATATTATAAGGTAGCTTCACTTCATTTATTAATCTAACAATTTTTTTTCTTAAAAGGTGGCAATTACAAAATAAAGGGGTAAAGGATAAACTCATTGACTCTATGACAACACTTTTTGGACCCAATGTCTTTCAAAGACTTAAACTCCTTGCCAAAGCATGCCAAGTTTTGAAGTATATTAGGGACAACTATAGGTCCCAAATAGAATGCAACCCTTATTACGAGCAGCCTCCCTATATTTCCATTAATGAGTGGGAGAATCTTAAAAAGGATGCACTTGAGAGAAGCACAAAACATAGTGGACAAATACTATCACTCGAGGAAAGAAGGCATGTGATAATCTTAATAATGAAATTATGTACTATTTACTCTTTGTAGTTATTGATCTAACATATTTCAAACATCACATAGGTTGCATGACACATCAAAGGCAACAAAAGCAAGAAAACAAAAGCACGAACAACACAAGCTTGGCTCGGGTGGATATTCAAAACTTGTTGCATGAGTTGTAAGTATTAGTAAATAAAAAATTGTATGCAAATATTTATAAAATGCAATCAATTTAGTTTTGATGAAATTCACTACAATAAAAATTCATGATACCAAGCAAAAATGCAAGCCTTGGAGTTCAAAAAACTGATTGTAGAAGAGGACAAGAAAATAGGCTACAAACAAGGCTATACAGTCGTGGCTGAATGATACTGAGCAATGAGTGCACAAGGTTCTTCTGCTAGATCTGTTGATCAGGTAAATAAGCCAATTGATTTTTATTTCAAGTTGAATACTTTACTACCAATTACTGTATTTGATGTTAAGTTCCAACATAAAGTGAATATATTTGTTTTAAGTAAGAAACAATGATTATATATTTGTTTAAAAATTTGAAGTGAATATATTTATATGTATTAAACTAAATAATTAACATTTCTCAGTATTTGTCTTGTATTTATATGTATATATTGTCGATAAATGCATTAATTATTTACACTGGAATGCAGCCTGTCGATATTGATACTACACCATCCGAGCATGACGGAGGCGTCGATTCGAATGTGAATTGTAGTACTCAAGGTATACATTTTCTATTCAAATTTTGATTAATGAATATTTAATACAAGTAAACAAGTTAAATTGAATTTGGCGTAGTAATAACAATTTAATTATAATGTGTTGGGATTAATAAAACATTTTGTATTGCAATTGTAGGGGATGTAGAGGTTGTTCCCGATGAGTGTGTTGAGGTTCAAGCCACCGGGAAAGATGATGTGGTTGGACAAGGTAAAGAGCGTCATGTTTATGTTTTTTTAAGTATTGAAATGATTGTAACAATAATGATAATATGTTTTTAAATTAACCCTAATTATGATAATATATTTTTAATTGAAGCCTTTTATTTGTTATTGTAGAGGACCCACCTTTGCAAAGGATAGTGAGATCACGTGCACAACCGAGAAGAAATAATGATGTCGACATGGATATGCCTCTGCAACAATATAGGGAAGCAGAAAAAAGAAAAAGCCAAAAAAGAAATGATTCTCATTTATGCAACTTATTTGATAATGACTGATGTTTATTTCTCGATGTTTATTTGATAATGATTGATGTTTATTTACACGTGTTTGAGCTTAGTTCCATTTTTTCTTTCATTCTTGCATTTGAAATGTTAATGGGCTGCATACAAAGGTATATCGTAAGTCTCTAGGGTTTTCTTCCTCCAAGCGTATTGTTTCTTCTACTCTTCTCAAAAAATCTATTTAGCGCTACTAGAAACACAAAGTTTCCTTTTATACACTGTTGTAATGTTGGAGGGGTTTTTGCTAAATTTTAGTGGATTTCATATTTTGGGAGAAATTAGTATTAGAATGTTCAATGGGTTCTTTTCTAAAACACACTACTTGAACAACAACAAAACTTGTAATACAAATGTTGATTGCAACTACCAAGTTAGAAGCTTCACAAAAAACCTTAAATAGCTATAATCACACTCAGATCTGATTATATACATGTATTATGCCTAACTATTTTTTTGTTGTTATTGTTGTTGTATGGATCTAAGGATCCATTATGTTGATTTTATTAATAAAAGATGTTTCAGAACTAATATGCGATGTGTTTCTATCTTATTCTTTGTGACGTCCAAGAATAAGTCGAGTCTAAGGGTTGGAGGATGTATTGTTCCTCAAACTCTAACTTGACAAAAAGGTATGAAGCTTCTGAGCCAATCTTTGGTGCAACATAAAGTAAGTATGTATGATACTAAATAATTTTCAATATAGCAAGGGGTATATGTTAGTTAAAAGTGAAATTTAAACTTATACGTCATTGTATGCATGATTCATGTTATATGTGTATTCATGGGTATATTTCATTTAAGCTTCGTGACTTAAATTTACACTTTATACATTCACATGTATATACCACGACTTAAGTGAATTCAAGTGCATGCTTTTTATTTATGTATAGCCATTTATAATTCATGATTTATGTGTATATTTCATGCTTTTGTCATGTTTCCATCATAATACCTTCTTAAATTTGATATACATCATTAATCTAGAAATTGCCAACATAGCCTTAGGATAATATACTTTGGAGGTGGAGTAGTTTAAGTGTAAGACAAATATTTAATACTATTGTCATAAAGATAAGCAACATAAAGTATTCATTAAAATTGCTTCATTATCCCTTTATAATCATCATTTTGTCCAGAATAGTTAATCAATTGTTTAAGGTGGATTAGTTGTGATGATGAGACGTGCCATTCTGATTCTTGGAACTTGATTTGTAACCATAAGTGATGGAGTTGAGGGGAGATGAAGGAATACCAAACAATGAGTTTGGAAGACCTCTATAGAGTGCTTGATAATTTCTATGCCATTTAACAATAGACCCGTCGAAGTGTTTGTTTCTTTGGTTTATTTGGAATTCAAACTGATGTATTATTTGCTTTGGAATTCAAACTAATGTATTGTTTTCTTTGGAATCCAAACTGATGTATCATTCGACTGGTTAATTGAGGGAGAAAATTCAATTTGCAAATATAAAGCCATCCTTTGCACCTTCTCAATAGCTCCATATTTGTGTGCCAATGTCAAAGCTTTGAA
The DNA here is from genome assembly GCA_027943335.1 of Chamaecyparis obtusa. Taxonomy (NCBI): domain Eukaryota; kingdom Viridiplantae; phylum Streptophyta; class Pinopsida; order Cupressales; family Cupressaceae; genus Chamaecyparis; species Chamaecyparis obtusa. The sequence goes on from BSBK01005091.1 coordinate 368,509, forward strand.
ATAATGTATTAATTATGATCAGAGAAATTGCAGTGGAGGTTTGATCAATAGAGAAGATAGTAATGACCGCAGGAGAATGAATAGTAGTTACAGTTGTAGTGGGGAAGAAAGGGGAGGCCATCCATGAAGAAAATTGCTGACATAGATGGAGGAAACAAAGGAGCATGAATGCTACCCAAAATTGAACCTTAGTCAAAGGCTACCTATAAGATATGCACTACAAAGATGCATGAATTGAAGGTTGAATCATATGAGATTTGAACCAAGGGTTTATTATACCTAGAGTGATGATGTGGGTGGTACCAATCATCTATGTGAAGAAGAAGGATGAGACTTTATGCATGTGCATTGACTATAGGATGCTAAATAAGGCAACTATAAAGAACAATATCCACTTTTTCTTGATAATTTAAACTTTTTATCCTGTACAGTTTCACGCTAGCTGATCAAAAAGGATGAAACACATGCTATTCATTGATACTCATACACCATTTCCTTATTTGTTCCATTGTATTTCAAGACTAAAGTTTATTTTTTGTAGAGGTCCTACAAAGAGTACAGTACAACAATAATTTACATCCAAATCATCCACAATAAATTTTGTAATATAGCATACTTCCTTCTACAATTAAGCATTCTTGTAGGACACTTGAATAGACCTCCTTTTTTTATGTTAAGGTTTCATTATGCTTTCAAATCAATTACCTATCCGCGTATCCCTTGCACCATCTTTCGGTGCAAGTGCTAGTGTACTTTTTAACTATAACAAAAGTTCAATAATGGTTTTAGATGTTAACTACAACAATCTCTTGGTTTCAGGAAATGCAGAAGGAGATGCCTAGTTCAATATGCAATCTCAATTCATATACATAGGATATTAGGTGGAGCTAAAAGACACAACAGGTTTGCATTTTTTATAGAGGTCTTTAATTGCTTATTTTAAGTTATAGACCATCACGAACATTGTAATTTTGACCTATTAAAAAAATGTAAATGTGTTGTGTCTTGTCAACTCCACCTACTATCCATGCATATTCTAGTTGTGTTGCATGTGCATTCTCAATTCAGAGTGGGAAAATCTTATTTTTTATGTGAGCGAGAGAAGCCAAACACATAAAGAACATGCAAATAAATATGACAGCTGCAAAACATAAATGTAGATATCACAATAGCTGAGAAACATAAATGTAGGCATCATGGTCACAATTATTTGGAGACACAACATAATTGAATGCTATACCCAGACGATGCAACATAACCACTACTCCTCCAGTTCTAAGTTGACACTGCGGGATCCAAAAACCATAGATAAGGAATAAATTTGGAGAGCGGAGGAGGGCCATAATGAATAAAATAATATAGGGGTCCCTATATTATTTTGGTTGCTATTGCCCTCCTCCTACGCTCTCCAAATTTATTCCTTATCTCTGGTTTTTGGATCCCGCAGTGTCAACTTAGAACTGGAGGAGTAGTGGTTGTGTTGCATCGTCTAGGTATAGCATTCAATTATGTTGTGTCTCCAAACAATTGTGACCATGATATCTACATTTATGTTTCTCAGTTGTTGTGTCCTAGGACCCCTTATGACCCTTTATGATCCCTAAGAATACATCTTAAAGGTCTTAAAGTGTCGTAAAGGGTCATAAGAGGATCCTAGGAGGGGCCAGATGAGCTTCCACCTTCACATAGTTGGCCCTGTTAAGTAAAGAATGTTAAACTATTCTCAAAACAAAGAGAAGCTCAATAATTTAAGGTCTCAATCCATGTACGACAAATATATATATTTTTTATAAAAAAAAATTGTGTGAGCCATCGCAATTACGACGGAAACCACAAAATAACCGACGACAAAACTAAAAGTGACGACTATCTGTCGGAAACATCAATCACTTCAAGGAGCAATGATCACTTTAGCTTGCCTCAAGAAGTCTTGACCCAAGATTAAGTCATATCGATCCATTTTAATGGCTACCAAATCAACGGATCTCTGCCAAGAACCTAGTCGCAAACAAACACCACAGACCACACCGTGAACCCGCTGTGAAGAGGCATCTATTGTCTCATAAGTCGCATCAAACGACCTGATCTATAATCCAAGTCTCTTGGCTTGGTTCACCAAGAAGAAGACTTCTCCCAAGTCATCACGAACACCATAGTGATCTACGAATCTCCAATGTGCAAGTTCTGCAAGTTGCTCTCTCGACATCACATCTAAATCATTCAAAACTATGGAAAAAATGGTAGACGATCCAAACAATCCGTCACAACCTGATCTCAACAGCAACGCAAAGAGTAGCTTGATTATGTCTTCAAGCCAATCAATGCACAGTCTACTCAAACTCGAAGTCAAGTCACTGCTACATTCCATAGGAACAAAGCACATCCAATTCAAACCAAAGAAGAGCATCCAAATAAAACCAAACGTTGCCTGTGTCAAGAAGTCGCTCGAATCAAATCTGAATGCAATCAAGTCTGCATCCCATGAACACATCAGGAAGAATGCATCTTTGATCACTGCACTAGCTTCTTGTGCTAGAGTAGTCGTTGTCACAAATCTCGATTCGGTCAGATCCAGTCCAAATCCAAGTCTCCATACTCAACTCAATAATCCATGAGCCGCTACCGAATCTACGAAAAAGTCATCTCTGAATGACATAACCAAATCATGAGCATGAATAAAAGACCTCGACTCACCAAACCACCTCGCAAGTCTAGATCCAAAAGTAATGCAATGATCTGCATTCCACGATCTCGCATCGTCAAACAACTAAGCTCCAAACTTCCAATCTAACTCCCCCAAGGCATAGATTTTCTTCTTGGCCTCTCGAAATAATCATGAGTCTCAAGTCGACGCATTTGGATCCAACATCCAGTCCGCACTGCATCAAATTTCATCTGCTCTTCACAAGTGCAATCAGGCATCAATTCAATCATAGATCTCCACACCGAACTCAAATCGCTGCCACAATCCATCTCCCCAAGATGTCTGTTTCGACTCCAGATCGCATAAGAATCAACTCGATCTGATCTGCTGCAAGGAAATCCCATCCATGTCAAGACAAGCCTTCCATACCCCAAATCTGCATCGAACATGCCGCAACAAAACAACTCAAGTCACCAACAAGAACTACACCCCTTGGATCAGATCTGCAACAAGCTCGAACCAACAATGAACCAGATCTGCAAGAACACCGCTCTAAATTGATACCAACCCCAATCGAAAAATATATATATTTTATAAAAAAAAATAATGTGAGTCGTTGCAATTACGACGGAAACCACAGAATACTCGACGGCAAAACTAAAAGCGACTACTATCTGTCGAAAATATCTGACAGCTAGCCGTCGCAAGTACAACATCGCCATCAGTAAAAAACTACAAACAACGACTATCTATCAGAAACATCCGACAGCTAGTTGTCGCATGTACAGCATCACCGTCGGCAAAAAATTACAAATGACAGCTATCTGTTGGAAACATCCGACAGCTAGCCGTTGCATGTACAACATCGTCGTCAGCAAAAAACTACAAACAACGGCTATCTGTTGGAAACATCTGACAGCTAACCGTCGCATGTACAACATCTTTGACGCATGGCCATCAGAATTGTGATAGCCACAAATAGACCCAACGGTATGTTCGCCATGTTGGCAGTGCCTTTTGGATGGATATTGCGATAGCCATAATCATCGTAATTATGACGCCAATCGTAGCTGTCATTTTTTCGACTGCAAAACTGCAATGGTTGGTGGTGTCTCTTGATCGACGGTATAGTGTCAAAATTCCAATGGTCAACCGTCGAAAAAAGGTCTCAAATGTACTAGTGACATCTAGTAAAATAGGCTAGATATCTTCCCCTTCTTAAAAGGTTTCATCAACATCATCTACACAAATCTTGAAGACAAAGGATGTGATTCTAAGATTTGGGCCTTACTTTTGGGATAAAAATTTTGTTTGTCAAAAACCTTAGTACCCTTATTTTGAACTCAACTATGACTCAACCACAATATCTATGCAGGTCTACCTCTATTACTCTTTGTTTTGATTTCAGCACAACTTATGAATATGTGTATTAAAAAAATAATTATAGAGAAATTCTTGCAAGCTTCTAAGGATACTGAGATTGTTTGTGTTGAAATGGAACCAAACAACAAAATTCCTAAATCGATATTTTATTAAAAAAATAATATGGTAAAATTCATTTCAATTAAAGATACTCTCATTTGAGTCTCGAGGTTGTTGTTTGGACAAGTGGGGATAACTTTAATCAAGAGATTTTACATGTTGCGAATGTAAGAAGTTTAAATTTTAAAAAGTTGTTCGTTTCATGTTTTTTGTATAAAGAAAAGCTAGGTTTAAAAAATTATGTATAGAAATTAAAAAATAATAGATGAATTACATCATGACTAAAAAAGGGAAAATCTAAGATTCACCATGTAAATAATTTTCATGATTCATGAATTATCAGTTAAATGCATGTTAATTCATCACTAGTTTATAAGGAATATATAATTAATTTTTTTGTCTTAGTAATCTATGTGTTTGTATTAATATATCATTTGAAATTTTAAAGCTATGTTTTAATTTATCAATATATTTGCTAATAGCATTAAAAGTTCAGTGTGTATGATGACTAATTTCACCAATGCCAATGTAACATTTTTTTAAATCATGGTTCAATTCAATTAACATTTATATGGACCATTTTAAAATCATGCACGATTCACCAAACTTTTACTCCACTATTTACAATCTTGTAGGGATTTGCCAAATTTGTGCTCCATCGTATTACAACTCCATAGGGTTCATCAAATATATAAATACAACTAAAATTTTGATTTACTATTATGTATATTACTTTATTCTCAATTCATATCATAGACAAGTTGCAATTATAGGCATCAGTGACTCAATGAAAAGTGATAACTTCTTTATTATTTTATTTAATATAATATTTCTCATGTTTATTTATCTCTTAGTTTGGTTTCAAAGTTACATATAAGATTAAGTACGAAGTAATCTGTGCCCCAAGGATCTCTATTCTAGGATTCTTCTTGTTGCTTTTGTTTGTTTTATATTTAGTTTCATCTTTACGTAATAGAGATGATACATACAATTATTAATATTGATAGCTTGATGGGGAATTGTGAGCTTAAACACAATGACATTGTTTTGTAAATTTTTAATTCATGAGAAATGTTGAATATGAATAATTTTCCTAAAAGTGCCTAAAGGAAATCATCAAATGTAGAAACATTATGTTGTACTTTGGTAATGTTTGTCATCCATTAGAAAAAGATCACACTACTACATTAGTATTTGTATGATTGTCTATTAATAAATAAGGTGAAGCATTAGAGGAAGTTTGGAATAAGTTGAATGACAATGCCACAAATGATGCTCTAAAGGATTTCCTAAGATAGTAGAACTGATAATATTAATCAATCAATTTCAACAATTGTTAATAAATGTGGGAATAACAAAGCCCTAAACAAAAATGGGGTGTGCATGGGATATGACAATGTATTTTCATTTTGATTGGGTGTCAAGTACACATTTATTGAACTAATAGATAGTGTAAAAAAATATGGACCTCCTATAAAATGTAGGTGTAAGATTACAAATGGAATTATGGTAGAGGTTGATACTAAAAGTTAACAACATATAAGAACATATTGGTAAGTTTATGAAAATCAAATCATATATAGAAGAGAAAAATTGTGATAAGATGGAAAACAAAAGAAAAATGTCTTCATGTTAATTATACCTTAAAGTATGAAGCACTTATGAAAAGAAATCCAAAGCTTAGTGCATATGGAGGTTCAATTGAAGTCAATTTGAAAAGATAATAAGAAAAGCACAAATGACAAAAATAATTTAGTCGAGTGAACGTTACTTTAGATTTTGACTAAATGACATCATATGACAAAATTCCCATAATATGATAGTTTTTTTAATCTTTTATAGGATTTCCTAACTTTCATAGCACATATTGATTAATAAATAATGGATGAGAATGAGCAAGATGTCTTTGCTAGGGTGGAAGAATATGATGTATCAAAAAAATGAGAGATTCAACTTTTAATACATTACCTTTAAATAATGTTATAGCAATAAATAATACTTCTTGGGATACACATGCATATATACTATAGAAAAACATGTTTTCCAACTTCATTTACTCTTTTTTCATAAGAATGAGAATAAAACATTGTAAAATCTATTTGAATTAGTTTAAGAAATATTTGAATAAAATTGGAGGTATGAATGACTACTTAGTTGATACAAATTTGGTTGTGTAGGGGTAGATGAAGGTTTAGCAATGTAAGATCATAGTCTTGGCCTTTCTATAAATTCACAAACTACATGTCCACTACACATGATTATCATTCACTGTGTGATCCACATAATGATTTTAGTATTTAAAATTGTGAGCAAGTTTCATGTGGTGTTAAGAGTTGAAAATCTAGTCTTTGGGCTTCACTCATACTTTTTGTAAAGTTCCAAACGGTTTTTAGAATTTTAACAAATTTTTTGACGAATCATTGTACAATAAGAAATGGCGATCAAGGGGGGTCAATCCAATCTCCTATTGAAAAGTAGGAATACGAAACCTCCTCAAGACAAATATGATTAACAGTCCCTTTATCGAAAAGATGCCAATACAATATTTATGCTCTAGGGGTTTTGGTTCCTTTAGCTACTTGGAATGAAGGAAGAGAGATAAAGCTACAATGCAAAACATCTAATCATGAACTTGTTGAAGCTATAACAAGATGAAGATGGAGGTAGAAGAGGATTTGTGTGCACTTGAGAAAGAAATAGGAATTATGCTATTGCAAATTTGAATTTTTGATAGCCAGTATCCCAAAAACACTTGTAACTACTAATTTGAGATCTTGATGTTGTAATATGTCTCTAGAATGACTTTGCTTGTTATGGGAGGTATAGAATGTTTCTAACATTTTGTACCTATGAAACATTTTGTTCTAGGTAATTTTGACTAGAATTTACAGGGCCTCTCTCACAACTCTTTCTCTTCTCATAAAAGTTCTGACAATTGTGTAGCTTGTTCCTACACATAGAAAAATGAGGAAGAAGGTTGTGGAAAGGAGTTTTCCTTGGTCAAACCCTTGTTTAGTCATCAACCTTGAAAATATAATGAAATTGCATAAAGGAAAGATGAAATAGAAGCTAGATCTGAATCGTGAATTACTTCATGCCTTGATGATGCAATGTCTTTTTTTATGTAATCACAAGTGTTAATGCAATAGCTTGGACTCTACAAAAATTCAAAAGGAAATCAAAAGATAAGTCTTGTGTAACAAATGTTGTAGTTTGCCACAATGCTTCATGAAGAAGAAGAATACTTTGAATACTTGAATACTTGGATGCTTGAAGACCTTGAGAATGCATGTATGCAAAGTTGTAGAAGACAGCTTGAATCCCAATTTCTTGATTCATTTTTATCATGTTGGTTGTCAAAATGAGGAGAGATAGGGTGTTTATATACCTCATCCTACATTTTGGAATTCAAAAATAAGCTAGGTCAACTACAAGATCTAATTTTTCACTAAAACCACAACATAGGGATCTAGGCCAAATTTGGGCCAAAATATGTGGGAACCAAATGTTTCAAACGTTACGTTCCTAGGTACATAATATTTGAAACATTGTGTACTTGGGAAAATCAACTCAATTTCGAAGTAGGTGTCGAGATGATAGGTTAGATGCCAAATTAGGAGGCACAACTAATTTCGAGATCGAGAAAAGGTACAAAGGCCACAAATGATAACATAGAGCCCATATAGGCTAATAAATTATTGAAGAGGAGAAATAATAAAGGAGACTACTAAGAAATAAGGGCTTACCTCAAGTTTTGAAGAAATTGACTCAACACAAGACTTATAATATAAATTTAAAGGTTCAATGAGCATTAGGAGAGCGTGAAATCAATGTGAGAACCCATACATACTAAAATGGGGCTAAAATGAGCATCTAATTATAAATGCTAAATTTTTAGGATGATACATTTAGCCCCCACTTTAGTGGCAGTATCAATCCACCTCATGCTCATGGTAAAGTAGAAGAAAGAGAGAAAGAGATGAAGATTTTAGCATGGGAAAACTGCAAAGAGATAGGACATCTCTAAGTTTAAGGACACAAGCTCCCAAACCAGGGATCTTAACTTGTACATCCATGTGCAAGGGCGCATAAAACAAAAACAAAAGCCTAAAGCTTACTAAGATTCCAAGTCAACTAGTTGAAGAGACCCCAGTAAAGAAAATGTCTCCACCGCTAGCATCACACTTAGAAAGCTATTGCAAAAGCACAAGTGCTCACATGAAAAGAGCAAGAGCACACATCAAAGATAAGGCAAGACTCCATGATTCAATCAAATAGCTAAGTGTATTGTGTTATGGAGTCATGGAGAAGAGAAAAAAGACAACCATGGATGACACAGGCTAGCCATTTGTGTTGTGTTAAGTGATCCATGAGAGAAAGGAGGAGAGAGGAGGGGGAAATAGTCTACAAATTTGTGTTATGCTAGTTCCACCCATGAAAGAGAATGTAAAGAGGGAGTTGATGATCTAGCATATACTAGTCAACTCATTAAAACCTATACAAATTGTGTTATGCTAGTAAACTAATCTTCAAAATGTATGCAAAGGAGATCTCAAATGGGCTAGCAAGTTGTGTTATGCTAGTTCAACCAATCCTAAGGATAACCAAGGAAAGCATTGTATCCAAGGATATCCATAAAAATATTTCAAGGAGAGTTATATGGCCCTAGCGAATTGTATTATGCTAGTGTACCTTGCTTGAAATGCTTAAAGTAAATAGAATATATGCGATAAGGACTATTATGTTACTCACAAAGTATGATCACACCTGAAATTGGACCACCATGAATGAAAATGAGCCCCCGAGGGATATGCTAACAATGTCACATAGTGTGGAACAACATAATAGGAACTTAAATGTTATTCAAAGTAGTCATAATTGAAAGTCAACTCAATGCAACATGTTCTATGAATGATATCATAATCAATGAGTTTTTGAATTTTGTAATGTAAAGCTTGACATTCATTAGTAGAGTGATCATGATATTGATTATACACACAAAAAGGAAGATTCATAAGGTTGCGACTATGCTTCTTCTTTTGTTAAGGTGGAGTAATCAACTTAGCACGAAAAAGGTTAGGCAAAATAATTTCTTGATTAAAGCTAGACATTGAAGAAATGTTAGATGATAAAGGAGGGGATGTGGACAAAGGAGGAGGTTTGATATTAAATGCTTCCATAGGTTTCTCATGTGTTTCAAAGCTTTGTTGCACACATCCAAAACTACATTGGAGATTATGAGTTGAATTGTTAGGAGAATCAAGTTGAACAAATGACACACTAGGCCCTTTCAAAGGGTCCTACATCAAAATTAGGAACTTTGTTTTCACCCACAAAAGATGGTGTAAAGTCTAATGACCCCCAATCATCTTATAAAAGGGAACTTCTAGGAGAAGTATCTTTAGAAAGAGAAGATATTTTTTGTTGAAATGTAGGAATGGATGAAAAGTCAAATTTAGTTCGTAAGCAACTTTGTGATTTATCATCAACGACAAGGGTATACATGATATTGTTATAAATGAACTTCACTTTGTGATGAAGTGTTGAAGGAATAGTGTGCATGGTATGTAGCCATGGATGTCCTAAGAAAATATTATAATTAAGAGTACTGAACATGACATGAATAGGTGTGGGTAAAGAAATAGGGCCTACTTTAATAGACAAGGTGATAATACCCAAGGTTTGTTTACCCTGTCTCTGCTGCTGTTGTCACTGCTTATGTTTTGGCCTTGGATAATGTTGTTGTTGTCCCTGTCTAGAATGTTGCTGCTAGTTTTACGCTGTCTTCTGGTGCTACTAGCCAGGATGTTGTCTCTGGCAGGGTTCGTGGTGTTGTCTCTGATTCTGCCGCTTTCTTGGATGTTGATGAGGTACGTTCTTTGTCCCATGTTTCTCCAGTGAGGGTTCGGGGGAATGGTCGAGGTGCTATCCCTGCCCCTTCTGGGGTTTCTAATGTTACCTGCCCTTTTGTGGGCTTATCCACATCTTCTGGAGTATAGAAGGCTATCGGTAAGATGGAGGATGGATGGACTACTGTGAAGGGAAAGAAATCTAAATCATCCACTCCCTCTTTTGATATGAACTTACGTTCAAATATGAATAGGCTAAAATGTAAATCTTGATTGCCCTTTGTAGTACTTGGTTTGGGCTTTTGTCCATTTGGTAGGAACTCTAGTTTGTTCCTTTGGTTTGTTTGGTGGGGCACCACAGATGTTTAGATCTTTTATTGTTATATCTTTTCATGCTCTTGTACAAGGTTTCAGGTCATTTCAAAACCTACTTTTATGTAATCAAAACATTATCAAAACCATGAATAGGAATAGAATTAGGTTTAATTGATGAAATGTCTATCTTAATTTTATGCAACAGATCAATGCTACACACATTAAGACCAAATCCATTATCAACTAAAGTTCTTCGAATAAGATTACCATTGATAAGGACATCAACAATAAGAGAATCGCGTTGATCTTGAATTTCTTTAGGAGGAAACTCATCTTGAGAAAACACAATTTGAGCTTTGTTATTTGTCGTATTCATGCATTCCAATATGGACATTATAGTAGTTTACACATGAGGTGGGATAGTCGTGTTTCTCAAGGCTTGTTCTAATGTGTCATGATATGTAAGTGAAGTTTAAAGAAGCTCCCAAAGAGATGTCTTCGCAAGAGTAGCACAAAGTTGTTCTACTAAGTCATATTCTTTTACAAGACTTTGAGGAAGACGGGGCACAGGAGGAAGCACTAATTGAGAAGCAAGAAAAGGAGGAACAATTGAACTTGTAGGTTGTGTATTGTTTCTTGTGTTATAAGTGTGAGCAACCGCGTGATAATCAGGTTGTTGAGCATCTTTCACAACAATTATTGGTTTATTTTGAGGTGTAGGGTTATCTTGACGAAGATGGAAAACCTTAGGATTTTCAATACCTAAAACATTGACAACATGGACTTGGTCAAGCTCTTGATTGTTCAAAGTTTTATCACTAGAAGGGAGAGGATCAACGAAAGTAGTAATGATATTATTCTCTTCTTCCAAGGTATCCTCGTGAGTAGGAAAATATTTAGAATGGGGATTAGGGATTTCCACCAATGCTTCATCTCTAAAAATAATGCACAACATTTGCAGCTACTAATTATTTTAGTCAGCTTTCATATAGGTCAATTACTCATGTTTTGATATGGATGTAATAATTTTAAGACAATTCTAGGCTTGTATTAAATCCAGTTGGGTCATTAAATAAAGTGCACAAGAAAATTATTGGCTGCATATCATCTATAAACATAAGAGGCCGCACATTAAACTTTCTAGATATTTGGCATGCATCTAGATCTACTTGAAAGAGGCTATTGTATTCCACTCAATGCTCATAGAATGTACAATAGCATTACAATACTTGTAAGTTGTTTGAATCTACACAAATGTATTTGAAAACAATATAGTAAACTAGTTGTGCACTTATTAGTGCCACCAATGTCCCCAACTATTGAAGATGTCATCCTGTTATGTCGTGGACTAAGTACACTTTATGATCTTGATTGAATTTTCACTAAAGAGCAATTATAAATTTTTAGCATTTTATCAAACTCTCCCAGGGAAGTTAGGTTTACCAATCTATTGTTTTTGTCAAATAAAAGAAAAGGACACAAGTAACTTGGATCTAACCATTTCCATTTATAGGTCATTCTTACAATACTCACTCTTTTTTGTAATTGGTTATATCCTTTGTTGAGTCCTTGACGTTCTTTGGAATCTTCAATCTCTTCTATTAGGCCCTTTGTTGTGCTCTTCCTCTCAAGGCAAATGTTAATATCCCTAGTTGATCTTGTAAGATATTTCCATCAGGTATGTTGTTGACAAATAAATCAACTCACTTGTACCTAACTCATCAAGAACTCACTCCAAACCAACTTCAGAATAGAACAACTATCAACCAAAGTGCATGTTCCCACTTATTGCTCTTAGTCATCACAATTCATAAGGGTATAGCTTTATTTCTATGCAGATGATTTAAGTTTACCATTTATTGCATTCAAGATCTCTTTGTGAAATTAAAATGTTTCTCATGCTAAGTAAATGCACAAACCCTATTTATATATGAAGCTACTTGAAACAACAAAAGCAACATTGACACCCTTGTTATGGTGATGAATTCAATCAAAAACAAAAGCAACATTGACAACAAACCTCTTCTAAAATAATACCGGTAACACTTCAAACTTTCTTATTTTCCATGAAAACAAAACTCAATGGAAAATTACAAATTACAAGTTGTGTCAAGACAAATCATGTTTCCAGGTTTAGTTGATTAGTATTTCCCATGCTGTATAATTATGTAGGACTAATAAAATTTGCAATGCAAGCAACAAGGCAAAAATAGTTTTGGAGTTGATTACTTACGATACAGTAGACATTTAGAGTACAAGTTAGAGTCAAAATCCAAAAAAGGGTTGTACTTGTCCATGAACTTGCACTAGATGTCATAAAATAAGTATTGTTGGGTCCACTTACAATGATTATCATATTCATATAGAAGTACAATGCAAGTTCGACATCATTCATCACCATTAAAATTATGTGGGTTGCCCATCATTAATAAAAGCCCATAGCTGCCATTTCTAACTAGCTTTAGCATGTACAGAACAATTCCTGTGCTTACTCCCACGGAAGAATCAATGTTGTGCAAGTATGATGTTTCTTCAGAACCATCCAGAATGTGAACTTTTTGGAAAGTTGGTGAGCTACAGTAGAAACAAGGAGCTCCATCATGACTGAGCTTTATCCAGGGGCTAAAAATATGCCACACTTTTAGATAACACTTAAGTCACACGTTCCCCATCAAGCCATTTCAGCGTTGGAAGAATTGTTTTCAACACGATTCTACAGTTTTCATCAATAGCAGGATTTCCTGCAGTATCAAGTTGTCTAAGATGCAAGCCCTTGAACATTAATGTGATTTCCCAAGAGCATTCAAGATTGTCCTGCTCCATGTATCCACTGAACTCTTTGGTGCTTGCAGATGAATTATTTAGAACAGACGGAAAGGAATACCTCATGGTGTCAACAGAATGTGATCCAATTTCATTGTATGCAATATTCAACGCTGTTAATGTCGTTATTAGTCTCAAAGGAGCAAGTGCAGTAAAATTGGGCAGGAGATTGTAACTAAGATTCAAGCAAGATAGCAGCTGCAGAGCTTCCAGTCCTGTTGAATAAAATCAACTTAAATTTAAACTGGAACATCTTAGCAAGATACAAACTTTAATCAAAATATTATTCAAGACACTACATCAAATTCATCGATTGCTTTGTCCATTTTGTGCATGTGGCAACTACAGTAGTAAGATTGGTAGCTTCACCAAAATATAAGAAAAATTGTCATTTTAATTAATAAGAGACATAAGATTTCCAGAGTCTGTGATAGTTATTGAGAATGCTTCTGGATGTAACTGCATAATATTTTTTAGAATCAACATGTTTGAATCACACTACATGATCCATCATCAGGATGAGGAAAATTTTGAGTACACAGTTTGTTGGAGATTCATTCCTTTTTATATAGGTTATAATCTTTGACAAGCTCGATTAAGTGTTAATTACATTTCAAAGATTGGTCAAGTATCCCATACAGTGGGCCAAAGTATGAATAATTGTTTTTTCAATATTGGCAATAAATAGATATGCAAAATTCGGGTCTCTCAGTTATACACATTACAAACAATTTGAAGACTACTTATCCAGCACAGCATGTTACAAGATTTATATTTTAGATCAGTATCTCTTACTAGGTACTACACAAGAAATTCCTTCAGAATAAGAAGGCAACGATCTTTGATAAACATGAGTAGTCAATCAATGGGTTAAAAAGAATCTAAAATATCAGGATGATGAGAATGCTTAGCTGGAGATGGGTCTAGTTAACTTGCAGAGATTTTTGACCAGAATCAACGATGCATGATACATTAAAAATGGTAAGCTATCAGACAAGACCCCTTTGATTATTCGTCTGTATTTTTCTTAAGATTATTGTTAAGACTCAAGAGAAACAATATTGACAGAGCATAAAAATACGACAATATCGGAATGAATTGCTTTTAAAGGAGCTGATTGCTTTACCAGGAGGTTAAAAGAAGGTTGATGTGGACTTCGGTGCTGACAACTCAATCTTACTTTTTAAACTCTGCACTTTCTCAAAACCAGTTTATGGCACAATACATATTGATAAACTCTAGCAGAAATTGCTAGTGTTATTTGGTAAAAAAGCAGATTTCCACCTCATTATGAGCATCTGATCAAATCAAATATGGAAGTTCATAATTACATGTGAAAACATTTGCTACTTAGGTATTCATCCCACATTCCATTGTTGACTAGTGGAAAGAGATAATAGCTAAATTTGAATGGTAAAAAAAAAGACACAAGCCTAGAGTACTTAATATCATTTTTTTGTTTCCCTTCCCATGAAGATTCTAACATGTAAAAAAGTTACTTGGACATTTTGATTGGTGAAATTGATGGATTTGTATAAATATTTTTGCCAATAGCTTCTGACTTCGGCACTCTTCAAAGGGATTAAAGACTGAGAATGCCAGTCATTAGACAAATGGCTGATCTTACTCTTCAACAGAATTCAAGTTACTCCAGAATTTGTGCTTACTAGATTGGAACCTCTAATGAGAATAACGTTCTCAAAATTGGAGAATGTTTTTGTCATCCCCAAAACCACATGCCAGCATCCCTGCATGAGAAAGACATAACACTCTTTGACAATACATTTGGACATCCATGTCTCCTTCAAATACAAAGTCCTGGAATGGCTGGTGCTTCAACAAAGATTGGAAAATAAGAAATCTCTGTATGGCTGGTGCGTGAAAATCTTATTGCATTTTATATGGAAAAGAAGAGTCTATTCATCATGTCTTTTTGAAATGTACTGAAGGGTGGTTTTTTTATGTTGTCTCCCCCACCTTCCCCAACCCCTTTCTCCCTTTTTCTTTTAAAGTGGGAACATGCAATTTTATTCTTGTACTTTGGGGACAGCCTACCATCCCCAGCTAACCCGACCATATTTTATAAACGAGAAAGACTAAACCAATAAAAACCTATATTACACAAACCCAGGAATTTACATTTTGTTTTGAGAACTAGTCAATCTTACAAAAACCTATGTTTTCAGCATTTAGCACAGAACCCAACATTTTTCTCATATATACTTAAAACAAATTTACATATTACATACTTTAACTCTTATCAATTTTATTTAGTTACAAATTATTTATATTTTAAAATTAAAATATTTTGTTTATATTATTTCAACAGCCATCCCGCAGCCACCCCTACACTCTAGGAATTATTTCATTACCCCTGAAACTCAAAAAAACGCTCACTAGTTTTATTTATTTCCCTTTAGTCAAGGTCATATTTTAGGGGAAGATGTGTATGATTCAAGATAGCTGCAAAACTTTATAATACATGATATGAACGTCTGCAATTAGCTTCTTGTAGAAGAGATGATGTAAAACATTCTTTCGGAGAGACAATTCCCAATTTGAAATGTTAATTTTATTTGCTTTTTGATTCGAGGTATGGAGAGAAGTTTAAATCATTTAATATAATGCCCTAAGGCTAAAATAAAGAAACATCCCCTCCCATTCAAGGGTGAATAAAACGAGTGTAGAAAAGAATTGAGATGGCTGAGGCCTGGTGGGAAGGTGAAGATGAATTTTGATGGGGCATCCAAAAGAAACCCAAGTAAGGCTGGGGTTGGATGTGTTATGTGATCGTAATAGAGGCTTTATGTTGGGTGGTTCTATCTATCTGAAGGAGCAAACAAATAATCATACAGAATGGGTAGCATTGCTTGCAAGTCTTAAAGTTACACATGTGGCTGGTTTTCAGAAATGGAAGTGATAGGGAATTCATCAATAACCATTAATGCAGCGCTGTCCGAATCAAGAGCTTAATGCAACATTAGAGGAAGTCAAAAGGTGGAGATTGAAATTTATCCCTTCCAAGATCTATCATTGCTATAGAGTACAAAATAGTGTTATAGACTATATGGCTAAACAATGGACTTTCCTTCAAAACTTCACTTTGATAGAAATTAAGGATATAAATGATTGGATTAATCTTGCCACCTTAAATGAGAAGGATTGACCACCTTAAATATTAAATGTGGTCAACAGTGGTTATGATAAGTCTATGTAAGAAAGTGAGGTGGTTAAAGTGCTTGGAGGCTCATAGTATGCTATAGCTAATGGGAGAATTAGAGAGAAGGGATTGTTGAGAGGTAGTCTTTGCATTTTCTTTAGGATGGCGCATGGGGAAACATACAAGGACCAAATTAAGGAAGGACTGGTCGTGGAACACCATCTAAAGCAGATATTCACTTGTGATGTCATGGTTAATTTGAAGCTTGTAAAGATAATTTTAGGGAAGTAGGTCTTGGCTGATACTTGTTACTTTAGATCATATGCTATGATTTTTGTTGAGTTTAAGAGGAGGCTTTCTAAGGCAATAGTGAATGAAGAAATTAGGGCTTGTATGATGGAGCTCTTGGTTAAGATCAAAGATGAGTAAGATGCATAGGAAGGAGATCTTGTCTCTGGTAAGCAGCAGGTAGAAAATGACATCAACCCTCAATCAAGTATTCAGTTTAAGTGTCTATAATGCAGCTGCAGACAGAAATGCATGAGTTGGGGGTAGATAATAAAATTGTGGAGTTCTCTCATGACCTAAAAATGGTTGTGTCATATAGTTCTAATGTTACATAATGGTACTCTGGAATTCTCTAGTGGCTTCGTGATGCCCCAAATCGAGATAGCTATGTTAAATGTTTTTAAGATTGTCGGGCTCTTTTGTTTGTTCATTTTCTGTTACAGCTGGTTCAGCAAAGTCTGCTCCATTTGGAGGGTAGTTTTTGTATCCTGTACTTAGGGTTTTTCTGATAATGATTGTATCAAGCTGGTATTGTCACGCATAGTTCCACGGAGTTTCCTGACAAGGGGATGCAGGGACATGGGGATGGGTTTCAAGGACAGGGGGACCAAGGGCCTAAATTTGGGGACAGCGGGGGAAACGGTGGGGGAGTGGTGGCGGGGGGCGGAGCTGATATATAAATTGAGGTGAATTGAAATATTCAAGGCAAAATATCCAATATAATATCTCTGAGTGCTCCATGAAAGAAAATCTGAAAAACTAATTTTCACAAAATTAAAAGTTGCAATCAGTATGCAATGGCATGTGCCATATAGCAAGCGACCCAATGGCATCCCCAGCGGAGGTGGTGGAGGTAGTGGTGATGATGGGGGACGTTTCCCCCAAGTACCCAAGTCTCAAAAATGTTCCTATACAGGGGACCTGAAGCTTATGGTGTCTATACTTTAATGAAGTCTGTATGGTTATTAATAATTATATAGTTGGGCTACGGCCCCATTTGTAGATCCCTGATATAATAATTATAAAATAAAGCATTATTGCCATACTTTATCTCGCTTAATAAAATACTGCATGCATTCATTAATGCTTCATACTAGCTATGACACCATACTGAAATCACATCCAAAAACATCTAAGTAAGCTCACTTAACAAAATACTGCATGCGTTGATTAATGCTTCATACTAGCTATGAAACCATACTGAAATCACATCCAAAAACATCTAAGTAAGCTCCTGTGAGAAAGAAAAAGATTAAGCAAATTTAAAGTGAAGACTGGCCTTCTATTGATCGAAGCCTGTTATGACTGATATCCAGATTCTGCACCCATAGTAACCGATCCATGCAGCCAATTCTGGACAGCGATAATCCATTTAATCGTAACCATATGATTTTTTTTCTCTGTGAAATGAAGTCTGTGCTGACTGACTCCCAGATGTAATCCTGTAGCTTTTCTTTGCTGCCAGTTACCTGCCAACCATAAAAGAAAAAGTAATCATGTTCTATCACTATATTTTATTTTACAATTTACTGTACAAAAGAGAACATTACATTGTCTCCACAAATAATGTAGATGCTAAGATCCCTATTAAAACAATACTGGAGAGGAACATTTACAATGTAGCTGCTAAGATCCCTATTAAAATAATCTGGGAAAACATACAAGCACCATAATTTGCAAACAGCAATGCAGCTTAACATTCAACAAGAAATAGTCATCAATCGCAAATTACCATAAGCAAATTGAAGGCGAGGTGCCCAAAACATGCAACAAGCTCCAACAGGGGAGCTCACTTTTAAGTTTACGATAATCCACCAAGGTATTCAATTACAAAATAAAAAGAAAATGTTATTCCACAAATCATATATCACTATAACCATTCTCATTCCAATGAGATTTGTAGTTTTCAGTGTCCTTTAGCTTTACTATAGCTGACATAGTTTACCATGAATTGTATCATAGTGCACTTTTCCATCTGAATTTGAAATGATGGGAAAGATTAATTTCCTCCAAGAGACATGGAGCATGGATCCATGTCAGCAATAATCTTCTTGGAGAGAATTAGCAGCTTACTCCGGAAATTTATAATGCTATTTATTTCCCAATATCAATCTTCTGTAGCAGAAGGTAGACTACTACAGTACTACTGACCTCTGATCCACAAGCCCAACTACAAATAGTGTTTTCTATGTAATCAAATAATCTTCCCTCATGGATTGCCATTTCTATAACAGAACTCCCTTATTAGATCTTGGAAGTTCTACTGAAATACTTCCTTACAATCAAATTGGATATATATCAAATCTGCTAGAAAAATTTCTAACATATAATAAGCATGCAAAAGTTATACATTAATAGTTTCTTCTCAATGGTTGTACTAATCTTACCTTTCGACTATTGTTGTAATATTTAATTGCATCCATTTTATTAAGTTTACTTAGGTAAATATATTTTATTCTTACTAAGTTAATAATGATGTCATCCTTGATTGGAGGCAAGACAATCATTTGTCACCTCTGCTTCAATAATATTTGATTGAAGGTGATTAGGAGGTACCTCTACCTCATCAAATGGCACCATTGTTTCTACTTGTTGAATTACCTCCTCTCTCGATTGAAATTAACTCATATCCTCGTGAACCTATGTCACCATGACTCATCCATCAAAAAGGATATGTATGTGTGTACAATTTTCCTTTGAAATGCTAATGAATGAAATAGCCATTGTGTTGCTCATTCATATTTTCTCTGTTCACAGCAATTAGATTATTGTAATTAGTCATAAAGAATTTCAGTCTTAGGAAGATTTAGCTTTGGCAGATCTTAATTGGTTCAAAAAAAATGATTCAATTTTGTATATAATTCCATACATTTTGTGCAAATTATAATTATTTTATTTACTTTTAACATTTATATATATCCTTCGCCCCAAAAATCTAGGCAAGATTCATTGTCCTTGAAACCCCCATCCAATGTTCCCCTATCCCAAAAAACTTGGAGAAACATTGTCCATAACATGATGATCATGAGATACATGTTATAGGCAAGAACATAGTGCCTTTATTAATAGAGCACTAATAAAATCTTTGGACATAGCCACTTCAGAAGCATGGTCTGAAAGGAGCCCCTTGCTAAGCATCTAAAACAGTTGGCAACATGGCTCTATCCACATTCTAAAACAAGGGTGGATGGAGCTTAATCATGATAAGCACAAGATCACGAAAATGTATATCAATAAAATCTCATTATTTTATCATAACTATCTTCGATTAGAATTTTGGGCTTGATTACTAATATCAAGATTTAACAGAAGCCCTAGAGTAGAGATTATGGAGGGAGGAGATGCAAGTTTGCAACCAACATTTCAATACTCATGAGTGATTGCAATTGGTGAGAAACTCATGCTCAGACTTGCTTGCAGGTCACAGATGAGCCCATGCCAAGTACTCACACAGCTTTCCAGCACCAAGAATTGGCAAGTAATTGGCATGGGCTTGCCCCTGCTTAGCAAACATATTTGGATGTGCCATAAACCCTTCGAACACATTTTAAACTCTGAAAATTTCTACATTTAACTATGCCTATGCTTCTTTGTCATCAACAACTGCATTGGAATGAAGGGACTGAAAAAGAAAGATTTTAATTTTCTGCATCTTTCAACTATGTTTTTCTCTTTTTTTCTTTTCTTCAGATTTAGCATTAGACTTATGATCTTATAAATTTATAAAATAAAGTAAGGATTTAATCTCAATATCTATTTCAATTTCATATAAATTCCTTTCAAATTGGAGTGTATTTAATTCCATTCACACAAAAATGCACCACAAAATGACACAAAATCACCTCAGTGACCCTATGTTTGTGTAATATAGCCTTCGCCTTCTTGCAAAAAAGGTGGAGGGCCGAATTAATCATGAGGCAATTGACCTTTAATGATAAACTTAAGATAAGCAGAGGAGGGTGCAGCAAGAATGATAGGAGGCACTGAATAGTGTTGCGGATGAGGTTGCTCCCAAGGAGTCATAACCTCATAGCTCAAGGGCATAATTGAGATCACAACAAACACAAAGGAGTAGGACCCCAACCATCACTAGCATGTATACGAGGAAGAGAAAATGTAAAATGTTTTGATAAGGGTAAAACAGGTTTTGAAGGGACCCAAAACTGCACAAAATGCTGCTTAACAGATAAACACAGCCAACCAGCAACCTATAAACAGCCAAAACACTGACAATCAACAGCAGAAAAGAAACGACTAGAGAGGCCTATTGCGTCTTCTTAAGTGTCTCAATAGCCTCTAGCTTCTGCTGATAGAAGCTCACGTGGGGATCAACCAGACCCTGCAAATCTTTCTTTTACTCCTTAACAGACTTCTTCAAGCTGCTATATGTGTGCGAATAAGGTCCCTTCTTAGTCAAGAGACTAGCCTGTTTACACTTACTCTTCTGCACACCAGCGTTCCTATCACCAGAAATAGAAGCTCCCATAGGGTTCTCATCCTTGGGGTCTTTCAGCTTCTCAGACAGAATTCAATATCTTCAGCACTACTATGGATAGTGTTGTGATGAACACTGACCACTTCTTCCAAGTTTTCATGCATTTTATGTATCTTGTCTTCCAGCCCTTAATATGGTTTTCATAATCATTCTTCATAACACTAACATCTTTTGCCACATATTCTAGAATAGTATGCATCCTTTTATCCTCTTTTCGTTTCCCAAAAGTCCCTTCATTCCCACAATTAGAATCAAATTTTTTTTTGCAAAGAGCACAATTTAACTAAGTTGCTGGTTCGGGTTCGGGTTCGGAGAACTGGTTCGCCAGTACGGCAAAATTCTGAAATGGGGTTTGGGTTCGTTAGTACACACACACACACACACACACACACACACACATATGTGCAGCCTAGAAGCATGAATTAAGATTAGAATGTCACATAGTAGCATAAAAACAACAAAAACACCATAAACTTGTAATCATAGCATCATATCAACATCAAAATATTAAAATAATAATATTGAGTTCAAGTATCATTGTTTTGACTTTCAACAATTGGAACTTTATACTAAGTTTCAATCATCTAATGGATTATGCAGATCTTCTTCTTCTTCCTCGTCAAAGGCATTTAGTTGATTCAGAAATAGTGCCAATGCTAATGGGATCAGCTGCATCAATAACATTCTCGTTTCCAAGTCCTCAAATGCTTATTACTTTTTCACTATACAAAGAGCTTGTTTGTTTGTAATTAACATCCTACTTGAAAAATGTTAAAAAAGTAGCTTGCAACTTCCTTCACCTATTGAAGATATTGTTTAATGTTTAAAATATGATTTATCACTATAGAGAGCTTCCAATTAATTGGACAAGGGTCATTATCAGCAATTGGATATAAAAATTTCACTAGACGAAATCTTGAGGGCTAGTTTAATTTGACGTAATAAATATTTGAACTTCAGCAAATTTTGTTTTGTACCATTAAAGATCTTATTCAAATTCTGTAATAATTGTTTTCCACACTAAACATAGAATGTTTCTCAGTGGAAATGTACCTGGTTCACACTTGGTCTGCCTGGGTCTTCCCTGGTTCGACCTGGGTTCGGCCTGAATGAACCAGCCTGCTTGGGTTCGAACCCTGGGCGAACCCACAAGCGAACCAGACCAGAACCAAGTACCAGTTCGAACCCAACCCTGGTTCGGCCCTAGGTGGTTTTTGGATGGTGCTATTTTGTTCACCCAAGAACGGTGGCCAAACTTTGATCCCTCATGCAGTTTTGAATTTTCCATGGCCTAGATTTGCCTCTACAATCTACTTCTATAATATGGGATGTCTCCATAATAAAGCATTGGCATTTTCCTTGGTAAATTCCAAAAGGTGGATGACAATCTCAAAGAAGGGATATCAAAAATCTACGCTCACGTGTTAAGATCATTTTTTCCTCCCTTCTTCCAATATCCATTCTTCTTGAAACATCAAATCAGAATAGACTCAAAGAATTGAAATTCAAATGCCTAGCCCTACATGTTCTTACTATTCAAAACATGGACACATGGTAATTTCTCATATGGATACGGTGAATAAGGATCTCCCCACTCTGCTTCTCAATGGAGATCTCACCTAATATTGCAAATTTTACCTACTGCCAAAGGATGGAGAAGAAATAGATCCTTCAACAACCTATCCAACAAAGAGTTACAGACAGCATAATTAGTCCAACTCTCCTTTGAGAAAGATTCATATTGACTCTTTGATAACGCTTGAAGCAAAAAAAAAAATAGAGTTTGTATCCCCCAAATACACCCACTACTTCAGATGGTCCAAATATGGATAAAATCTTGGAAGAAGATATCTTGAAAACTCTAAAAAATGTAGATATGGAAATGAGAAAGCTCTTAAGATGTGGTGGAATTCATTTCTAAGGAAAATTGAAAATTTCCACAAAAAAAACAAAAGTTCCAATGAAGATTGTGGAGCTCAAAGCAAAAGAGGAAGAAAATCAACAAAGTGATGAGCACATGGTTATCTCGAGGCGGAGAGGGGGGATGGGTTTTGGGTGTGGAGGTGTGAATCAATATAACAATATTCTTTAACCTTTTATAACTTATTAAATTTTTTCACGATTTAATCAAAATTAGCACATATGTAAAATCAAATAATGAGCAACATGATAACAACACAATTTATGTGGAAACCATTGCGGGAGAAAACCACATCAAAAAATATGGCTTCTATTAATCTTCTTTCAACAAATTTTGTATGCACCAAACTACTAGAGGTACCAATCCCTAAGAAATCTAATTTCTCCAATTTGTAGACACCAACCTCTACAATATGAGGCACCAACCTCACCAATATGAAGCATCAACTTCACCAATATGAGGCACCAACCTCAATATCGATTTCTCTTATAAAATTCTGCTATAATTCTCTTCTCCAATCTGCTATTATGCTGATTACAAATCTGCCATAAAACTTCTCACAATCTCCTCATACAATCTGCATATGTTCCCCTTATTCTGCTCTAATATTCTTCACAATTCCTTCATTAAATCTGCAAGCAAACTCCTTAGGAATTGCCCTTTATCTACTGGTATGTTTGATGTATTTATATACCTTTCACACTCAACACACACCTTTTCTTTATAAATCACATTTCATTTTATATCTTCATTCTTCAATTGAAAAAGTGTGATTTTCGCTAAGAGAGGTGTTATTTCACAATAGATACATATTTTAAGAATTGCTTCTCCTCTTGGCCTTTTTAATATTGTAATCGCTGCTTATAATTATTAACAAACAACCTTTTAATAAACAAGTCCCAGGCATTGCATCTTATAGTGATCGCACCCTTTGATAACAAATGCTCCATCTTTCACATAACCAAATTCTTCTTTACTAGTATTAATATTTGTTGTTAATACAAATTGCAGTTTTATATTTATCAAACATTGCTTATTATGATCACTGTTATATCTGTATGGGAGTCTGCCAGATTACTTTTATACCTTTGATGGAGATCTACTTCATTCAATTCTATGTTTATTAATAAACCTGCTCCATAATCTAAGTCACTTTTTATTAATGTTTTATCAAACATCATCGCTGTCTTATTTTCTCCTTAACCAATAAATAAATGGGTCGACAACCCACGAGGGCTCCCATGCTGGCCATGACCCTATTACTACTGAGGTCCCTCATAAAGAATCCATTCCTGAAAAACTTGATGTTCTTAGGGAAGCTGTTAGAAAGGCCAATTGTCCCTCTGCTGAGACTTGCACCCCCAATCAGACAAATGTCACTCCAAGCTGTGATAGATCTCCCCCTGTTGATAGATCCACCACCCATGAAGCTTCAATTCCTGATAATCTCCCTAAGCACAGAAATCTGAATGCACAACAAATTATCTTAGAAAAGCTAAGACACATGGCTGATACAAGGAAGAGGATTGAAAACAGCCTTAATGCTGATCTTGGCATTGGAGAGGTCCCTCACAGTAAGGTTAGAGAAGAAGAGGCTCAAGCCCTTGTACACTCCCCTTTCAAGGATAAGGATAGAGTCCTTGAGAGTGGGATATCTAGTATTGACAGATACGTGGAGAAGATTGGTAGTGGGGATAGCAGTTGGGAAACCCCTGAAGGTCCTCATATGTTAACTGACATATTGGTAGAAGATACTGATGAGGCCCTCAATTTCATCAAAGAGGCTTATGATTCTAAGGATAGCCCTCCAAATAATTCATCGGCAGTGCCTCCCGCTGCTACCCCCCGTTTTAGGCCTCACCAGGCCTATGTTGATATTATAGATCTTACTATCCAAGGCAGTATGCTTTCCCTTGATAGAGGAGATGGTGGGGTGGTCATGGAAGATCAAAGGATGGGTAGTATTGATTCCTCTAGGCAAGACATGGAGGAGTGGAAGGCAGTCAAGTGGGCTGTAGCACCCTATAATGGAACTCATGATTCAGATCTAGTTGATGAGGCAATGAGGGAAATTGGTGTTAGGGAGGCCAGGAAGAAGAGATGTGCCAAGAAGGCAAAAAAGACTAGTAACACCCCCCTAGGGGCTGAACAAACCTTTAAGTTTAAATAAATAAAAGTAGGGTAGACCCAACAGGTCTATTGCTAATAGTTAGGAGAATAAGGCTCCCAAAGGTCATTTGCCCAAATGCTATAAGAGTTTCAAGGCACCCGTGGATTCCGCCCTTAATACCATATGGATTTGAACTATGCATCTTGGAATGTAAGGGGACTTGAATCCCTGCATACAAAGTATGTTATTTTGACATCCTCCTACTCCAAGAGGTTAAGGTTGTGTAATTCAATCTAGACATCAATTTGGAATGCATCTAGAGGGAAGTAGAATATTTTACCACCAAACACACAAAAGGAAAAGGTGGAGCTGCTATCTTGGTTAGTGCCAAATGGAGTAAATATGTTACTAGATGGGGTTGTTCACCTTGCAATAGGCTGGTTTGGATTATTTTGAAAGCTAATGATATGGAAGTAGGAATATGCTCTATATATGCCTTCAATGATAACAGGGAGAGGATAGAACTTTGGAATTGGATCTTTCAAATGCAGGAGATTCCTTGGATCCTAGGAGGTGATTTTAATATGATAGAGAACCTTCAAGACAAAGCTGGTGGAAGTAAATTTAACTGGAAAGGCAATGAGAAGTTTTTCTAGTATAGGATGTTGAATAAACATAGACTTCTTGATCCTCTAGCAGGTAATAGGCATGTTAATAAGGGTATTTGGTTCACATGGTGCAGCTTCCAAGAGGGTGACAGAAGAATCTACAGTAGAGTGGATGGATTTTATGTTAACGAGGATGTCCTCAAGTGTAAAAAGGATATCTTTGGCTCTAGCGTGAAGGTAATTCCCTACACTCTTTCTAACCATCACCCTATCCTAGCAGTAATTTCTCACAGTTGTATGCCCCTGGTATCCCAGGGAAGAAAAGAGGCATTTGCACTTAACACTAGTCTTTTGAATGATGAAGATGTTAAAAGTGCAATCTGCATTATAATGCATTTCAATAAATGGATTCCTCGGCAGCATAGTGCCATCGAGAGATGGAACTAGAATACACGAAGTTGGAAAGCTATGTTTCAGGCTGTGGGGAAAAAGAAGGCAAAAGATGCTAGGAGTTTCGAGACAAAGATGCATAATAGGCTTGTCATAAAAGAAGAATGTCTGCAGAAAGATCCATTCAATCTGGGTGCTAAGGAGGTACCTACTCAAGCAAGGGATGCCTTGAGAAGGATCCTTAATGTCAAAATTCAAGGTGCCAAGACAAGAGCTAGAATGAGTTAGCTAGATCATGGGGATAAGGGATCCAAGTTCTTTATTAAACTACTCAAGAGCAAAGAGCCAGAGTCAGATTTAGTAGCATCATCCCTAAAACGATCAGCAAGAAAGACTCTGGCATGCTGAATAGAGAAATAACTGTGGAGGAAATTAGCAAAGCCATCCTCGCCCTTAACAACAGCAAAGCACCAGGTCCAGATGGGCTGCCAGTTGAGTTCTACAAAAGCAATATTAAATGGATTGGGGAAGATCTTATTCAGGTCTGTAAAGAAGCCATGGAGCGGGGGTCATTAGGTAGTGAAATCAATAGAGGACTTATCAAACTTATCCCCAAGGATGGGGATGGATCGCTAATCAAGAATTGGAGGCCTATCACTTTGTTAAACGTCTCCTATAAGACACTTGTTAAAGTTTTAGCAAAAAGATTGGAGGAGATCCTACCTAAGGTGGTTAACACCACTCAAACAGGACTTGTTAAAGAAAGATACATCTTGGAAAACCTTCTCACCTATTGGGAAGCCATGAATTGGGCAAAGGAATCTAGTCTCCTGATGCTGATTGATTATGAGAAAGCGTATGATAGGATTGAATGGAGCTTTATTTTCATGATGATGGAAAGTATTGGCTTCCCTAGATTGTTCCGTCAAATGGTGCAAACTCTTATGAAGGATGCAAGGGCTTGTGTGGAAGTCAATGGCCACAAGTCAAAAAGCTTTGACCTATCCAGATCTATTAGACATGGGTGCCCATTGGCACCTGCTATATTTGTTATTGCAGCAGATTTCTTATTTTACCTCCTGAGGGAGAACACCTTATCCCTTAGAGTACATGGAATCACCCTTCCTAATGGGGAAGACCTCACAAACATCTAATTTGCAGATGATACTGTCATATTAGTTGAATTGGAGGAGCGCAACTTTGGTGCCTTGATGACTAAGATGGACATTTTCTGTGAAGCTTCCAAAAGCAAAGTGTCTCTTCCCAAATCCATTGTTAGGATGGGATAACCATCCCCCTCCCTGGTTCAGTAAGTATTCTCTTACCTGGGGGTCCAAACCACCAAATGAGATACTTGGGCATCCCCTTTGCTATCTGCCCTGATTTAAAGGAGATGTGGGAATGGATCAAGGAGAAAATAGACGAGAAACTGAGGAAATGGAACAAGCACTACCTTTCTTTGGCTGGAAGGTTTCAGATGTGTCGGAAAATCCTCTCTTTGTATAATATTTACTACACATCTGCTTGGTTATTTAATAACTGTCATTTCAACCACATTTCAAAAATAGATTAGAGAATTTTTATGGCCTGATGGAAAGGGAAATAAAAAGATGCATGTTGTGAGAAGACAGAAGTGCCCTATGAGTAAAAGCAAAGGGGGCTTAGCATTGAAGGATCTAAGAGTATAAGGGTTGGCACTTGCAACCCAATGGATCTTTAAAGCACTGCATGGGGAAGAACCCTGGAAGATTCTGGTTAGACACAATATATAGCTAGAGTGGTTCCTAGGAAAGGCCCTTCATGGAAGGGTTTGCACCTTAGTGATCTTATTGCTGGTAAATTTTCTATTAAACCTTCAAGATCAAGTGTCTTCAAATCTATATGGAGAGCTTGGGAAAATGTGAGGCATCTAATCTCAAATCATGAGATTATAATTGAGGGGAATAAGATATGTGGGGAGAGCTCTATATGGTGGAACTTGCAACACAAAGATAAGCCATTGACTTTGTTACAAGGATGTTTAGCCAACAGTTGAGCCTTAAAGGGTATTCAGAGGTTTGCAGATATCATTAAAGGACATTTGTTGACTTGGAATGAAATCTGTCATATATTTGATATTCTGCAGACTCAGTAGATGATCTATTCTGTGCTTAGGGAGGCATGCAACTCCCTTTCCCTCCATAAACAATGTGACTTTGATAATACCAGATATACCTCCTACAGGTGGCATGATGGGTCTCTGCTCCTTTGTGTCAAAGCTAAAAGCATTTACTCTTTCTTCTCTGATAATGATGTTATCTTTACCCATGTGAATATATGCTGGAATGTGAACCATGCTCCTTCCTTCTGGCAAAAAGCCTTTGAGAATCTCTAGGCCAGACCTATAGAACCAAAAAAAAAATCTTTATTTGGCGTTTATTCTACACAGACTGCCATTGAAGATGCCCAATGGGGAACCTAATATCTGTACCTTTTGCAGGCTTCCTGAAAACATGCATCGTGTCTTTTTTTATCGCCTTTTGTTAAGGAAGTCTAGAACATTTTTGGTCTTTCTGTCAATATTAATAGTAGCACTTATGAGATTGTGGTTGGTTATGCCCCGAGTCTCAAGAAAGATCTCAATGCTTTTTGGTCTATTTTTTCTATTGAAATTTTATCGCTCATTTAGAGATTTAGGAATGATAATGTGTTTAGTGGCAGGGACAAGGCTCTTACTGAGTCTCTAAGGAGACTCATAATCTGTGATATTGATTTGCAGGTGACAATAACCATGAGACTAGTGAGGAAAAAGTTTGAAATTCTATTGCAGGATGGGACAGTTAGAGTATTAAAATGGGAGATATCCCAAGGCTTCACATCGACCAGAAAGACTGAGGAGAGAAGACTGAGGAGAGATCACCCTTTGAGATTGGTCTAGCCAATTTCATCACTGAGCTCAATGAGTAGATTGAAAGAGAGACAGAATGAAGAGATCCCAGTTGCAGAGCTGGTGGTCCACCCAGATCTTGATCCCATTCAACTGGGAATGGAGCCGTGATGGATGGAAGGCCCTCAAGGCTGGACTACTTGGGTACAGGCGAATGGAGATGCCAGCTTTCCAGATGGAAAGATTCAGTTTGGATGATGAAAAGTGCAGTCCTCTTTTTGTTATGATATCAAGTACTCAATGACTGTTACTGTAATTTCTCATTCTGTTAATAGTTTGGTAGTTGTTAATATATCTGATGTATCTAATGTAAAGACAGCTATGATGAACTGCTCCATATGATGGGTCCTTAGTACTGATGATATTTTTGTATTGTGCCTAAAATATAATTAATAGAAAAAAAAATAATGAGCAATACAATAACAACACAATTTATGTGGAAACCCTTGCGGGAGAAAACCACATCAAAAAGTAAGGCTTCTACTAATCTTCTTTCAACAAATTTTATAGGCACCAAACTACTAGAGGTACCAATCCCTAAGGAACTCTAATTTCTCCAATTTGTAGGCACCAACCTCTACAATATGAGGCACCAACCTCATCAATATGAAGCACCAACTTCACCACTATGAGGCACCAACCTCAATATCGATTTCTCTTATAAAATTCCGCTATAATTCTCTTCTCCAATCTGCTATTATGCTGATTACAAATCTGCCATAAAATTTCTCACAATCTCCTCATACAATCTGCATATGTTACCCTTAAGTTCTACTCTAATATTATTCACAATTCCTTCATTAAATCTGCAAGCAAAATCCTTAGGAATTGCCCTTCATCTGCTGGTATGTTTGATGTACTTATTTACCTTTCACACTCAACACACACACCTTTTCTTCATAAATAGACACAATAGACACAATAGACTTTCGCTAAGAGAGGTGTTATTTCACAATAGACACATCTTTTAAGAATTGCTGCTCCTCTTGACTTTTTTAATTTTCTAATCGCTGCTTATAATTATTAACAAACAACCTTTTAATGAGATTGTTAAAACAAGTCCCAAGCACTGCATCTTATAGTGATTGCACCCTTGGATAACAAACGCTCCATCTTTGACATAGCCAAATTCTTCTTTGCTAATATTAATATATGTTTTTAATACAAATTGCAGTTTTATATTTATCAAACATTGCTTATCATGATCACTTTTATAGCTGCATTGGAGTCTGCCAGATTGATTTTAAATCTTTGATGGACAGGACTTCATTCAATTCTATGTTTGTTAAACCTGCTCCATAATCTAAATCACTTTTTATTAAAGTTTTTTCAAACATCATCACTGTCTTATTTTCTCCTTAACCAATAAATTAATAATCAGGCTTGACAATAATAATGATGCCATCAACGCTATAAATCTTATTCTTCTGACATTAATGGCAATTTGTCCAACAGAAAGGAGATCACCAACAAAAAAAATATTGGATGGTACTCAACAAAAAATTGACATATACATCAATCTGAGACCTAGGAAGATGAAATCCCCTGCTGGGAAGCCATGAGGATTTTCTCATGGGATGTCGAGTGCTTAAATAAATAGCACTTGATATTTGTGAGGCATTATTTTAATTCAAGAAACTAAACTCTTTCTAGAAGATTCTCTTTCAGAAAGATGGCATAGATGGAAAGAGTTTGTAGATGTGAATGGAGCCTCTAGGAGCTTGTGGATTCTATGATCTCCATTATAGCTACTAATGTGGAGGTGGGATCTAGATGGAACTAGCAACATTGTAGAATTACTGATTTTTCCACAAATTTAGTAATTTTTCTTTTCAAGATTATGACCCCAGTGGTCATTTGATGGAAAAAAAGGTTTGGAACCAACTAAACGCCATGTTAACCTCTATGAATTAAGAATTGATAATCTTGGGTGGGGATTTTGATGCTAGTCTTTCTTCTTTCAACTCTTTGGCTATCCAATGATTAGATCATTGAGAGAAATATATTGCTGTTCTTTGTTTCACACCACAGTCCCATCTCCCTAGATGGTGATTCTTCACTGACTAAATATTCATTTGAATCTGAAAACATGTGATTTTGTAATTCCAATCTTATGAATTTGGCTGAAGATGAATGGAAGTAAGCATTATTGCTAAAAGGGACACAAAAGTTCATCCTTCAAAAAATAGTTCACTAAAGAACAACCTCTGCCTTTAGAATAGAACACATAATTGAAGAATAATAAATAACGGATTGGATCAAAACACTTCCATCATGGAAAAGATGTTACTGGCTGACCAAGCAGAAATCGAACAAGGTGAAGAGATTAATTGGAGATAGAAACTAGGAAATTAGTGTAAAGAAGGCATCAAAATCACTAAGTTTAATCATCATCTCATGTTCCAAAGAAGATACATCAACACAATTTTCAATATCAATGCTACTGACGGAAGACATCTTATTGATCTTGTTGAGATATGCTCTAAAGGAGCCTCTTTTTTAAGAGTTTGTTGGGTTGCACAAATGCATCTACCTTTTCAAAACAAAATTGTTTGCTCTTTAACATTCCTTAGTCATAGATGTACAAAATCAAACCTTGATGGTCCATTCACAACAAACTAATTGAACATGTTCCTTTTTCAAATGTTGCTCCAAAAGGCCCTAAGCCTGGATGATTTTGCAGCTTCCTTCTTCCAATTGTTTGGATTTATGAAGAATGTTACAACGGCAGCTACAAAAGAATCAATCAAGGAGATCAAAGAACATATTAAATAAAATGAACTATCTTATTTCAAAAAAGGTAAAGCCAACTTCTTCAATGATTTGTCAACGAAATTCCTTATGCAACATGGTCTCCAAATAAACCTCCAAAGCCACAGAAAATTAACTCAAACTAAAATTGTTCCTTCCCCCTCTTCTTTCAAATGAACCGAGGAATTTTCTCGCTAAAGGAATTATCTTGACACATGAAGCCATTCATTCAATCTCTTTCAAGAATTCAAGAAGTATGTTGGTTAAGCTATATATCAGTAAAGCCTACAATCAAGTAATTTAAAGATTTTTTCTTTTATCATGGCCCTAGAATGATTTGGCTTTTGTGAGGAATGGATCTTCAATTGCATAGCTTTCGCAAGGCATTATGTTTTGATCAATGGATCACCCTATAGATTTTTCAAATCAACTAGAGGTCTCCATCGAGGAGATTCCCTCTCTCCATTTATAAGCAATCCATTCACAGTGCAAGTAGTTTTGAACCCTCAATCGATGCAAGAGCATACAAATTACAGAAGGACTAAATGCTACGATGCACCAACAATTTGCTCATGGCACTATCTTGTTTGACAAAGCTTTTATGTCTTATAGAGTCTAAAGTAGTGAAGTATATACTTTCTTCTTACTACTTTGCTATGGTTGGTACATCATTGAAGATGGTTTATTATTTCAATACTTCTCATAACTTTTAGGGATCTTTGTCAAAAAAATATGTGGGTATTTCTTTGTTTGTTGACACAAGGAAAGCTTCCTTGTGGGAGAATCTAATGAACTCATTCCAGTCCAAACTCAACTTTTGCAAAGTGAAGTGGCTAACTTTAGCTGCAAGGTTGGTGCTCACAAAATCAATATTACCTACTCTCTACATTTACATCATGTCAACTCTCAAAGCTCTAGCTTCCATCATAAAAATCATTAACCATATCATGGGAGAATATCTTTGGAATGGGACAGAGGATAAAAGGAAAATTCCTTAGATATCCAGGGAACTGATTTGTATGCAAAAGGCATTGCGAGCACTAAACTAAGAAGGTTAGAATTACAAAATAAAGCTCTAAGAGTCAAACTATTCCTTAGGTTGAATAGCTAACAAATTGGGATATTGAATTTGTGCTTTGCCAAGAATCTATTTGAGCATTCCTTTGTTTGTTTATGCAAGACAAGCTTTTTTAGGGAAGCTTTTTTTAATTCCAATCCAAATTCAACTCTTGGCAGGGAAATGGCCAACTTTAATTGGAAGGTTGCTACACAAAACATTAAAAGGAAGAAAATTTGTAGAAAACACTTCATACACTAATCTATGAGAGGAGATAAACTATTCCTTAGGTTGAATAACTAACAAATTGGGATATTGGATTGGTGCTTTGACAGGAACCTATGTGAGCATTTCTTTGTTTGTTGACGAAAAGAAAGCTTCCTTAGGGAAGATTTTAATATTTTTATTCCAATCCAAACTCTACTCTTTGCAAGGAAATGACCAACTTTTGTTGGATTTTTGCTGCTCAACAAATTAAAAGGAAGAAATGTGCAGAATACACTTCCTACAGTATCTGTAAGAGGAAATATATGCAAAAACTAAATTAATCACACAGTTACAAGAAAATAAACACAAAAACAATATATCATAACACAATGCCTTTCATGGGAAAATCCATTCAGGAGAAAAAGCCCACTCTTAAAACACCTCAATGTATCTATCAATAATCGTGATTACAATACACTTGTAGAGTCTATGCCTTAACAAGAGTATCACCAACTAGAGGTCTAGATAAGATAAATTTATTAATGTCCAACAAATGACCACAAAAGGTCAAAGGGACTGCAAAATACAAAACAGGGAACCACCCAACAGCGGGGACCCCCTAAAATGGGTCCTGAAAGAAGCAAACAAGAAACATAAACAAAAGAGAAACTGAGGCAACAACCAAAAGGTAGGGGAGGAGGATCCAACAAGGGAACCCCAAGGCCACTCAGAGAACAACACGAATGTCCTAGTCACTCTGATCAATCATGAAGAATTTTGAAATAGAAGCGTAATCCATGGGGGCTTTGGACCGCTTCCTACAAGTCTGGGTGGAGAGACGCTGTGGTAAGGGGGCCCTCCAAGGCCTCACAGATCTGGACTGAGCGGAGGAGTCGAGTTGGCGCTTGGTGTTGTGAGTGGGTAATGTCAACATAACAATACCTACTAAACTCATTATCAAAAGCTCCATCTTGAACATGCAATAAATAGGAGAAACTATGCATAAAACCATCAAATGGTAATTATAAAACCATGAGTTAAACCAACCTAAAAGGGGCACACAAATCCATAGTAATAATCCCACACCCAAATCCCAAGATGAGTTCATAGGATTAAAAAAAAGATATTGTTTCCACCAATCATGAGTTCATCAAAATCCACCCATCAACTTGGGCTCTCCATTTTGGCCCCCTTATCTATCTCCTTCAAGATGCCTTGTGACATGTCACAAAATACATCATAAGTTGGTCAACAAGTATAACTCCCTCTTGCAACTCTTTTTTGTATCATAGATGTTTTTACATTCCAATTTGGGAGGCCCAAATTTTGAAGGTCGTAAATTTTGAGCCAAGGCCAATTGGGCCTTAACAACAGCCTCTATAGCCTAGAAACTAAGTTTTTTTTTTGTTTTATACCCTAAAAATCACATTTTTGTAATCTTAACATTAGGGGAAAGGTTAAGACACCTTTCCTAACACAAATCAATAACCGATGCTCTCCCATTCACATCATGTCAACTCTCAAAGTTCCAACTTGCATCATAAAAAAAATAAAATTTGGTTGTGTCATAACGGAATGGGACTAGGGATAAAAGGAAAGTTCCTTTCCCATACTAATAACAAGTTTTATATGCCAAATGAGATTGGAGGCATTAATCTAATATGGATAGAATTACAAATAAAGCTCCGGGAGCCAAACAAATCTTGGGGCTCTTCTCTAATCCTTCAATAAAGTGGTGCTTCATTCTCTACAAAAAATTTAGATTCAGATTATCTCACTATAATCTAACTATGGCAAACCCTTAGCAAGGTTCCCATTTGAGGATTTTTTTGCTCCAATGCAAGCTGATTAGTATAGAGTCTAGACCACTTGACATGGGGAATTACAAATGGGAAACCTGCAGACTTTGATTGAACTCTTGGAACAGCCATCATCCTTTTCCAATGATTGCATATTTCTAAGAAACCAAGCTCCTCCTTTTTTATCATTGGAGTAGAAAAGTGAGTGACTAACCCACATCCAATATTCAAGATGTTACCAAAAAATTAAATAGAAAACTCTGGCTAATCTGCCTATTCCAAAATCGCAAATGATGAACCCTTTCTTAGGAATTAGGTAAGAGGAAAACTAAACGTGGGGATGAGGAAGATGTCATAGGGTAGCCATGCTACAGAATCTAATGAATGTTTTAAGAATTGTCCATCTTCTCCATGCTCAAACAAATAGTGTCTCCCCAAAAATTGTGCAGTCACATGGACCAAATTGCTCAAGAAGATTCTCAAAAGTGAGTGACTTAAGAAACTTGGGATCATTGGCCACTCTAGAAGTGTACTGAGCCAGCGAGCAAAAGAAACTATCATACATTTGTTACTTTTTTGTCCCTTTGCATTGAAATATTGGCATTGGCTTTTGTCCATGTTTCAATTGGTCTAGAGCCATTATGGCTCATAAATTGGCTATCCTTGTTTACCAGATCCACTCTTGCCTCTATTTGGGCAATTAGTCCTCCAATGAAAATTTGGCACAACTAGGAGAGCACAAGAAGCACATTTTTCAAGACAAAATTCCTTGAGGGGAGGTTGTGATTGCAAGAATAGATATTGTTGTCAATGGAGTAGTCATGAATTCAAGCAATGAAGAAGAAATCTTTTCATCTTTGAACAAGAATAAATTAAGATTTGGACACTTCTTCACTTTACCCCCATTCAAGGGTGGTTTGGAGCTAACTCTACTTCTAATAGGAAAATCCCTCCTCCCTCTAGATTTTATATATTTAATTATAATGGGATGTCTTAGGGTAACCCTAGTCTTTTTGGAGCATGTTGCATTGTTTGAGATCATGAAGAGTCTTTGCTCAAGGTAGCTTCAAAGAAATTGCTACATTTTATGGACTTGTAATAGCAATCAAAATGAACATGTCATCATCCTTTGATTGACTTCTATCAAAGATGCACCCCATGCGGTAATTGGTACGTATTGATATTCCTTAAGTCAGATGTTAGAGAAAAGTTAATACTTAAAAGTGGCCCATCATCCATGTTTGCTTCCAATTTGTTGGATTCCCTTCATAACAAGAGACTGGTTAAAGCCATCTTGTAGCACTATGTGAGAACCAAATATCTAGGTGGTTTGGACAAGGTTTTGGCCATCACTATTCTCTGTTTGTCAAGTCCATTCCCATTTCAAAGCTTGAGATTTGAGGCTTAGTTTCAATTGCCCCCTTTAAAAAATAGGAAACTAGATTGTTGGACTTGTTCAACATGGTAAAAGAATTGGAGGGCTTGAAAGAGGGGATGGTGGAAAAATTAATGTGCTGCCCATACAAGCAAGGCAATAAAATACCTAATGAGGATTGCTAGGAAGAAATCTGAGGTACATAGACCAAAGTTATGAACCCTAGTGATTTCTAGTGTTGTCGTCTTTATACCCCCGACTCAATCCTATTGAGGAAACAAGGAATTATATCCGAGTTGAAGGTTACCAGTTAATCAAAATAAGAAAAACATACACAATAGACATATCAAGACTTCAAAAGTATTCGTATTCATTTATAGTCAATTGGCACATAATATCCTTATAATTCCTTATATTCATTTAAACATTCCTTTATATTTCATTCTTCAACTATATCTTCTAGTCACAAATCTCTTTCCTATTCCCCTTATCATTTACTGTGTTAGTGGTGAATGGATCTTTCAATATACTTACATCTATTACATGGAGTATGACCCTTATATAGTATCCCTAGATTACATTCTATGGTCTAAAGCTCATTCACTATGGACTTTATGTGGTAAGATGCGGCAAGATTTTCGGATCTCTATTTGGGGCCTCTAACTTGTCAACATCAATTCTCTCTTTTCAAAACCTTGACTTGTCCTCAAGACAATCCTTGTCCAAAATCTGGGTGATGGCGTTTTGGTTGTGCTCCAATAACATAGCATTGTAGGATGTTGTCATCTAAATTGTCCAAACAAATTACTCCAGAATCAAGAATATCATTGATTTCGTAGGGTCCTAAACAACAAATTCTAAGTTTACCCTGTTTTTCAAACTTTTTGTACAACACTCTCATGTCGCCAAGCTGGAATTGTTTTGTTATCATGTTCCAGTTGAGCTAGGCTTTTTGCCTCTTTTTTTGCCCAAATATGTGATTCTGCTAGTTGTCTTTCTTCATCTAGTTTTTCCAATTTTCCTAATCTGTGCTTAATGAGTTCCTCGTCAGAAAGTCTTAATGTTACTGCAGCGCGGAGGCTATGGACTATAAATTTTATAGGTAAGATGGTCTCCACTACATATGCCAAATCAGATGTGTGTGATGTAGCTCTTTTATTTTTAATCCAATAGGTCCATAGTACTGCAAATACCTTGATATCCTAGTTTGTCTAATTGGCATCACACATTTTAGTCAATGTAGTGCCAAGTAATTTGTTTAATGTTTCATTGGCCCCCTTTCGCTTCTGATGAGGAGGGGCACTCCATTTATGGGTAATACTTAAGGGGCATCCAAATATAGCACTGATATTATTATATAGGAATTCAGCAACAATGTAAGAAGTACAATCCTTTGTGGGATCAACTTCTACCCATTTAGTAAGGTAGTCAATTTCGGTAATGATGAATCTAGCTTTGGAGAGCTTTGCCTAAGGGTCAATGGGTCCTATGAGTCCTGTGGGGTTTTGCACTAGGACCACATGTAATGGCATTTCAGCTCAAGTAGTGGGTCGTCCTATTCTTTTGCATATGTCACACTTATTTGTATAGTGCTTTCCATCTTCATATATACTAGGCCACCATAGTCCAAATAACAATAGCTTCTCCACAATTGTGCCCTCTTGTAATACCTTTGTAGGCTTCTCTTAGAATTTACTCTCATCCATGTTCATAGTCTCTAGAGTATTTCATCTTATCCTTTCTTGTATAGAGCTCCTTCAATTAGCATGAATGGAAGAGACTTTTGTAGCAGCAATTGTTTGCCATGTGCTGACATGTCCACTAAATATGTTTCGGTAGAGTGTAATGTACCGAGCCTATTTTTGGCTTGTACGACACTCCTAGACATGAGCCTGCGATGCACTAAAGCCTCTGCTGGCCCATACGACCTTCACAGATACCACTCTTTGACTGTACAACTTCATCAGCGAGCACCCAATTACTATGCACACATCATACGATAGGACCTTGCTACGGATGATTTAGTCTATAGGTCATACGACACCATGGATAGTTTGCACGACAGATGTCGTACGGTATCTTGTCTTTCGTACCATGTATGGTGCTACCGTACTTCACTGTGGGCCCACCATTTGAATATTCACCGGTTACTTGATGTAGTGGAGAAGATGTTAGCCGTACAGCAATTACTCAAGTGTGTACGGACTCCTTCATACGGAATACACAGGCAACAACAAATTTTGTATTGCTATGATGACAACCATCAATATTCACCTTCAAAATATATATTGCAGATCTAATAAAAGCATATTTGAACATGCAAGGAGAAATTTGGATTAATAATGATAGCACTTCAGATTACAATGATCTCGGACTAAGAGCAGAGTAGAATAGGTTGAAGAGTTACTCCCACCAAAAATGCATATACCAAGTAGGGAGGATCTTTCACCTCTGAAATGGCAGACACTGAACTCCAACTGGAATTCGCAATCACAAATAAAATGTCAAATTTGCATACCTATGACAACTTCCAACTTGGCCTTATAAATAGGCTTTGGAAAACTTCCCGAAGGATTACAAACGGCCAACAAAACAAAATATAAAACTTAACTAATAAAATAAAAGGGGGCCCGAAAGATTTTATTATTAACTTCAGGGCCATACAATAATTAATTTTAATTTATTTATTTAATTGCATCAAGGACATTACATAGAGGGTAATTGGTCTACATCGTATAATTCTTCTGGTACCGTCATTTGATTTTGGTAGATCTTTTGCATCAACTTCCTCTAGTTCTTTGCCCATATCAATTCTAGACTAGTAATATGGTCCTTGGCTATTCCTTTTGGGCTTGACCATGATAGTGAAATTGAATTCTTGAAACAGTGATAGCAATTTGTAAATTCATCCTTGTATAGCTGGTTTATTAAATAAAAAATTTAAGGATTCGTGATCTGTGTAGAATGTGAATAGAGTAGATAACAATAGTCACGAAAATGGTGGAAAGCATAGACCATGGCAAGGGCTGCTCTTTCAGTTGTATAGTTTTTCTTGGCTTGGAATAGTTTTAACTAGCAAATACTATAGTATGGTCTTTATTTCCTTTTGGTTGAGCAAGAACTGCACCTATAGCTATTTCAAAGGCATCTACATGGACATGAAATGGTACGGACCAATCCGGAAAATTGGGTATGGGAGCCTTTGCTATTTTTTGTTTGAGCGTAACAAAATATTGTTCG
This sequence comes from Chamaecyparis obtusa, assembly GCA_027943335.1. NCBI lineage: Eukaryota > Viridiplantae > Streptophyta > Pinopsida > Cupressales > Cupressaceae > Chamaecyparis > Chamaecyparis obtusa. Next base: position 407,949 of record BSBK01005091.1, read on the forward strand.
CACTACTCAGTCCAAGTGATTGCTTTATTAGTTTTCTTCCTAAGCATATCTTCTAATGGTGCTACTATAGTGGCATAACCTTCCATGAATTTTCTGTGATAACTAGTATACCCTAGAAGTGTTTTAACTTTCAGTGTTGTTTTGGCCCTTTGGGGGCTGGTAGATTCTTGATTAGGGCAATTTTCATTGGGTCTACCATTAACCCTTCTTTGCATATAGTGTACTAGGAGTGTCCCAATGGGTACTGCAAAGATGCACTTCTTAAGATTGAATGATATTTTCATACTTCTATATTTTTCTAGCATATCCCAAAGTGCTTGAACGTGATTCTTGACTAGGCCATAGACTATCTAATCATCTAGGTATACTTCTAAGAAGTCATGGATGAAGTCTTTAAAGATGTTTACCATAATTTGGCTAAACACTATAGGGGCATTCTTAAGCCCAAATGGCATGACAACATGCATTAAGGATCCCCACTTTTGTACTGAATATTGTCTTTGGTTGGTCCTCTTCTCTAATTCGTACTTGATGGTACCCGAAAAAGCCATCTGTGAATGAATATACTTTCCTCTCGGCAACTAATTCCAATATTTCTTGTGAATGGGGTGGGGAGTGGATCTTGGAAGCATGCTTTATTGAGTTCCTCAAAGTCCACACAAATCTGAATTTTTCTCTTCTTATCTTGTATTACCATAGGGCTGATCCATTCTCAGTCTTCAACAGATTTGAAGATTCTTGCTACCAACGTTTTATCTAGCTCTATTTCAACCCTTTTTTTAATCTTGGGATCGAGGTGGTATGGTCTCTTCGAATATGGTTTTGTGCCTTCTATTAATTGTATTTTCATTACTCCCACTTCCTCTTTTGTACCTTTCATTTTTGTGAAGGTCCATGGAAACAACTCTTCATACTCTATAAGTAATTTCAATCATAAATGCAACAATTGGTTCCTTCCAGTAGTCTCCTTTTTTTGCCATTTTTGAACTATCTACTATAGCTATATTTTCTTCCCAAAGTTTGAGAGATTGGTTGCAATAATGGCCTATAGAATCCTTATGGCTAGAATTGGAGATTTGTTTGCGGGAAGATGGTTAGAATTGGAAGTGGATAATCAGGTTTTGACCTGAATCCACTGTTTGGAACGTAGCTTTTGAAAATCGGGTTATACCATCAAAACCCAAATATACCACCAAAATGGACGGCAACATCTTCCCACCCAAGAGGTGGAATTCGAAATTATAATCCGGTTTTAGAATTTTATGAATCCCATTTTAATTTCTGTCGGGTCCGTGGTCTTCTTGGAATCCATTTTGGGGTTTCGGACTGCATTTTTCTTATCCACATTTTACCGCCTTTGCATTTTCATTTCGTCCGCCTCAGCTCTGTAGGGTTTTCGAAGGGTCTTCGAAGGGGTTTTCTGCATTTTCATTTTCCTGCAACAGGTATGGGTGCTTCCTCTTTTATTTCTAAAGTTTTCAAAGTGCATTTTGTAAGTGATGCCAGACGGTTCTGTGTATTCATCAACTGCGGTTTGTGTTCAAGGCATGTACACTCGTGTTTTTTATATGCTTTCAAACTTTTCATGGCTCGGTGATGTGCACATTACTTCTTTCGAAATGTTTGTTCACTGCTTATATTTCATGCCTTGATTACATTTGGGCATTCAAAGCGTACATCTACCATTGAAACATTATTTCGGGTGCTTTGGGAGAGTTTATTGAAGGAATGGTGGTCGCTTTGGACTTTCCTTGATAGTTTGTGCTTTGCACTCAAAGCACATATGCGTTGTGTATTTTTGTAACGCATCTCATTTCTTCCCGAGCAATACCCTGATACTAATTTGAATGAGCCCATGTATGTGGGGGATTATTTGATCGAGCGGCAATTTCCTTCAGTTACTGTGATTTATGCTCGATGCACACCTCGAATCATTCAGCGCCTCTTCCAAACTTTGTAAACTTCCCATTATTTGTAGCTTGTCTCCGCGAGAAGGTTGTTTCCTTTTATACCCATAAGTTTTCTCCAAAAGTTGTTCCTTTTGATTGGTATTCCTGTTTTCTCATGTGAACGATGTTTCATGACTGTAAATTGTGTGTTGCTTTAGTCCTATGAAAAAAAATACCTCCTAATCTACTGCAGCAGTGATGTAAATTTTATTTCTAATAGTCCCACTTAGTGGCATAAAGAAGTTGAATACACACTGCAACACTTCTAAGAAAATCTAAGAGATCTCTTTCAAATGATTACAAGGTGATAGTAAGTTTGATGGTTAATGTGTTGATAACACAAACAAAAAACTCTATTGACTCAGGTTTGACATCTTCCATCCCCCTTAGGCACATTATTCATTATTTTTTCCAACTATTTTTCACTCCAACGATGACATTACACATTTAGCTCTTTGACCCTCTCCTTGGGGACTTTGTCTAGGATGAAGTAGCAGTTAATCACCTCGTCCCTAAATGTCAATGGAGAAAAAGAGAAACTGTGTGTTAACAATTGATCAACCCTACCCTAGACATTGCCTTGCTTGCAAGATAAAAAAAATCTAACTAGAAATATAATAATATCATATTGACAACCGATTACCCACTACCCCAAGTATAGGCTTGTTGCATAGTAGTTTAATGACTGAAACTAAAAAACCAAAAATGACTGGTGCCAATTGATCATCCATTATAAAAGATCCTATATATAAAATTACAACAGGGTGCTGCTGTTTTCATCGCTTGTATCCTATCTACTGGAAAAAAAAACGTCTATCATAACAGCTATGTGTTTTTGGATCTACATACAATAACAGCAATATAAGACTACCACATACTCCTTCAAATAACTTTACATGTGATTTATTTGATCATAGTCGCTACAGATGAATGCAGAGACATCTAGTCTCTGCATTCATCTGTAGCAATTCCAGATATCTTCGATGTAAAGAGATATTCATGACTCATCTGTAGCTCAATTCCCGATTTCTTCTATCAAGGAGATGCAGGTCTCTAGTGCAATACAGTGGATTGTTTGAATGGAAGGACTTAGAACAATCATTTCAGAGTTCTTCCATTTAGCTTTGCTTTTAAATATTTCTCTTCTAGAATTTCTTCCTTATATTGCTAATTAGTGGATGTGAATACCAGTCATTAATTAAACAAATATAAATGCTGATATCAACCCATCATCAAGTAAGCTGATAAAATGTAGGCTAGAAGAAGCGTAGCATTCCACTGGAGGAAGCTCTGTATAGCATGGGATCAGTAATACACTAAATGAGTTATCTGGCTATTACTTCCATGCAAATGGGTTGCCACTTTGCTACATTACTCTATCATCAATAGAGGTAAATTCATGATCCAGGATCAAATCCTAACCATTCATTCATTTCGTTAAAAAAACTATAAGTTGAGATCAAATCCACCATTTCATCATCCTGACTTGAAGCAAGTCATGCTGTCAATCATTTCATCGTCTTTGATTTGGAGCAAGTAGATTCTGTTTAAACAAGGAACAAACATTCTAGCATTTGTAGAACACATCCACTTGTCAAGTGGTATTGCATTTTGGTTTAAATTCATTATGCTTATGAAATTCACCTTTTCACTCTATTGGAGGTAATTATGTGATTTATTTTGAAGTTTGCATTTCATTTTCTTGAAATCTTTCTTTTGTTTGAATTTCACTGCTAACACCTCTAGCATACAAACGTAAATGAGATGCTATTTTTTTTAAATGGTGTATATTTTTGTGAGAAACAAGAATATGCAAAAATGTCAACCTTTGATTCCCTTTGACTATTGTTTTTGGATCAGCAATAAAGCTGCACATTTAGGACATGATCTTGATAGTCTAGGTGTCAAATACAAGATCCAATTATTTATCTTACAGCCCCAACTAGGAAGGCTTTTGCTTCCAAATGGTCATTTAAACAGAGAACCAGCTGAAGAATTCCCAAGCACTCACATATAGCCTCAAGAATCTTTGTTATTTCGGCTTGGAACCCCAAGCCCACTTTATACTTAAAGCAATTGTGAACCAATCATAGGCACCAATCTGTGTCCCTTAACAGATCCACTTGTTACAGCAGCAAAACTGAAAGGAAAAGGTTTGACCACCTTTTATAGTTACTATCCTGAATTCACATTGTTTTCCTTTCTTCATTCATATGTGCTTTTCATTGTGTGACAGCCCTATACCCTGTTAGTCAGCGTCATTTTGAGGTTTAAAAGTTATATTCGCCACCCCTTTGTGCACATACAGTCCCTCATCCAGTTAAGAATCCAACCTCCCAAAAGCACTGATTAGCCTCTTTGCATTTGAGGTGCTAGCAATTGTAATTCTATGCCTACCTACATATGAATTCACAAAGAATTTCCTGCCCTTTAACCAAAGGATATATTGATCCTTGTGTCTAAAATAAATAGCATCCCTCTTAAGCTGGTAGGACTACCAAAAATCAGGTCACACACTTCTAATGGAACAACATCAAATAAAACTTCATTCTTATGCTCCAAATGTAGACTAAATGCCAACTTGTGTCACTTACTAACTCTCATATTGACACTATTTTGCAATCACCCCAAAGATTATGGATGTGGGTGTTAATTCAATGTCCAATGAGATTGGACTTATGAAATAACTTTACATGTGATTTATGAAATATCTCAGTATGAGTTACTTCAAATATTTGTCATCATAACAGCTATGTGTTTTTGGATCTACATACAATAACAGCAATATAAGACTACCACATACTCCTTCAAATAACTTTGCATGTGATTTATTTGATCATAGTCGCTACAGATGAATGCAGAGACATCTAGTCTCTGCATTCATCTGTAACAATTCCAGATATCTTCGATGTAAAGAGATATTCATGACTCATCTGAAGCTCAATTCCCGATTTCTTCTATCAAGGAGATGCAGGTCTCTAGTGCAATACAGTGGATTGTTTGAATGGAAGGACTTAGAACAATCATTTCAGAGTTCTTCCATTTAGCTTTGCTTTTAAATATTTCTCTTCTAGAAATTTCTTCCTTATATTGCTATGATTGTATGTAGATTAAATTCAATATCTTAGTATGAGTTACTTAAAAAAATTGTCATCATAACAGCTATGTGTTTTTGGATCTACATACAATAACAGCAATATAAGACTACCACATACTCCTTCAAATAACTTTACATGTGATTTATTTGATCATAGTCGCTACAGATGAATGCAGAGACATCTAGTCTCTGCATTCATCCGTAGCAATTCCAAATATCTTCGATGTAAAGAGATATTTATGACTCATCTGAAGCTCAATTCCCGATTTCTTCTATCAAGGAGATGCAGGTCTCTAGTGCAATACAATGGATTGTTTGAATGGAAGGACTTAGAACAATCATTTCAGAGTTCTTCCATTTAGCTTTTCTTTTAAATATTTCTCTTCTAGAAATTTCTTCCTTATATTGTTGTTATTGTATGTAGATCCAAAAACACATAGCTATTATGATTATGGTTCTTATCTGAAGGAGTATGTGGTAGTCTTATATTGATGTTATTGTATGTAGATCCAAAAACACATAGCTGTTATGATGACAAATATTTGAAGTAAGTCATACTAAGATATTGAATTTAATCAGCATAAAATATTTAATTTTGGATTGATGGGATAGAGAGATTGTGATTTTGAGGCACATGGCTTATGTAATACTGCCTGGATGCTTCATGCAATCTTCTTCTATCAAAGCAAGCCCATTAGTAGTTGTTAAGGTTGATTGTTAGAACCTTTGATTTATTGCTTAGGTTGGATACTTTTATTTGTAGAATGCTTTCAATTTCATAAACAGAGTTAGAAAAATAGAACATGAACAGCATGCTACCAATATCTCCTCGCTCAAATCGTTGTGTTTGTCCACATTTCAGGCCATTGATGGATCCTATTAAGAATATTGACGTTCTAGGACGGGTAGCTGTGGAGACCACATATTCTCGTTTTCTCACAGCTCTTATTGCTTGTGTTGCCGTAACCACAGTAGTGGTGGTCTGAGAAGGCAGTGCACAAATGGGTAAACGAAAAAGAAAAGGAAATTCTTTTTATAGAATGATTATTCATTCCAACGATGTGGATTGTCATGATCAGATTCGCACGAGTAGGGGAGCCTTCTTTCGTCTAGCTACTATCCTAAGGCTGAAAGGAACCTTGACAAATACAATACACTTGACATTAGAAGAACAACTTGTGATGTTCCTCCACACCGTTGGCCACAATCTGAGGAACCGCAAGATTGCCCACAACTTTGGGCACTCAGGAGAGACAATCAGCCGAAACTTCCACAAGGTCTCGAGGGCTATCTTAGGACTCTACAAGGATTGCTTTCTACCACCTAGTCCAAACACTCCTGAAATTAGTGGGAACAAACGTTTTGATCCATTCTTCAAGGTAATTCTTGTGTTGTTACAAATTTCTTGTATGGATTTTTATCCTTATCATATTATTGGTTGACTGTAGAATTGATGATTGTATCATATCGTATAGGATTGTGTTGGAGCTATCGATGGAACCCATATACCAGTCACCGTCGATGTCGACATGCAGGGTAAACATCATGATAGAAAAGGCAACCTGTCGCAAAATGTTATGGGGTGTGTTCCTTCGATGATAAGTTTCAGTACTGCCTTGCTGGTTGGGAAGGGTCTGCTGCGGATAGTCATGTTCTAGCTTCAACTCTATCAAGAGAAGATCCTCTTGTTGTTCCCCCCGGTAAGCCAAATCATAGTTTAATATACTCAAGGGTACAATCAATGTTTCACGTTTTAATAATATACTTTATTTATGTAGCAAAATGTTTTCTAGTGGATGCTGGATATCCCAATGCACCTGGATTTCTTGCTCCTTATCGGTGTACACGCTACCACCTGAAGGAGTTTTCAAGAGAGAATCCAATAAACTCTCGACAAGAGTTGTTCAACCATCGACACTCCTCTCTTAGAAACTCAGTAGAGCATACATTTGGTATTCTCAAGCAGCGTTTTCCAATCCTGAGGCATGCCACGTCTTATCCTATCATGACACAAGCCCATATTGTATTAGCATGTTGCATACTACACAACTACATTACGTTAGAGGACGACATTCCATCAAAAATTGTCACCGAAGAGGAAGATGATCGTGATGGGATAGATGTACCAATGTTGGAGACATATGGGTTGTCTCAGCGTGATAGAGACTAGTGGGCACAGTTCCGAGATGATATAGCAAGTAAAATGTGGGAAGAATACAGATCCCGAGCATAGTTGTTCTTTTATGGGTCAAGACTACATGATGGTTTCCTTTTTCTTATGTTTTTCTCTGCAAGTATTGGACTTGTATGGGTCAATGTGTTTTATTTGAGTAAACTGATGTATGAAGATACTTTGATATACATGATGGTTTCCTTTTTCTTTTGTTTCAATCTGAAAGTATTGGACTTGTATGGGTCAATATGTTTTATTTGAGTAAACTGATGTATGAAGATACTTTGATATACATAACGATTTCCTTTTTCTTCTGTTTCTATCTGGAAGTATTGGACTTGTGTGGGTCAATGTGTTTTATTTGAGTAAACTGATGTATGAAAATACTTTGATATACATGATGGTTTCCTTTTTCTTCTGTTTCTATCTAGAAGTATTGGACTTGTATGGGTCAATGTGTTTTATTTGAGTAAATTTATGTATGAAGATACTTTGATATACATGATGGTTTCCTTTTTCTTCTGTTTCTATCTGGAAGTATTGGTCTTTTATGGGTCAATGTTTATACCATTAACAACAATTTGTATACACAACATGGCATACACAGAATTAATGATGAGCATGGATGAAATTGGTAACACGAGCCAAGTATCTCCTTCCTCAAAGATAACGTGGACAAAGGAAATGGAACGCAAGTTTCTAGACTTGCTCCTCGAGCAAGTACAACTAGGAAGAAAATGTGACGGAGGCTTCAAAAAAGAAGCGTGGACCGCCATTGAGAGGCGGTTCAACGTTGATATAAACCTCAATCTATCAAAGGACAACTTCAAAAATAAGCTGAAAACCTAGAAGCTTGCATATAGAGTGATGAAAGAGCTAAGAAATACAAGTGGTTTCGCTTGGAACGAGGCAACTCAGTGCATGGATGCTGAGGATAGGGTGTGGGAAGAGCTTCTGAAGGTAGGGTGATCTCTCTACTATTTTGATGGAAATAATATTGCCTTCTTTTAAAGTTAATAATGAAAGACAAAGAACCTAATCCATTTATTTATGCAACATGCAGAGAAGAGAGTTCAAAAATGCCAAAGTGTATAAGAAGCAGCCCTTCCAATACTTCAATGAATTGGGTGCAATTGTGGGTAATGACATTGCTAAAGGTAATGTAGCTACGATGGCCCTTGAGACTGAAGAAGGGAACCCTATGGAAGAGCCATTCAATGTGCATGATGAAGAGGATATTGGTTTCAGTATACATCTTGATAGTGCTGCTGATTTGGACAAAGACCCTTATCCTTCCAATTAGTCCACTGAAACTGCAAGTGCTAGAGGAACTCCTACATCATTAGTCACAAGGGTGGGAAAGAGGAGGAAGGCAAGTATGGCCGCTTCCTTGGATGCCATGTGTGAAACAATGAAGAAAATAAAAGAGGGCATGAGCAATGTTCACCTTCACAAAATTGATATATCTGATCATGACAATGCTTTGACAGGTGCATATACCGCTCTCAAATCCATCCCTGAATTGAGTCGAGGTGTATTCCTGAGGGTATATGACACCTTCGTGGGTGAACGTGAAAGAGCCAAAGGGTTCCTGTTGATGACTGAGGACGAGAGAGTGGACTGGATTGCAGCCACATATGGTGGATTATAGTTATTTTCTACATACTTTATCAAACTTTATCATGAGTTGAAACTTTATCATACTTGTTCACATACACTAATACAATTGTGTTTTCGTTGATGATCGTTTATGATTGTTTATGGTTGATGATTGTTTATCAAACATACTTTTTGTTTATCAAATATATTCTGAGATAATGAAATGTATATTGGTTTCCTAAAGACCCTGTCACTGCCCGTAAGGGTACAGCCATCCAACCTTGTCTATATTTTTATGATGTTGATTCATCTGTAAGAAACGATACTTTTTGATTGATGTTCTAAAGATTATAAGCTTCGATAAAATACAGTAGAATATCTGTTGTTGAGGACTATTGCTCATTGTTGTGACTGCATTGCATGTTCAAGATGTTGTTAAGTTTATCCACTGATTGGACTGTATGCCAGTGGCTGTGAACATCAATCACAAAGTATCGTCTCTTTTCCAGCTTGCCATTGTTTTCTAAGAAATTCAAAATGCCAATTAGTGACTGCATTGGACTATTGCTCGTTGTTAAGTTTATCCACTGATTGGACTGTATGCCAGTGGCTGTGAACTTAAAGGTGCACCCCTATGTCTGACGCTATACTTTTGCATTGATTTGAACAGTCATAGAGTTGTAATTATTGCCCACTCATATGCTGTATTTTTCCTTAAAGCCATGGGCTCTCCTTACCTTGATAACAGCATGCAAGCATATCATTGTTCTTTCCTATGAAATAAATACACCATTGTCCCATATATCCTCATTATAATATTAGGAATTCGTACTCTTATCACATGCCCTTTGACTACACTTGAATCACACACCTACATTATATAATGATAATGTTTCTCCTTTTAAAATAAATGTACCTTTACCTAGATCTTTATATAGATGATTTCATGATCTTATTAATGCATGTAACTGTTCTTGTTCATTTTAAACTGAGTGGTTTATAATTATACTAACCATTACCTTAAAAGTTGTATCATAGGCTTATGGAATTGATCTCTGTTGTCTCGCTCAATTCTTATACCGCAAAACATGCTCGGATGCCTCTTTTTCTGCAACTGTTTTCTAGCAAAATACCTCTACAAGGCCAGCTTTTTAACCAGAATAAATAATGTATAGGCTAGGTTTATTGAAATTAGGATCTTGGCATGAAGCATTTGATGGGTTTACTTTGCCAGCCTTTGTTTTAACATTTTGTTTAGATATAATAAATCATACCCACCTCAATGAGTGAAGTGTGAGGGATGCTCAATGCAACATTTGGCCTTCTACAATTCTTATGCAGAAATGAATATGCAACATCAATTGCAATTTTTTTCAATTTTGAGGAGTTTATGGCCTTAACTTGTGAGTGTCCTAAAATGTATGTAGTACCTGCTTCCTTGGCTTCAATAAGATCCTTGAGTTCTTTCCTGACTGTACAATCTAACTCGGGGCTCTTCATTAAGTCGAACTTGACTTGTTTTCTCCTGACTATAAAAGTATTTCCATTTGGTAAGCTTTCAGGACTTTTATGTAGTGAAGGTATGGAATTTTCCTCTTGGTCTGATAAAACAATCTTTATCACAGACTCCATCGGTGTTACCACTCTCACCATAGCATTTTCATATGTGTCTATGTCATATTCAATACAATTTTCTTTGAAATCCATTTGTATAAACTCACTAATGTTAACAATTAACTTATTTTCAAAATCATAGTTGTCCTGAAGAACCTCCTTGTAACCATATCTAATTATGCACCTGAACATCCGGTATTCTTTTGGGCCTATTCTACCTATTAAGTAACGCTCTTCAAAGGGAACGTAAGGAACTTGAACTGATTTGATGCATACAAACACAAGCACTCGGTGAAATGCTGGTAAATTTGTCAGAAGATGACCAAAGATAGCAGGTATTCCTGTTACTAAGTCAGTGTATATGAGCCCGATTCCAGGGACCCGCACCATCCCAAGACTTGGTCCTGAATGCAATATCGTTCTGATGGAAACCTTGTTTTGTGAATCAAATTCATACTTCATCAAGGTTCCATAGTGCCAGATATACATGACGGCCATAAAGGTCAAGGAGAGTACCACAGGAACCCAACCCCCCTCAGGAACTTTGTACAGGCATGCTGAGATGGATAAGAGTTCAATAGATCCAAAGATGATCAAGAAGGATAAAGCTGTGAGAATGTTTTTCTTCCATACAATGATAATCACCAAAGACATCAAGCAAGTTGTAACAAACATGACAGTAATAATAGCTAGTCCTGCAGAACAATTATGATAATTTGATCAACCATGGATCTTTCTTAACCAGTCAAAGATTCAGTTTTAAACAAGCGTAAAACATCTCAAGGAAGAGGTTCAAATGCTTACCACAGGCATGGCCAATCTTATTTGTATCTCTGAAGCCGATTGTGACTTGCTGGGAACCTGTCTTTGTCGAATGCAGTTTATACGTTTCTATGTCATTAGAAGTTTCTGTGACCATTCTCATTACCTCATGCACATGTTTAATGGCATTTGGTGTTGGAACTGAATACTACATGAAAAATGATCTGCATGTCCCCATGTAGCCGTCAGTCCAATTGAAATCAATAATACATCATTCCATTCGTTGCAAAAGGAGATGGGAGATGAAATATTTAAATTTTAACACCTAGTAGTCACGTCAGGTTTATTAATTATGCATTACCAAATAGCCTGTATAAATTTTGTTACTGCTACCATTTTGTTCACTTATCAACTAGCACTTTTACAACCTATAACAACTCTCAATTTGTTATTTTGCTAATTACTTCCCTCTATCTGCTTTTACTCCTACCATGAGTATTCACCATGCCTGCATGCTTGTTCTTGAGTTGTTTACTATTACCATTTGCAAGATTGTATGTATGTTTGCTTACCATTTTACTCCAGCCTGACTTGGCCATGATAGTCACTTTGCTTATGTTATCATTGCAGTTTAGCAGACGGTCCAACATCATTATCATTTGGTCAAATTGTTAATGAAGATTTGCCTTATTCAATAATCCTAGTATTAGTGCTTATAACTTTTGGTAGGATGACATTAATGGACAAACAAGCATGCCCTCCCTTGACCATTGTTTTCATTAAATGTGCTTTTATAGACATATTGTTGCATTTGTTAGTCTTGTTGCTTTTAACATATTTAAGTGGAATACACAAAGGAGTACCACATGATGAATGCTTAATTTAATGCATTGTTAAGGTGTAGTCTTAGAACTATCCATTTCTAGTTCTTCAAACATGGTTTTATAAATGTGTTTTGGTAGATGACTGTATTGTTCATGATTATGTATGTATATACCCTAACCATCTTGTTATTACTGTTGCATTACGAAATTAAGTCGAATAATTCTACTTTGTTCAACGCTCTATTTCATCTTGAATTTCTTTTCATTTTTCATTGATTTTTAAAAACCACGTGATAGGTACAGAAACAGAAATGGATAGTTCTGAGACTACACATATAATGATAAAGTGAGACTACACATATACTAACATTAAAAATGTTTGAAATAGCTTCTGGATTCAATTTTGTAGATATTTTTGGCATCATCGTTTCTGATCACACTCTATGATCCTTCATCGGGATGGAAGAGAGCAAAATGATTGAAACAAAAGTCCATCATTTTGGTCTATTGCAATCATTTTGGTCTCTTTCATCCTGATGATGGATCACAGAGTGTCATCCAAAACTATCTACACAATCGAATCCAAAAGCTATTTCAAACATTGATGCCAAAAATATCCACATATGTTGATAAAAAAATGAGCTATCTGATGATTGTTTACTGTTCATGTTTGTAAACGGTCAATATTTCTGATGGTACTCCTTGGTGTATTCCATTTAAAAATAAACAAGTTTTAGTTTTTCTATCGTGTTTACTTTGTAGATGCGGGATTGACCATCTAACAATACAGAAAGTAATGGGAAGAATGAGCGGGATATGAGATGGTTGCTCATCGAATGTGGGGCATAAGGGCGTAGAGCGTGGATTTTCTTGCGTTTTCTTATTTAACGGTGTGTTTTCACACCACCATTCAGTTCATGGATATTGTTCTTCCCCATCTTCTATCTAATGCTATAGTTGTGTCATTATATTTTTTGTATAAATTCGTAATATCAACATAAATGAAACTTTTTCAATTTATACTGATAGAATATAGTCATGTTGTTATATGAATGAACAAAAATAGTATGAATGAACAAAAATTTGTTTGATACAGTGGTGATAGCTATGATAAATGTCCCTCTGTGTGACTGTGGTGATGGAGCGAGCTACGTGTTGAGGACGTCACACACAAACACTAATCCAGAGCGTAAATTTTGGACTTGAATAAATAAGAAAAAGGTTGTTAATTGCACAATATTTAAATGTTTACAAATAATAAATATTAGTCATTATAGTGAGGCTAACTTAGATTTATATTGTAGGATGGCAGTGGATGTGACTACATTCGGTGGACCGATGGCACCCCAACGCTGTCTACATCATCTGCACCTTCTACACATATACCTGTTGTGGATGCCGAGTGCAAGTCTTGCAAAGCGTTCGAGAAAACTATTGCAAAAGTGGAGGCTACCTATAAAGCCGAAATCATGTTTTTACGATGTTTACTTTGTGCAACAATTGCACTATTTTGTTGCGTCATTATGCAAAAATAGATATATATGTGGATTATACGACTTATTTATATTTTGATGTGATATCGAGCAATGGTATAATTATTTTCTTGTTATAATATTGTTAAAGATAATGTATAAAATTATTAAAAAAAGTTAACTTTACTATTCACAATATTGAAAAAAAAATTAAATTTTGTTTACGATTTACTATATAAAAATATAAATTAATAAAAAAAAATATAAATAAAAAAATGGACAAAATAAATAAAATATTAAATTAAAACATTATATAATAATTTTAAAAACTCAAATTTTTTCTTGTCAAATTCTAATTCCAATTCAAAATGTAGAACCAAACATAGAAAATGGATAATGTAATTCCAATTCCAATTTGAAATTGCAAACCAAACACAGAAGAAGGAATTTCTCAATTCTAATTCCAATTTCGAAAATGGCAACCAAACGCAGAAGATGGATTGACTCAGTCATCTTCCGGGTCAACCAAACGGTCCAAACTATCTTCCGAATACACAAAACCGGAATTTCAAAACCTGATTTTGAGATAATCAGGTTTTGACTCAAATTTCAATTCTGCAAACAAACGGGGCCATAGTGATTTCTATTTTTGGGTCCGACTCCTCATTTTTGTGCAACTTATAGCACCAATTCTCTACCCATTTTGCCCTCCCATAGTTCTCATTCCTTAGTTTTAGCTCCCCTTTCTTGATTTATGTACCAAGCTTGAACAATTGGTGTTAATGTCCAGTAGAGAAGCTAGATGTAAAGACAATGATTATACTCCCTATCTTTAATCCACGTAGTTATGCACGTTTGAAGATGATCCCATGGAGTGATTGTTCTTGCATATTTAGGTATTATGGGATATTCTCCTTTTTGCACATATTTGGCTTTGATGAGAAATCCTGCAAATAGACCAATATAGGATAGTATACTTACAAGTATTCCACTATCAAGCAATGTTGCAAGTTAGGGTATCCTATAGTGTTGCCATCCTTACAGATTCCTTCTTGAATGCATTCTCCATGTCAAAGATGTATTTGGTAAAGTCTCCCAATCTAAAGAATCTTGGTAGCTTTATGTATGAGATGCCCCCGTTTAATGCATTGTGTTTCTCATAATAGTTCTTCTCTCAAGTGATTTCCTAAATTGGTTCTCGATCATGAATACTCATCAAAATCCAAACAGTGTGTGATTGTTCTTCCATATTTAGGTATTGTGGGATGTTCTCCTTTTTGCACATATCGAGCTTTAATGAGAATCTTGAAAACAGGCTAGTATGGGATAGTATGCTTATGAGTATTCTACTAGCATGTAGTGTCGCAGACAGGGTATCTTGTAGTGTGATCATCCTTACAGTTTCCTCCTTGAATGTTTTCAGTGTCGGAGATGTATTTGGTGGCATATCCCACTTCAAAGACTCTTGGTAGCTTTATGTGTGAGATGCCCTGTTTAATGCATGTATCTTCGATACTAGTTCTTTTCTCTCTAGTTATTCTCTCTGGGTAGGGCTGGAAGTTTTAGGCACAATACATAGAGGTTTTCTTAGATTATTCTATATCAATTCTATGTAGGATCTATCTTCAATGTTGAGTGGTATGTGCACTATCTATTTTTCATTAGCAAAAGATATTTCTTCCTTTCTAGAATCTATAATGCTATTGGAGTTTATGAACCATCTTAAACCTAGTAGGGCTCTGAACGTATTATAGGGTTCATTCATTTCCACAACCTCAAAATCAACAAACTATTTTATGCCTTTAATATTAAAACTTCAACATTGCTCCAAGTGCTCATGTTTCCATTCTAGAACCGTCTAGACTGATATTCATCAGTGTCTTTAAAAGCTTAGGTCTTTCCAATTTGTCCCATGTTGTCGATACAATATTCAAGTCTTCTCCAAAATCAACCACCACACATTTCACTTTTTGGTCACTAAGAGGTGCATTAATCAGCAAGGGACCATTTTTCCAATTTTGGTCTTCTGATAATTGATTGACCTCCTGCTATTTTTTCTTGTTCCAATATTAACCTTGATGTTTTAGTTTTACTACTAGGTCCTTTTGTTGCGCTAGAGCGGCTAACTCTATCAATATTTTTACTTCTTGTTCGATGAAACAATCCACTTCATCTTGCTACTATTGAATAATTTGTTGATCTTGTTCTACCACCTTTTCATGTTGAGTTTTAGTGGACAAAAAGTACTCTTGCTCTTCTTCCGAACTAGAATCCTCATACGATTACAATAATAGATAGCTTCTAATTTTATCTCTCTTTTGTCTATTTCTAATGGTCACTCTTTTTGTAATGTTTCCATAAACTCCTTTTGTTTGTTATGGAAACTTTCTCTTTCACTCTAGAAGAATGTTTCTATTTCCTCTCTCCTGTTCGTTATAGAAGCATTCTCTTGTATCTTGTATATATAGATCATTCATGATCATTGTTTAATAACTAAGTTACCATATTCGGTCTGCTAACCCGAAATTCGGAATTCGATTCGGTCCGAATTCAGGTCCGGTTCGAATTCCATTCAAATTCCTTGTTTCCCTGTGTCATTCGTCCCAAATTCGTCGATAGGGACCCTGGACGAATTTGCCGCTTAAAAACCGAATTTGCATTCCTCCACGCGGGACCCGGAACGAATTTCTGGGCAAATTTCCGATTTTAGGGCGAATTAGCGGGAATGAGTTTGCGTTGAAAGTCAACGGTTTCTTTTTTATTGTTTTTTAATTTATTTTCTAACCTAAAGCGTCGTGCGTGAAAGGCAGTGTTTGTGTGAGCGTTTGAAGTGTTTCTATGAGCGTTTGGTGTGAGCGTTTGAAGTGTTTGCAGGGTGAGCGTTTGAAGTGTCTGCAGCTTGAGGCAGCGTGAGAGGCAGTTTGAGCGGCAGCGTGAGGCAGCGTGAGAGGCAGCGTGAGCGGCAGCGTGAGGCAGCGTGAGGGACAGGTATTTAGTTTAACTATTACACTTTGTATTTATAATTTTAATATTGTATTAGTAATTTTAAATTTAGTAGTATTACAGACTACTATTGTAGTCTGTAATATAATGTAATATATTATAATTTATATTGTAATATAGTAATAACTAATATTAAATATACTGTAGTCTGTATACAGTATTTAATAGTATTACTGATTAGACTGTAATATACTATAGTCTGTAATACTATTATACTGTATACAGACTACAGTATTATAATTTATACTGTAAAGTGTAATATATTGTATTATTGTAATATACTGTAATATATACTGTAATATATTATAAATTTTTTATTTTTAATATACTCTAGTCTGTAATAATAAATTTTACTGTTGTATTTTTTTATTTTTAATATACTGTAGTCTGTAATATACTATTGTATTAGACTTTAGTAGTATATTCAGTATATAATAATATACTGTAATAGTGTAATACTATTATATAGTATTTAGTATATTCAGTATATAAATAATAATAATATATTACAGTATATTCAGTATTACAGTATATTTAATTAAAAAAATTGCTAATAATTTGCTAATAATTTTTAATTTTCATTTTGTAAATTGTTGTTTGTAGATTTCTTTCAGACTCGAAGAATGGCTGCAAGTGCTTCTACCACCGAAAACTCCCACTTCAAAATAGACAGACGCTCTCCACTATGGAAATATGTGGAAATGGTTAGACCAATGCCAGGCGGAGGAGGTTATGTGTGGATTTGCAAACATTGTAGAGAGGAAGCTAGTAGCTCTTACAGTAGAGTGAAAGCACATTTGTGCTTTATTCCTCAACAGGGCATTAAATTTTGTACAGGGAGACCAAGAGTTAATGGGGTACTAACTAAAACCCTTCTTCCAAACAACATTGTGAACAAATATATTCAAGAGCAAAAACAAGCAGATGAAGCAGCTGGGAGGTCAAGTTCTCATCCTTTGCAAAATGCTAGGAAAAAAACAAAACTATCATCTATGTCTTCAACTTCCACTCCCAATGACCCACCCGTAGAGGGCCATCCATTCTTGCGTGGTCATCAAGAACTAGTACAGAAGAGAGCAATGGAGCCCTTGGAAACATCATTTCAAAATGAAGCTAGAGACATTGCTGAGGAAGCCATAGCGAGATGTGTCTATGCATGTGGATTGGCGTTTAATGTTGTCCGCTCACCGTATTGGCAAAGAATGGTGAGATCAATTAATGAGGCTCCAAAGGGGTTCAAGGGCCCGGGTTATGAGAAGGTGCGCACCACTTTATTGGATAGGGAGGTGATCAATGTAGAGGCTTCCATGCAGCCCATCAAGGATTCATGGATCGAAACAGGTGTGACCATAGTATCAGATGGATGGAAAGATGCAAGAAATCGTCCTTTGGTCAATGTGATTGCAATGTCCACAAGAGGTGCAATGTTTCTAAAAGCTGTGGATTGTGAAGGAGAGGTCCTTTCATTGCAAACATTCTCATCCAAGCCATTGAGCAAGTTGGACCTCAAAATGTTGTTCAGGTAATAACCGACAATGCCAAGAATTGTAGGGCTGCCGGCTTATTGGTTGAGGAGCGCTTCGAACACATTTTTTGGACGCCTTGTGCTGTGCACTCACTCAACCTAATGCTGCAAAAAATTGGCACTAAGATTGAGTGGATTAAAAAAATGTATGAAGAGGCACAGGAGATCCAAATGTTTGTCACGAACCACCATATGACTCAAGCCATATTTAGACAATTCTCGAAATTGGAGCTCTTGAAGGTAAGTTCAATTGTTTAAAATTTGAACATCTTTTAGAATTGTAGTCACTTTAACCTTGATCTTAATTTTAAATTTTAATTATTGTTTTGAATCTTTTTATCTTAAAATAGGTTGCCGAGACCCGCTTTGCTTCCAACACTATTGTTTTGAGACGCCTTGTCAAGGTTAAAGAAGCATTGTCTAGAATGGTAATCAGTGCTAATTGGAGCATATGGAGGCAATCTAATAGTGCCAAGGCAGCTGCCATTAAGGCATTGATACTAGATGACTCTTGGTGGGATCGTGTTGATTACCTTCTGAAGTTCACCGAGCCTATTTTGAGCATGATCCGATACACTGACATGGATAGGCCTTGCTTGGGTGAGGTATATGATGGCATCGACTCCATGATTGAGGATATTAGAAATATCATAAATGAGAAAGAGCAAGATCCAAATGAAAAGTTCTTCAAGGAGCTACAGGTAATCATGGTAGAGAGGTGGAACAAAATGACTACCCCTTTGCATCTACTTGCCTTTGCATTGAGCCCCAGGTTCTACAGCCAGTCGATCCTCAGTGGGAGTACCACTAGAGTTGCCCCATATAGAGATCCTGAAGTTGCTCAAGGGTACAAGGCAGCCCTTCGAAGACTCTTTCCCGAGCACCTACGAGCTACAGTGAGGGCTGAATTCATGAGTTTCGCGAGCACCGATGATTGTGGTCTTGAAGCTCTTGCAGATAAGAAAAATGCTGATGCTCATAAATGGTGGTACTTCCATGGACAAATGTACCAGCTCCTGCAACCCATTGCCATCAAAATTTTATCACAAGTAAGTTCTTTACTCTTAAGATTCTAATTTCTATTCAATATTGAATTTATATTTTAAAAATTTATATTCAAAACTCTTAACTCTCTAATTTCAAAATTGTAAATATTGCTAGGTTGCTAGTTCATCATCATCTGAGAGGAACTGGAGCACATACTCCTTCATCCACTCAATAAAACGCAACCGACTAAACTCCAAGAAGGCAGATAACTTGGTCTTTGTGCATTCAAACTTGAGGCTCACAACACACAAAGAAAATACTTACAAAAAAGGGGAGGCACATCATTGGGATGTTGAACCAGAGTCTGCAGAGTTGGAAGCCCACTTTGATGCACTTGCAATTGATGATGCTGATCGTGAGCTACATAGTGATGTTGAGGCTGATCCTGAGCCTGAGGCTGCTAGTACTGATGCTAGTGGCACTATTTGTGCTTCGAATCTGCAACAGCATAATGATGATGATGATTTGTTTGATGATTTTTGATGATATTTGGATCACTAATGAAGACTGATAGTGATTATTAATGTTGATGTTATTGTTTTTGAATCGAAACACTGATATGGTGGTGTATTTTGACATTTTGTTATGTCATTTGAACTAAAATGCCAATATACGTGGTGGCGTATTTTGCTATGTTGCTTTATTATTAGCATAGTATTGTATGAACTTATTTGCTGCTGCATATGTTTACATATAGATATATATTTTGTATTTTTTTTTTAAAAAAAAAATTCTTGTACGGACGAACCCAAAACGAATCGAACCCAGCCCAAAAAAATTTCGAACGAATTTCGAACCCGAATCTCGAACCCGAATCCGAACCGGAATCCGAACCGGCAACTTAGTTTAATAACACATTCATTATTTTACCATAACATGGTATCATAGCAAATTCCTGACCTCTTCAAAAAAATTTAATTTCTTTTTTGAAATTATTAGTTCAAGATTTTCTAAGCTTTTTTTCCCCGAGTGTGTTCAAAATTTGCATTTTTTTTCCTCACTTACCTGTCTAGGTTTTTTAGCGTTTTTTTTTCTGAAGGAAAAATTATTTTTTTCTTTGAATATTTGCAGTCTGATTTAAACCCAAGGGTTTACTGCAAATTCATGGGCATCTTCGCAGGTCTCAACCCCGCGTTTTTTTATATGCCACTCACGCGGGCTTCCTTCTTCTGCATTTTTTACCATTTTTTGGTCATTTCTCCTTCCAACAGTCATTTTTTTGGCATGTTCTTTCAAAAACGACCCTCTTTATGGTTGTCTTCTGCAACCTTTTTTGCAAATCTGCCATTTTTACAAGCAATCTGCAATTTTTTTCGAAGTTATTTCAAACGGCTAGGATTTCTTTCGAAACTCTTTTTTTTCGTGTTGTCTCAAAATTCTGATTACAGATTCATGGTGGGTTTGTTATAGAAACATTCTCTTGTATCTTGTATATATAGATCATTCATGATCATTGTTTAATAACAAATTCATTATTTTACCATAACACATACTCGTCCACATTTCATTTTGCTTATTCTTATTAGTGCTTGTTCCTTGTCTGGTTAGGACACTAGCCTTATTCTATGCACTTGTTTTCTTCTTTTTCGTCTCTGCCATTAATTACTCTCCAAATGTTCTTTTGTGGGTGTGTTTGGTGACCAGATGTCCATTCCTTAATAGTCGTTTATCCCTTTTGGGGTTACTCTTCAGATAACTCTAGCTCCACGTAAATCATCAGTCCCAAATGGGGTGGCAATGTTCTTGAAAAATTGTCTTGAATTCTCACATTTATAAATGTCAAGGATTCTTCTCTGCAAAATGTACACTTCTCTCCCTAATATTTTGTGGCATATTGGCCCATTTTCCCACAATTAAAGCAAGTGGCATCATTTCTTATATTATTTCTTCCATAGACGCATAAATCATTTGGGAAATAAATCAGGAAATAGAAGAGTAGGAATTTTGAAAAAATGGGTAAAAATTTGAGAAAATTTGGATTTACAAACAAACGTGAAAATTTGAAGAAAAACAGTCAATAACTACCTTTTTTTAATTAAAGGACATTTCCGTAGCATAGATGATAAAGGACTTATATAAACGATTCAAAGCACTTGTACAACCTCTTGATATATTTTTAACTTGGAGGACTCAAAGGTTTAACATTGATTTTGTTTTATAAATTTCAATCAAGCTATGATTCAAAGTAGCACCAAAATATGATGTGGGCCTTCTTATTTTTCAAAATCAGAATAAAGCTTCCTTTGCGAAATATTGTCAATAAAAGAAAATCTTCATATTCATATAAGTAGAATTCATTTTCAAGAATTCTCTCAAGATCCTTTTATTATATATACTCAACAAGCAAATATTTACAAAGTTGGCATGATATACACATGTGAAGTGACATATACACATGTATATACTAAAACAACTTTATATATGTTGAACTAGAGACTGAATTGCATGAATTATTTTATTTAATTTTGAGTAGAGTTTTAAATATCTAGCAATTTGATTAATCGTAAGAACTTATATGTCATAATTGACAAGCCTGAAATGATTATAATGATTATAGTAGAGTTCTTTGTTTTCTCCAAACTAAATAAGGCAAAACTTTGTTACCCTACTCTTTTAGATCATATCACAACAAATAAATAAGTCATCTTTGTTACGGTCTTCTTTTGATTTATATTGCAACAATTTAAATATTTGAAATTTATACAAACAAAATCAATGTTAAAAAAAAAATAGTATCAATCAAGCTAACAATATATTCAATGTAGAAAGAGAGGAAAATTTTGTTTATAATCGCCTATCTCTCACGCTACTTCCTAACTCTGCAACACTTCAAGACTTTGCAACACTTTTGTGGCTACATCTTTAGTGTCACAAATCAATTTCGTAGAGAATCACATAACGTTTTTGCAGGTTTTTCCCGTCAGCGTCACTTTAGGGTTTCTACTAGTTTCCCGCAATTGTTTTGCTGATTAATCATCGCTCTTTGTTGATTAATCGCCTGATAAATTGCAAAAAAATATTGAAATTTGTAGACCAAAAGTTTCCAATTTTGGGGGGAATAAATCGCTACACATACAGACTCTTGATTAATCACGTATAATCGCGATTTTTGTCGTGTTCTACTTCTATGATTTCTTCATCTTCCTCTTCCTCCTCTATAGTTAGATAGTCAATTATCCATAGTTATAGGACTCTGCGAGTCCTGGCAGGACTCAACAAGTCCCAAGCCGAGTCAAGCTGGCAGAGTTTTTTGGGCTTTGCCAACTAACTCGATCGAGTCCTGGTGAGTCCTTCCAGGACTCGAAGAGTCCAAGGGCTCGACTGACTCGGCAAGTCCCGTCAGCAGGACTATGCCACGGCCAACCAACACAAATATGGAAAAAGTACAATTTTTTAATTAATTTTTTATTTTTATTTTTTTGTTATATGCCTTCTCTAAGACCTAAAAAGGTAATTCCATCATTTTCAAACACATAAAAGAGAAAAAAGGCTTGGGAGAAGAATATAGGGGTTTTAGAAAATAGATTGGCAAATCGATTGGCTCTCATATATTGATTGTTGACTGTTTGTGCTAGTTTCTAGCTTGTATTCACACATTGAGAGGAGCTAAAAAGAAGTATTTGGAGGAGGCTCTACAAATTTGAGTTGCATTTCTTCATTTTTAGAGCAATTTTGAACAAGTGAGTTACATTTTTGTGTTGCTTTTTGAATTTTTTACATTCAAATTTCATATTTCCATTTTGTTTACATTTGTCTCTAGAATCTTAGATTTGTTACATTTTATGTTGATGAAAAAACTTGAAAAGTAAGAAGCCCTAGTTTTTTATTGTCTTTATTGTAGATGTTTTTTTTTATTTATGATATATTGCAGCAGCAGTAGCATAATGTCTCAACCTGAGGGTAGTTCATCTAAGCCTCCATTTAACCCAGATGCAGATCCTGTTTGTGTAGCAAGGGATAAGGCTTGGAAACATGCCATCTCGGGCCCAAAAAAAGTAATTATATGTTGGCATTGTAGAGTTAAAAAAATGGGGGAGATATTAACATATTGAAATATCACCTTGCACATATATGAAGGCATGATGCAAAACCATGCCTAGTAGCTCCCTAGGATGTTATACATGAAATGCAAGCTCATTTAGAGGGATATGAAGAGAAAAAAGAATTAAGAAAGAAGCAACATGAAGAAATGGCAAACTTAGGTGGAGAGAGCTCTTCAAGTCTTCGTTCTCCATTACCTCCATCTAGTAGTGGTACTGCAAGTGCAAGTGTGACCATTGGGCCTCGGCTTCGTAAGAAGAAATCCACACTAGATTCCATTTTTGTTTCACACACGACTCCAGGTGTCCAACCATCACTTCAGAGCATGAGTTGGAATAAGGAGAAGCATGAGGCTGCGAAAATGGCACTTGGAGATTTGTTTTTCTACAACAACATTCCATTTAGTACAGCAAGGTACTTATTATTATTTTAATTTCTTTGTCTTATTTTTCTTGCTTTCAAGACTCATTGACTCAAGAATATACCACATTCATTATATTAATTTTTAAAATTGAAAGTAAAACTTAATAGTATACTTATTGTGTTTATTTAATTTGTTGTAGGTCTCCTCACTGGCAGACCTAAAAAATGTTGAGTATATTTGTGAGGTAATTGAGTAAGTGTTGAAGGAGGTGGGTGAAGAGAATGTGGTGCAAATAGTCACGAATAATGCAGCAAATTATGTTGTTGCAGGTAAACTTCTTATGGAGAGGCACTGCCACTTGTTTTGGACCCCTTGTGTTGCTCATTACATTGACCTCATATTGGAGGATCTTGGCAAAACTTACCTAGATAAAAATATGTGTAGAGCAAAGAAGGAATATTTGTAAATTCATATATAATCATACTTGGATCCTCAACCTTATGAGGAAGTTCACAAATAAAAAAAAGTTGTCTCGTCCAGAGGTCACCCGATTTGCAACAAATTTTCTCACATTGCAATCTTTGCTTCAGTCCAAGGCCACTTTGAAACACATGTTTTTAAGTGAAGAGTGGACTGCATCATCATATGAAAAGACCAATGTAGGGAGTGAGACAACTGATTAGGTTTTTGATGAGAGTGGCTTTTGGCAACTGACCAAAGAGATTGTGCAGGTAATTTTCCTTTTTGTCCTCATTTCCATTTCATTTCATCATTTTTGTTCACACTTGTTTATGTTCATTGTTCATTTTTAAAAGTAAAACTTAAAGATTAATGTTTCTAACTTTCTAATTTCAGAATGATTGCAGTTCATAGAGCTTCTTGTTGTTCTACAAATTGTTGATGAGAGAGAAGCCCGCAATGGGATACTTTTATGAGGGCATGGATAGGGTGAAAGAGGCCATTAGAACGTTTTATGCAAGGAATCGGGATAAATATGGTCCCATATGGGTTGTGATTGATCGGCAATGGCACAATCTACTTCACAGACCTATACATGCAGTTGCCCACTTCCTTAATCCAACATTCCAATTCAGCCTAGGTTTTAAGGCCAATGATGAGGTGTGGAGTGGGCTCTATGATGTTGTAGAGAGCATGTCACCTACTGAGATAGAAATATGCAAGGAGACTTATTCTCACGAGACTTATGCAAGAAAAATCGAACACTACTGATGCCAAGTAAAAATCTATGATTCTAAGTTCTAATTTCTAATTCTATTACCATTTTACATTGATAAAGTCAAAGTTATAGAATTGATTTTTAAAATTTCTTGTTTCAGATGTATGGTGGGAGACATTTGGTAATACAGTGTCAAATTTATAGAGGATTGCAGTTCGTATCTTGAGCCAGCCATGTAGTGCTTCAGGATGCGAACGCAATTGCAGTATGTTCGAGCATATACACTCAAAGAAATGCAATAGGTTGGCAATGAAAAGGATGAATGATCTTGTGTTTGTGCATTACAACCTTCGCCTTTATCATAGACAAATCTTGCATGTTGACACATCTACTATCATTTTAGAGGAGGTTGATCCACTGGCAGAGTGGAACACTGAGATTGATGATCTTGTCTTCAATGATGAAGACTTGGAATGGGTTGATCAGGTGGATTGAGAGGCAAAGGCAGTAGCAATGGCACAAGAGGAGGCTAGAGCACAAGGAGACCCAATGGAGGACCCTGAGGCTGAGAGTGAGGCATCTGAGGATGATGAGGATTATGAGGATGAGAATGAGAATGATGAGGATGCCACTGAGGTTGAGCCTCAGACACAAGGACAAAAGATGGCTATAGAATCTTCCATGACCTATCTTAGGCGTACATGCAGGAAAATAAAGGGCCTTAGTCTTCTAGGCTCTAGCTTTTATTTTGATATATGTTTTGAACTTTTGATTCCATAGATTTCATATTCCATGAATTTTGTAGACTTTTGACAATGACACTATTTATATTTCAGATTTCTAATGTGTTATTTAGTAACTAGTTCAACACTTAACTTATTTCCTTCAAAAAATTGCATTTATACTTATGTGATCAATGTAAACTTGTGTATGTGTGCAAAGTAGCTTCTATTTATCTCAATTATTTTGTCTTTGATGTTAATTGACTGAATGATGCAAGAAATAAGTTTTAAATCCTTAAAAATCTTTGAATTTCTTGGGTTTTTCAATTTGGCGAGTCCGGATGTCGAGTCCGAGTTCGAGCCCAAATCCAGCTTGCCAAGTCTGAGGCGAGTCCGAGTCTTGTAACTATGCAATTATCTTCTAGATATTCCTATTGTTGATCGTTGTGCATAGCACAAGCATTCCTATTATCTCTCCATGGTGGTATGTGATAGTCAACATCATTTATTTCATAGTTACAAAACTCGGACTCGGCAAGTTGGATTCGGGCTCGAACTCAGAGTTGGCATCCAAACTTGGCAAGGACTTGGGAAATTGAAAAGCCCAAGAAATTCAAAGATTTTTAAGGATTTAAAACTTTTTCTATGCATCATTCAGTCAATTAACATCAAAGACACAATAATTGAGATAAATAAAAGCTACTTTGCACACATACACAAGTTTACATTGATCACATAAGCATAAATGCAAATTTCTGAATGAAATAAGTTAACTGTTAAACTAGTATGGATTTGAAGACTCAAGCTGAAGAAGCCAAATGCATTGAAGATGTTTTGAAAATTCAGCTAAAAGTGAAAATCTTGGAATGTGAGAAGCTTGACTTGGAAATTGTTTCCCTACGAAAGGAGGTAGAAAAGACTAAAGAGCAGCAACCAGATAGTAAAAATATGCTAATTGCAAATATCAATTTCCTTATTACTAATACAATGATAATAAATTATGGAAATGATCTTTGGATTGCAATGATTATTCCTATATCCAAATGTCTTGAACAATAAGATCATATATAATACTAAATAACCTTATTCAATTTTTTTTGATCTAGATGACTTCAATATGGATGGCTAAAGAAATGTATTATATCAATCAAGTATGAGTTCCTATGTCTGGAATCTTCTTAGCGATTCTAATCTCAAGTAGATGATGCCTGCAGATGTTATGATTCTTATCTTGTCTAAATATCAAACTATATAGGAATGAGTGTTATCAATCAAGTGTAAGGAATAGTGTCATTTATGATATTATTTTTGGAATGTGCAATGAGATTACTACAATGCTGAGACCATCTGCCATCCCTAATATATTTTGTAAAATATATGCAAGTTTATTGTTGCTGATCGATCTGAAGTAATCACTTGTCTGATATTAAACTTGTAATGGCAATATAACACAAAATAATTAAAAACAATAAAAAATGTTAATTTTTCATTTTTTGCATTGGCTGACCACGGTAGAGTCTTGCTGACAGGACTCGGTCAAGTCAACTGGTAGAGCCCAAAAGACTTTACAAGCCTGACTCGGCTTGGGACTCGCAGAGCCCTGTAACTATGATTTATTTCATAAATATTACAATTATGACTATGGCAGCCTTGGTTGCGTTGGTTACCTTCATTCCAAACTAGAGGTTGAGAGTTTGCACAATATAATGAGTTTTATTTTACTGTTTTAACTGTAGTCATTGTTCTTTCTCCTTGAGCCTTGTGATAGTCATTCCAGACATGGCCTTCTCCTTTCCAATATTTACACCAAATTTCCTTCATCTTCTTAGGCTGTTTAAGAAGGATTTCTTGTTGAATTGCTAATTTTTGCATTGACAATTGAAAGTACTTGAGTGCCTCTTTGGTTTCATCCTTCTCCAGTCTCCTCCAAGGTTGTGTCTAACCAATAAGCCATTGTTATTAAATCGGTGTATGAAACAAAAACTTCCCATCTAGTCCAACTCTAATATTCTTTTGCAATCCGGTGAACTATTCGATCTTCTATTTTTTTGACAAGGGTTCTTCCAATTTCCAACAGACCTTCTTACATCTTTTGTCATAGCTCTTCACTGATTCATTCTCTCCTTGCACTAGATTCCTCAGTTTACTAACACTCTTGATGGGGATGTCTAAAGTAGAAAAGTTTACTAAAAATTCCTTTTTGACTTCATCCCATGTGCTCTCATGTTGGGGATAGTGCTTCACACACCAATTCAGCTCCTCCTCAAAGATGCTACAATTTCAAATGATTTGTATCAATCTTCTTCTTTTCTCGCTCCCAAAATGATTCCAATAGAAAGACATGTTCTCCTGCTTCTGTGGTATCTTGGCCAAATACAAAAATCTTGATTGAAGCCTCCATTTTTCTTGGTTCCTAAGCTGGTCTTGGTTTCTACTCCATTTTAGGTTCACAGTGTGGTGTCCTGGGGTTTTTCCCTTTCTTAACAATGTGGGATATCTAAGGTTTTGTTTCTCTACCCTTATCCCACTCTAACTTTATAAAAAGTAATCTCTGCCTAATATCTCTTCCCAAGGTATAACCTGCTCTATTTTCTCTTCTTTCTTCAATTGCTTCTCTTCTTTTTGTTGTGGTGATTTTTCCACCAAAATCCTTCTCCTTTAATATGGCAATGGGGATGGGTCCTAGTCCAAGGGTTGTGATTCTTCAAAACATCTTTTTATGTTTTAGTTAGTGACATTTCATTAGTTATTAATCTTAGTTCTTGTCCAAATTTGGTTTAACTTTTCCTTCCCTTTCTATTTCCTCCAATCTTAATTTTCTTATGCTTCTATTAACTAACTCTTCTACATATTCTTCATGTAGAGGTAATTCTACATATGCTTCTACTACCTCTTCTATATATTCTTCATCTATTTTGATTGTTATGTTTGACATGTCCGGTGCAATTCTAAGGTTTTTGGAAATTCATGGTAGGGTAGTAGCCTCTTTGCTACTACTTTTCCCTAACAACCTTCTAGATCTTCCATAGTCACCTATGTTCTGCCTTAGACTGTTTAATAGTTGTCGTGCTTTATACCAGCATGAATTTGAGTTTTGGGGGTCCTCAAATCCTCTTCTCTATTTTCTTTCTTCTCCTCAGCAGCACCCACCTTGGTGCACTGACCAACACCCTTGTTGGAGCACTCCAATTTCATTTTTTTCACAATTGTCATCCTTTTGTGGTATTTTTCTTCTCTCTCAATCATCTGTCTTTTTTCCTCTCTTCACCATCTGGGCTCTCCCTTGTTACTTTCCTTGGTAATGCAATTTTCTCTTTAACCACTGTTGTAATTTTCTTGTCTCTTTTTGCCATGGGCGTTTTTGTTATAGAATTGCATTAGTCTGTAATCTCCTGTGGTAGTTAGCTGGTAACTTTTCTTAGTAGTCACATCTCTTCATGGGTCTCTTCCGAACCTCTTCGCCTTTTCCACTTCCCATCCCCTTGGTGCCTAACCCACTCTCACAAAATAGATGTCAAGAGGAAAGATTTGCACTTTTTCATATTTCCTTCATCATCTCTTTTCCTTCTTTATCCGGTATACGATTTTGAATTTTGAAAATTTCCCGGAAAACCTCAACAAGACCTAACCAAGGTCCCAGCACCGAAACCAATGTTAGCAAGAAATCTAAGGAACACAGACAGAAATTTTGGGCCCTAGAGATTTCTAGTGTTGTAGTCTTTATACCCCAAACTCAATCTTGTTGAGGAAAAGGGGAATTATATCCAGACCGAAGGTCAATTGTTAACCAAAATAAGAATATCATACATAACAGATTTATCAAGACTTCAAAAGTATTTTTGTTCATTCATAATCAATAGGCACATAATACATATCCTTATAGCTCCTTATATACATATATACAATCCTTTATATTTCATTATTCATCTATATCTTCTATTCACTAATCTCTTTCCTATTCCCCTTATCATTTACCATGTTATTGGTGAATGGATCTTTTAATATACTTATATCTATTACATGGGATGTGACCCTTATATAGTATCCCTAGATTACATTCTAGGTTTTAAAGCTCATATTACATGGACTCGATGCGGTAAGATGTGGCAAGATCTTTGGATCTTTGTCTGAGTCCTCTTTCCTGCCAACAACGATAATTGGTCTTTGGTTCATGGACAAGGTTCTAGAGAAAGAAAAGCAATGGCAGGTTCAAGCGATGCTTAAGACAGTCTAGTATGTAATGTAAAATTCAAGCATAATTTATCATAAACTTAACATTCAAGCAATATTTTATGTAGTCTTTTGCCTATATAGACTAGCTTTCTCCATTTTCTATTCTATGGAGAAAATGATCAATGTATTTATGCTCGAGAGTGGAATAACTGTTTAGTAGAAACAGAGTGGAGCACAAGTCCACATTTATGCATCAAAAGAAGAAAATTTCAAAGAAAGTGAAGTATTAAAATGCTTAAAATTGAAAAATTGAACATTTGAAAGTATTGAAATTAATGTCAACAAAAGAAAAGACTGATATATTGACTATACTGACATTCGATAACCAGTATCATGATATGAAAAATTTTAAATCATTATCACCTAGAGATGGCAAATAGAAACTAAGAAGCAAATGCCATTGTTTTAAAAAACTTGGTACAAGAGTCTTCAAAGATGACTACAATTTCAATCATTTGATTAAACTTCAATGGATGTACACATCTTAAGCCTTATAATTATTACTCTTCTTGCTACTATTTCTTTGGGCTATGCAAAAATACAAATAGAAAAATACAAGTTTATTAGTCTATTGCTTTACTTCTTTTAGCTTTTGTCAACATATCAGCACTTTCCGAACCCATTATAATTTTATATGATATATAAGAAACCTCAATAGGAAGTTTCCTAATTTTCAAGGAACATTATTAGAGGACATATTGAGATGCAATTAAAATCTATCTAAAGTCTCCAAATGTCCAGAGACATTCCCGTATGAGTAACCAAAATGAAAAGCATTTCAGGTACAAGAGACAAGCACCAAGGGTTAGGGTTTGAGTCTCCTCATATGATCATAAGTTAAGGCATTAGAACTTTGTGTTCTCTTAATTACGACCATGGACAATGATAATGGTAAACGTAGAAACATCTATCCTCATTTCTAAACTTATCATCATCCTTGACACTTGTAAATTGAAACTAGGGATGTTGTTGATGGAATTGGCATTCAGAGCAGAAGTATAAGCAGTTGGAATTGTCTTCACCAATTGGTTGTTGACAACAATGGAAGTGTTATAAACAATACAAGTGTCATCAACATCCTATCACTATGGGATTCTCCACATTCGATACTCACAAGATCCAAATTCATAATCAATGTTATCTTTCGCTTTTTGAACTTTGCAAACAAGTTGACTGCACCCTCTGTATACAAGCGTATAGCACCTTCCCTTTCAAAAATTGAATTTTGCCTTTTAATTTGTACCAATATCAGTTCATGGCTAGTAGAAAATATAAGTCATGGTTAATCAATCAATTTCTAGTCATAGATTGAATAATCATGGTTGTACAACCCTAGCATTATGGATTGTATCATTCAAACCTTAGTTCAGATACTTGGACTTGGAGATTATTCAGCAAGCCAAAAGTTTCCAACTCAGCAACTTAAAAAACATTCAGTTTTTGCTAAAAAACATAAATTTTAAACAGCAAAACATTTTCAAAAATTTTAAAAGCCAAAAAATAATGCTTATAAAGCCAAAAAACAACATTTTGGGCCCTTGGGGTGTTCAACATGGCTAAATAGGGCTTTTAAGCCGTCAGACGTGCCATTTTTTCACCGAGTACTCAGCAAGTTTTCTGAAAACCTCAGAACAGAGACTCTGCAAGTTAATGTGGAAAAAGCTCTAGGGCAGAAAGAACTCACAAGTGTTGTCATTTCACACTACTAAGATCAAAATGAACATAAATGCCAAATATCAGTAAAAATGGTGTGTTTCCATTTTGGTTTATATGATACACAATTCTCAATCCAAAAAATGCAATAAATGGATGAGTTTAAAATTTGTATAAATGTCCATATGATAAAAACAGACTTTTTTAGGGTCGATAAATCCCTGATTCCATGAGAAACTGAATTTCCATTCAAGTTGAGGGGAAGCTTTATTGAAGCTCTAAAAGTTC
Organism: Chamaecyparis obtusa; assembly: GCA_027943335.1. Taxonomy (NCBI): domain Eukaryota; kingdom Viridiplantae; phylum Streptophyta; class Pinopsida; order Cupressales; family Cupressaceae; genus Chamaecyparis; species Chamaecyparis obtusa. Next base: position 439,492 of record BSBK01005091.1, read on the forward strand.
ACAAAGCAATAAGATTTTTTAAATTTTGGAACTAGATGCAAGGTAAATCAATTTACCTGATCAAAGTGAATCATGCTGGACTGGTCCTTGTAATAGTTTGCATGTGAGGGGTCAATATCAATTAATTCATTAAATAACTGAAAAACCTCATCTGTGTTCATTTTTATATTTCCTGATATTGAACCACTTGACAGGGTGTCCTGAGCCATCAACAACCTTGCAAGTGTAAGCTTTGCCCACTTACTGCAAATATAGCACATAAACACATTAAAAATGATTAAAAAAAACTTAAACAGAAATTGCTCTTCAGAAAGAGCAAATTATAGACGGTGAACTTGGAATAACATACATTTTACCACCCTCAACTCCATCTAAATATCCAGAAAAAATAAAATTGGGACTTGAAACTACAATAGCAGAAAAGTAAGCAGAGAATCTTACGAATCCATCTCAATTTCAAGTAGCTCCCTGAACACCTCAATTTCCCTCTCCAATGTTTCATTCTGCCATGATCTTTCAGGATTATGAATATCCTGGCAAAATTGGGACAACATGGGGAATTTATCCTGACTAATGTCCACAGGAGAAAAGACTTCACCTTCCCAAGTTAGTCCAACAGTCTCCAATTCCCGTACCATGTTGTTGGCTGTTTCCAGTTGACCATCTAATCTAAAATTCAGTACCATAGGACTTGCAAGATTGCACCCATTTGAGGAGATTATTCCAAGAGAGTCTACATTAACTTCAACAGTATAAGTTGTATTTGTATTGAAATCTGGTGTGAGTCTCAAAATTGTAACCCATGTTTTAGCATGTAACCCATAGGCAGAAAGTGGTTTCCAGAGACGTTCACTTTCAGCTAGCAATGAATTTATTGTAACGGTAGAAGAGTTTACCCCACTTACGGGCTCACTGAAATGAAGAAATAAAGGAATCCCTTCTGAAAAAACAAACTGATCTGTGGAAAAGGGATTATCAAAAGTTACGTGTATATGGGACTGGTCCTGCAATTCTAAAACCAGTTCCGAACCATTAGAAGGCCAAGTTGCCACTAATCTTGGACCATTTTGTGAAACCGTTTGATCAAGAAGCCATAAATGATAAAACCATCCGCTCTGATCATCTGAATCAGTAAACAGAGCTTGTTGAACAAGTTCATATTCCTCTGTTAACACCTGTTTGGAATCGATTCCCTCAAATTTGTTCTTAAGCAAGCTTGATAAGAGCACGCTGCAAAAGTAGACTTTAATCAGGCCTTTGACACCATAAAATTGAATCCAAAACTTTAAATATAAATTTAACTGAGTCTACAATATAACCAGCCATTTCCCAACTTCTTGGCAGAAATGTGACCTGGGTAACACAGAGGAATGAAGAAAGAGAATATCTGAGGATTGAAATTTGAAATACTACATAAAACATTTCCAGATTATATTTTACAACAAAACTAGCAATGCCATTAACGCCAGTAAAATTACAGAAAACTAACAAACAGCCAAGCCAATAAGAAATTCTAAATAGTCAATGTTCTTGCACATTAGCACATAAACTGACCAACAAAATCAAAGGGAGAAACTTATACATGCATAGAGACTGAAATTTACTTAGTCACTGAAAGACTGATATCTACATCTGCATTCATTCCTTGCCTAACTGAGTATTTTTTATATATTTTTACTTATGGGGTGATGCTATAAAATGCCACTGGATCTACAATTGAACATCTCATATCTAACTTCTTGGAAAGTGACCTAGAAAACACAGACAAAGAAGAGATATTCTAAGGATTGAAATATTACTAAATTACCATTTCAGGTCCAGGTTCAGGTACCAGAATTTTTGGTACATGTATTCGGGGAAAACAATTGGGATTAAATTTGTCCATACAAAAAGCATCATATAAAAATCATAAATACATACATAATTGCAGCCTTAAAAACAGGAATTAAGTTTAGAATACCACATAGGATCAACTAATAAACAAAACCACCATAAAAATGTGATACTTGTACTTCAATGTCAATTTGTCAAACTCGAATATCATGATAGATATTCACTGTTCATTATTGAAATATTAAAACAGCATTGGCATGGGTATGCAAATTTCACCATTACAACATTAACAAACTTTCTTAAGAAGAAAGTTGAAAGCATCACTTTCTTTAATAAATTAATAAACATTTTTTTAATAGAATGGAAAGCACCACTGTTACCGTCACGGCAATTGAGTTATACATCTATATATATGTCTTACATTACATTTTGTGCACAAAAGACAAATGAATAAAAACTAATACAAAAGAGGGCAGCCATCCAAAAAGGACAGCAAAGTAAGTGGTGGAGACAGCCTTCCAATCAAGAACATGCCCCTGCCATCGCTGTTATCCCTGGCTTTTGAAGAAGGTGATGATGAGGATAAATCTGTAAGCTTACCAGTATTTAATATTCGCAGATTTTCTGGAGACAAAGGCATGGACAACAAAAAGACAAGTAAAGAAGGTTGGAGTCGGGCTTTTCCCATGTCCACCAAATAAGGTGAGAGTGGTAGCTGAGCACGTAGAAGTTCTCCGCTAGGCGATAAAGTAGTAACATCCTTATGAGTGAGTGGCACGGGTTGTGAAGTTTTGAATAGAGCACACAAACAATGGCCTTGTGCATCTGGTGGTGCAAGACAATGAAATTAATTAAAAACTTTTTTATCCCATAAGTTTACCCAGGTTTCATCCTGGTTCATCCAGAACAAATTCAAGCCCATTTTACAGAACCCTGGGCTAACTCATAGGCAAATTGACCTGGAATCCAGCGTGGTTTCAAACCGGACCCCCACGCAGATGAACCGGCAACATAGAAATGCTACATAATGCATTTTGCAGATTATATTTTATGGGAAAATTTCTGAAGCTATTAGACAAAATAAATCAAAATAAAGAAAGCCAAGGAACAGATAAACAGAAGCAATTCTGCACAGTCAATGTTTGTATCACCCTTAGCACATTCTAGAGCAGTAAATTAAAGGAGAAAGACATAAACGTATATAGAGTAAAATTTATTTAGTTACTGGAAAATCATTATCTACATTCACAGCCAATCTTTGCCTAACAACATTGTTTGTATCTATTTCTACTTTTGGGAGTAGGCCCCACAATTCTGTTAAGTTTGCTTCTTTTTATAGAATGCCAGTTCATTACTCATGGATCACTTATATAAGAGTACCCCATTCCTTGACAGATGCAATTTCCATCAACCCAGAAAAATAACATATGAACAAAAGTTACTGTAGGGGAATATCATCAGACCACTTAATTTCCCCATGTACGCCTCTAAACACCCAAATGAACTTCTAATCTGGGTGTTTTGATTTTAAATGTTATGAGAGCACTACAAAATTCATTTTCAAACTTCCTGACCAGAAATAATTCTAATATTCTAGCTCAGTCATGTAATGACCTTGGAACCTTCTAGGTGAAATCAATATAAGCAATGCAATCAATTGTATTTAGCTTAGGAACATCACGAATCCACAGGAAGATACATAAAACATTGTCAATAGTACTGTACTAGGTTGTTACCTCCAATTCACTAATATAAAGCATTGAAAAGTACGTGGAGGGACAAATCCGAAGGTTCATTTCCTCTGCCAAATTTGATTAGTTCATCACTCAACTATCTGGATACCTCAAGATAGTGTATATCACCTTTTGACCTTTGAGTTACAATCTCTGATCTCGCATTCATTGCACAACTGATCAAACAAGCTATTAAACTGAGAGATCAAATCGCAATTCAAATAAGTGTTCCCAGCAACTTTGTGATTGGGAGAGTTACAAGACATAATTGGAAAGAAACAAGTAACTCCACACTGCATTTTTTCCATAATGGATTTCCTCAGGATAAATATTGCGTTGCAAGTAATTTCTCATGTGAGTATGGTTTAAGAAAACATTTATTTTCATGTTCTTGTTATGAATTGTCAAGGAATGTATGTACTCTAGATATTTATTCTTGTGGGAAACGTCTAAGCATTCATACATTTTGTTTCAGCATAACTGGATTGGGTGAGAGGAGGTATGGAACTCTATATTATCAGTTGGAAGATGAAGAGTCATCTGCCTTTGGAGCATCTCCAAACACTTCCTTATGGCTGAATGGTGACTCTTCAGATCGGGTGCATAGATCACCTTTGTTTCCTTGACTTATTTGGTTATGTTTTTTGCAGAGTAGCAGGAAACTCCTCCGTCCCTCCTCAGGCACGCGTATCCCCATATCTGATTTGGACACGTATCCGATACAGCCCGGAAACACTCGAATAATGTACCCATGTGTACCCAAAAAACTTTGTTTTTCCAACTGTGTCAAATTCTATATGATTTGATTTTTTAAATTTGACATAAATCTTCGCAAATTTAATTTTTTTTAAAAATCATTCATGCAATGTTTTTTAATTTCATGGTATAAACAAAAACTACATCGAATGAGAAAGACAAATGAAATGTTTTTCTATTTCAGAGACCTTTTTTTGGGTTACCTTCCAATGCAACTATACTACTTTTGCATATTGTAAAATGTTAAATTAACTTATTATTATTTATGTAGCATTAATGTGTCTATATTGCTTTTGAAGCAATGAAAATCTCCTCTAATAACTTAGAAGACTGTTAAATATATGTGTATGTGTTTTCTATTAATGTCGTATCCAGCTATATTCATATTGGGGCTCTTAAAAAATGGCCGTATCCATATCCGATACCGGACCCGTATTTGTATCCGTATCCGTGTCCATGCAACTTTGGTTTTTTGTGTCTTTTTATTCTTTATTATTACTCATTACTGGGTTTTGGATTGCATGCCCACTGATGTATTTTTGTCTGGTTGATGATGTATTTTGTTTCACTTCCCTTTGGCTCTTGCATTTCTTTGATTCCTGATAAAAGCATCTTGACAAAGGAAAGTGCATATGTTAATTAAACTTGGAATTTATGATTTCTAAGTGAATGGAAAGGGATGCAGATGAAGCTTAGCACAAAGCAAAGAATGAGCGATAAAGTAAAAGCAATGGCATTAAGGGAAGCAAATATAATCTCTCAAAGCATGATACTGAAAATTATTTTGCTAATCTCTAGTCAGACATTTCATGAGGTACTATGTGCATAACAAGTCACAACAGTTTCTAAAGGGGCGAGATTCAGACTTCAGCAAGGAATTGGACAAGAGTGTTGAAAGGGAAACACAATGTGGAAATCAAAAATCAATATAACAAGAACACCCCTTTTCCTAAGAATACTGTCATAAATTTATAATCATACAAGGAGGAAAATGTAGGTTAAAAAGGTGATTCTATCATTTCTTTATCTAAATCCAGATTCTCTTCCATCTTCCATGTTTATTGATGATTGGATTGCTTCCATATTGATGAAAAAGGGAAGTTTATATTTCTTTTTGTAGAATACTTCAAAGAGTCATTTTTTCCCCTTAAGATTTCCAGTATGCAAAGATAGTTAATTAAGTAATTTTTAAAACAGATTAATTAGCTTTTAGGGCTATTCCAAGGGCTCTCATGTGAATGTTACTAATATAAAAGATGGATGGAAATTAATACTGTTCCTCCACAACAATGGCATTTGCTACCTCAGGCTTTGAAACCAATGAGTGTAGTTTTGAAAGTTTGAAAAAACTAGGACAACTTTGCCACATCTTAATGCTAATTTTTTTATTTCATCACAGGTAGCTTAATCTTTTCCTGAATATTTGTTTTTATTTACAAGAAAGGGTTGTAGCTATGAGTTAGTTGGAAAAAGGGCTTTAAACACGCGTTTCTTTTCCAAAAAGATGGCAATGTAAGAAAAACTATCTATTCAAGAATACACATATTTTATGTCTTCCAGGTCCACTACTTACGACCAATGTTATCGATACCTAATTATCTCAATTAGATGAAGAATTTCTAGTATCCTGCTCGAGTCATCCTCACCTATAGCACTAGCAATTTCCATAGTGGTATATCCCTCATACTTTATCACTTAATAATATTTGGATATTTTACACATGGGAAGTTATCTAAATCAGATCAATCCCTTTCATAAACACGAGGGTTTTCAATCATTCCAAACACATTTACTAGGCTAATATTTAGTTACTTATACAACTCAAGGATACAAAAATTCAATTTGGTTAATCCAATAGGATTTTGTACTTCAGTTAACACCTTTAGATCAGTAACTGATTCAATTCGTTGTAGAATTTGGAATTATTGGGAGCTTAAATTATTCTAGGTAGATAATAATGTGCCTTGTATTAATGGCCTAGCAATAACAATTTATCCCACAAAATGCCCTATATAGCATTCCCGGAACAAGAACTTGATGTTTACTAGTTCTTTTACATACTAAAATACATAGAAAACCAATTCGGTATTTCATAGCACATGAGAGAGCTACAAGCTAATTTCATCTACACTCCAGTGGCTTATTTCACATCAGTTACCTTCGCAAAATTCTCTTCTTGAATATAATAATTTTGCCATGGTTATCATTCTCATTTATATATTTCCATAATTAAGCTACTAATATTTTACATGAAGAATATTCTCAATTTCTTGACTTACCTAGCTTCACTAGGTTTTACATTTTCTATTCATCATTATTATCATTAGACAACCCAAACATGGATAAGTGAACAATTGTTTTCTATATCCAATTCTAGCTCCATCTCCTCTTCTTGCATAACTAGGTTCACTATGTTTTTAAGGCCTATTCTTTATTGGTATTGCTGGTAAATGTGAAATTATGTTTCTAATAACATTTGCACTCAGGCCTTAGTAGGTTGTACTAAGGGGGGAAGAAAGTGATTTGGGGGATGCTTTAAGGTGTAGTTTTCCAATTTTTTACTAGAAGAGAATTATGACTCCTTTGCTTTAGAGTCTTAAAGTTCTTTTCCATATTATCTTATGATACTAGGTAAATTTGGTATCACTTCCTTAAGGATATGAGACTTTTTCAGTACTGCTGAAGCTTGAATGTCACTTGTTCACACACACATTGCTTCAATTTGTTAATTATATGCCTTCATGAATCTTAGGGTTCATTATATGTATTGAATGATAAATCTTATAATAGATTTCCTTGCTTGAGTGTTGTCACGTGATATAAACATGTTAATGTATACACTTAAGACTTGAGATAAGTACATTAAGCTTTAGGAGCTCAGAAAATGGGCTTATCGACTTGATGCATAGGAATGGTTCTTAGTCATTAAGCTCAAATCATGGTTGCTATTATGCGTGACAACTAAGAACCTAGAAAACTTTTCATAGGTATCACCATAGAGGCCTCACAAGCTTTCGGGATGATAGCATGTGATGCTATGACCCATCCCCTTATTTATGAGACATGCATTACATCTTATACATTTGATCAAGTTTTGACATCATTGTCTTAGTAATGTAATACATGCACTGATGTATTCTTGGTTAAACATATGTTATTGTGATGTACACCTAAAGTAGGAGAAAGCAGCAAGTCTTGTGTATGTCAATGTTCTTAGATTATAACATATCTTTATTGAAATAAAAAATCATACTTCCTTGGCTTACTGGCTTTACCCTAGATCTTCCAGTAGGAAGTCCAAACTTGGGGGGTTGGGAGGGGGGAAGATGTGAGACCCCTTTTGGTCTCTTTGATATGCTTATATGCTGTTGGTCATGTCTATTGTGACATCTTATGAGACATTTATATTTTATGTCATTATCATTTATGGGTTTTTAATTTTGGCACATTCATCTTGGATTCATGATACGTGTGTATACATGCATGGATTTGTGTGATTTTAGTTAGTGTGACTGATTTCCATATGATGATCTTATTATTGCTTTCCTACGTATGGACTAATTTTATGATACATCTCATATGTTGTGCATGTATGATCATTATTCTTAGAAACTGGTTTAACTAGAAAATCTAAAAATATTGTGATGAGAGATGTACTGTATAATGAACATATTGCATTTTGATGGTTTTTTGCTTAAACTATAAATTTTCTTGATGATGGACTAATCATGGTTGATCTAGTGTGCAGGTTATCCTATGGCCAATGGAATCAAGAAAAAATTACATGGTAACCCTATTGTAATCACCCAATTAAGCCGAGCTAATCTAGTGATAACTTTAAGAAACACTCCTTAAAAAAACACATAAAATGGCAGATATTTCATTTTTTGGAAAAAATATATAAATTTCTATTGGCAAATTTTTAAAATGACTAGAATTTTATAGAAAATCTTGGCAAATCTTGATAAAGAATAGGAAAATACATTGATTACAAATGTTGATATACTGGAGATCTGAATCACTATATGTGGGAACTGTTCTCTATTTCAAACAAATATTCTTTTAGATTATATCCAAAAGGACCTTGTTCAAAAGGTTTTCACATGAGCTTGCAAAAGCTCTGTTGCTAGTACATTGCATTGTAATTGATTAAATTGGATTCATTTTGAACTTTATGGGGCTAACAGTGGCAAACTTAGTTCTTTAAAACAGATCAAATATAGGTAAAATGAAACCCAGGCTGCTATTGTCCACACCTGCGGTTGTGCCAAGCAGAATAATTACTGAAATTTTCATTTATCTTCTTTGTCGTAAATTCCAACTCCTCCTTGTTGGGAACTTTTTTTAATGCTGCAACAAATCTAGCAAGCACCAAAATACCAAACATATTACATAAATGTGTCCTTCAAAGGCCCTTGAATGGAAGCAAAAAAATCAATATGGTTTTAGACATCACAATTATCACCTGCGGTAATTCCATCCATGAAAATTGCGGCCATCTGCTTTAAGGAACTGATCTAAAAGCTGAAATTCACGGTCTAAAGAGGAATCCAAATAACCCATGTTAATTACCCATTTCCGGTGGTACCATGCACTATATGACTTGAAGTTCCTTTTCAAAGCTCTCTCCACCTGTTCTTTGCAAAATAACCAAGAAAAATCAGACTACCATGATACATAATAAACTTGCCAATAGAACAAAGATCGTCCCAGACCCTGATAAAGCACTAGTTAATTTAATGACATCAAATTTCTTCACTAGAAATTATGAACAAAATATATGTTATCTGAAATACAAAGTTACAAACTATGTCCATTGGGTGAAATTGATGGTGCTTAAGGGGCACCGATTGGGTTCAATCCCCGCGTGATCACCTCACAAGCCCCATTGAGGTAAGGTGGGCTTGCTTAGGAGATTTCCTCAGACAGCACTGTCAAGCTTGAAAAATCTCCAGGTACCCTTAGCCAAAGAAACACGCGTCCAATTATTTCAACTAAACAGAACACAAGTTTGCCATCCATTCTACAGACACCGATGCAGTTCTTATCAATAAAAAATATCAGAAACTACGCACTGCAAAAGACTGAAATCTTTAAGAATACGAATTGCCAGTGACTTATTACATTACATGTCAATCCAGATTTATGCAGGGCTATACGATCCTAAGTTATATTAAATATGAAAAAATAAAAAATAAATAAATAGAGAAAAAAAAAGCAAAAAAGAAATTAAGAAAACTTGATCTTTATTATGAAAATAGATCGAGATTTTAAGCATGTACAAGTTAGTTTTCCTTAGCTTGATGGGGCATTGTAAACTATGCTTGCTTTGAGTATTTATTTATTTTATTTTGGTTATAGTATACATTCCTCCTACACTTTTTATTCTGGGAGTTGTGGGGTTGGAAATTGAAGAAAACGATATTTGAGCTGCTTGTTATGCCAATGCTGTTGTATGGCTGTGAAGCTTGGAGCTACAGCACATCAATATCAAGATGGAGGCAAATAGAACATTACAAAGACACTAAATTACAAGTAGGTTCAAAATTAAAATTACAAGTGGGTTCAAAATTAAAGCAAGGGTACATGGGGACACATCCCCAGGGTATTGTGCTCATGTCCTCATGCCAAGAACATCTCAGGGACGGGGGGTAGATTGGGGACGTTTTCCAGCCATCCCCAAAATTTGCCAAAACGTCTGGGATGTTTCCAAAATGTGGGGATGGCTTTAGGACAAAGTGGGTATGGTCGAATGTCCCTGGAACGCATCGGGGACATCTAAAAAAACGGTGGGATGGCTCCAGGACAGAGTGGGGACAGCCGACTATCCATAGGACACATTGAGACATCTGAAATGTCCCCCGACCATCTTTTATAAAAAGGCAAATCTTTTATATAAAAATAAACTACATGGGAAACTGTAAATTTGTTGTAGTAAATGTAATAACAGGAAAAACAATTCCTAGCTCATGGACATCAAGCTTTCATGAACAACAGTCCAACAAAATACAAATTTGCTGATCGAGAACAATGTTGGGGTTTTTGGGGAGGAATCTACAACAATGTGAGCAAATTATCAAAGGCACCCAAAGATGTGTTTTGGAACCCTGCAATTTGGTAAGAATGAATTAATTAAAAGAAACATAAGAATGGTGTTATTGAAAGGTACAAAATGCCAAAGACATCTTACCAAGCACAAAAGAAAACAAACCAACTTAAAGAAAAGAGATGTCTCAAACAAAAGATGATGATAAACAGAAAAAAAATAGACCTGGTGGAATGGGAATAATTTTCATCACTAAATTTTTGAGCATCCTAAACAACTTGATGCAATTGTCAGCCGCAAAATTAGCATCCATTACATGATATAATATAAAACTCGATCTCACTCATGGGACAACACGAAGGCTCACTTTTTCGGGGCAAATGAATTGCTCCAAACTACATACAAAAATTATACATCTCTGTTACTTAATTTTCAATTTTGGTACCAAATCATACTACTTATGCAATACCATAGTTCACAGACTCAGAATTGGAGAGTACTTGGCAAGCTCAAAGTTTTTGACTCAGCAAAAACTTGGCAACTTAGAAAGTACTAAAACTTAAAATTTCTTATAAAAACATTTTCTTTTGTAAAATTCAATTACAAAATGTAATCACTTAAAGTCTGACATCTCAAAAAAGAAAATGCATAGTTTTATAGCCAAAAAAATGTGTGAAAATTGTGCTTTAACCAGCACTTTACCCACATTTTTTTGTGTGTCTATAAAAACTCGTGAGTTAAACTTGTAATATTTGCGGAACTTAAAAATAGAGGGTACTCGGCAACTTGGAGAGTACTCACTAGGTTCGCAAACTATGCATAATACAATGGAAAAACATAATTATATATTGGATCACTCATTATAACTTATTACACTAAACCTTACTCTACAATAATAAGTTAAAATGTATACCAGAACCAAACCAGAAACTACTAGATTTTTTATGCATGACAACATTTACAATAATGATAATGGAGATGCTAAGAACAATTACAATACCAGAAAAGCAATCTATTAAGGCTCAAGATATGCTTATAGTAAGAAATCCTTATATTATATTACATTCCCCAATGCTAAAACAAAATGACAAAATAAACAAAAATTAAAAGAAATCCTAGTAAAGATGAAGCAATCATTTCTTTAATAACTCCCACATATGAACAAAAATAAACAGACAAAATACATGTAGTTTGTATTTTGTATTTATAGCTATATAAAAACTGGAACATATATCCAAAACCTTAAGAGTATCACAACTAGCATATGGTAGGGACCACTTGTATACAAATAAAATTTCCCTATATTTTTAAAATATATATCTATAGCTGTCCCCTTTGTCATCCCCTAAAAATGGCCTCAAAAAATCCTGTCCCCAAAACACGTCCCTACATCCCAGAACTTGGTGGAACATAGAATTACAGCCATGGCCCCATATGAGATTGCCTTAGCTGAGGCCGAAGCCTTCCAAATTGAAACAGCTGCGACGATTCAGCTGTTAGACTACTTGAAAAAAATAAGGAACATGGAAGTTTAACACTAGCCCAAAAGTATGGTATGAGAAAAGCTAAATATAAGGAAAAACACAAGGATGAAACAAAATAACAAGTGGATGAGTAAATGGAGAATTAAAATGTAAGAATGCACAAATGTAAATGCAATAATTAAAACACATGTGAGAAAGAAAGTCAAAGCAGTGATGTGGACAAAGCATCTCAAGAGAAAAATAAAATATTATGCCACAAAATTCAATCTCACATGTGACCGTGAGCAAAAGCACTCTATCGAGGCAGATATAAAATTGAAAGCTAAAATGCTAATTGCCCAATTAAAAAATAGCTCGCACCATCTTAGGTACAAAACAAGGAGGTGGAAATCACCCAAAGAGGAGTGAATTGACAAGGTTTGTTCTCTCTCACACCAAGGTTGGTACAAATAGAATGGCATTACATCAAGGATTGTTTTGCTTATGAGAACATTCAAGCCAAATATGCTAATATTCTAAAAATTGAATCTGAAATTACTTTATTGGAGAAGCGAATTGTGAAGATGAAAGATTACTTGATCGAAATCCATAGCATTAGAACCATGATCAGCAAAGAAATAGTCAACAAACAGAAGTAGGGGTTGGGGTTTGTTGGTTATTTCATTTAATTTATTTGCTACTTTAGTACTAGAGGGGTAGTACAACTTTCTGTATTTATTCACTTCCAATTGGAACTTTCAGCTTTTGCAAGATCTTGAAAGGTTAAAAAAGGCCCTGAATCAGGCAAATCAAATCCTCTTCAAAACTAAAAGTCCATAAGCTGTGTTCTATACAATCCATAATCATGAACTCTGAGATATTCTGAGAAACTTTCCATGGTCAGCCTATATGAGTTCAACAGAGACCACTAAAGGTACTCCAAACTCAATAATGAATGGAACACAAAAAAAGGTGAGAAAAAAACCTAAAATCTGCAAAACTACAAAAAAGCCCAGCTAATTCAAATTGGAAGATCAGTACTAGATTAAAAAAACACAAAAAAGAAAGAAGAAAAAATTAAAAGCTGTGAAACCCTTTCTCCCTTCTTTGTTCTAACATCAAAATTTCTTTTATGCACATTTGGCAAGAGAAATATGTAATTAGTTGTGAGAATGTGAAGTCCAACGGTCCTGGGACCATTCAGTTCCTCCGTCTGTTCATTTCTTTGTTGTCTATTCATATTCAAAGAGCTAAACAATTGTATAAATATGAGTGCAGATTGGATGGATTGTATCTATGAGAAGTGAGTAAAGATATTGCCCTGATTGAAGAGTGGATGTAACCATTTTGGTGAACCACTATAAAATAGTTGTTTTGTGTTGTGCTTTTGAACCTCTATTTCTGTTTTCGAGTTCCTTTTTAGTTGCTCTTTTATTTTTAACAAATGGTATCAGAGTTGTGGTGGTTGATCAGGTGGCATGAGAGATTCAAGTTTGAGTAGGAGCAATGTCGGCTAAAGAAGGAAAGGTCAAAAAGTTCAATGGCTGTAAGTATCAGTTACGGAACATGCACATGAAGGACTATTTATATCAGAAAGATTTGTGATGACCATTATATGGTAAAGCAAAGAAACCAGCAGTCATGTTAGATGAAAATTAGGATATTCTAGATAGAAAAGCACTGGGAGCCATCGTGTGCTTATCCCCTTCTGTAGTGTTTAACATATCCAAGGCAACCACAACTGTTGATTTGATGAGTGTATTGGGTAAGTTGTAAGAAAAGCCCTTAGCATCAAATAAGGTATTTCTATTAAAGTGGTTGTTTGATATGAAAATGGTTGAAGGTAGTTCTGTAGTGAACCATTTAAATGAATTTAAAACAATTACCGGTGAGTTATCTTTTGTAACTATTAATTTTGATGAAGAGGTTCAAGCTCTTGCAACCTTGTGTTCTTCGCCAAAAAGCTGGAATAGCTTGGTTATGGCAGTTAGTAACTCTGTTTCTGGTTCAAATACATTGAAATTTGATGATGGTGTTGGTGTAATCCTAAGCAAGGAAATGTGAAGGAAGAGCACAGGTAATACTCCAACATCGGGTCATGTTTTGAATGTAGAAGACAAGGGAAGTGCAAAAGAAAGAGATAAGAGTCCTAGCAATCGTGGGAAATCACGAAGAAGATCAAAATCAAAAAATAGAGATGCTAGTTGCTGGTATTGTGGCAAGCAAGGCCATATCAAAAGGAATTGTCGGTTTTATAAGAAAGCTGAAAATCAGTCAAAATAAGATGAAGCCAATGTAGCATACCAAGAAGATGCAGGTGTTCTTATTTTAACCTCGGAAAAAATTACAACCGCTGTTTGGGTGCTTGATTCGGGAGCATCATTTCATGCCACTCGATGCAAAGAGTTTTTCAAAAACACACAAATCAGTGACTTTGGTAAGGTTTTTCTTGGTAATAAAGATTCTTATGATGTTATTGGCAAAAGGGGATGCTTTGTTAAAGCTAACAAATGGAAATAGTTGGCTGCTACAAGATGTTAGATATGTTCCTCAGCTGAAACAGAATTTGATTTAAGCTAGACAATCAGATTTTCAAGGGTGTGAAATCATTTTTGAATCCGATAGATGGAAAGTAAAAAGGGGGCCTTGGTAATTGCTCGGGGTAGAAAATTAGGCACCTTTTATATAGTAGAGAGTCACCTTGAAGTGGGAGTTGTTCTGCAGCAGAAGGCAAGAGAAGCGGTAGTCCTTGATGAGAAGTCTAGTATACAGCAAAGTGGGGCTAGTATCATTGTGACTGTTGGTATTGTTGGTGACAAAAGAAATGATGCTGTTTCTGGTAAGAATGGAAAAATACCTCCATTGAAAGTGGTAGTGGACCCTGATTGGGATAGATCAGCAAAAGAAAGTAAAGCGCCTGTTGAGGAGGAAATTGAGAAGATGGTTCAGGATGCCATCAGAGGACTGGACTAAACAGAATTTGGCAGGCAGAGATGTCAACTATGTGTGGTAGGTTGACTGGTGGAATCAACAAAGCAAGCAGACCGAGGTAGTAATTGCTCCGAAAATGGCTAACAATCTTCTAGAATTTTGAAACCCACAAAAACATTGTATTTTTTCATCATACCATAGTTAGGGACCTTGACAAACATTTTGAGCCTTACAAGAAGGTGCTCAATGTAAGGATGAGGAGGAATTTCGCTTTCATTCAAAATGAATCACCAAAAGAATCAACAAAGGCTTTGAATTCCAACAGCACATGTTAGATAAGATTATATATGTGGAGTATGCACAATGTGATGATGGCAATAGGGCAAGCTATGGGCATTCCACAGAAAACTGTGATGCTTCACTTAGGGATTTCTGTTTGCAGGGAGATTCGAACGCAGGGGATTTTGCAACCAATGATGAGAATCAGATATCATGAAGTTATAAATCATCAGCGGGTCCTCACATGGAAAGAGAATGCCTTCCTATAGTGGTTCTTCAGAGGAACGGGCTGAAATATTCCCTTTCATACCGTGAAGTCATTATTGTTGATGGATCCTCATTGTGTGCAGCCCTTCATCACAGCTCAAGTGTGGCTCCTGTAAATGTTTGTCATCTGCAAAAATGAAAGACCTGCCTGGATGTCATGTCCCCTCTCTAGTCTGACCAGCAGAGTCATGTGAGTTAGCGTATCATGGGGGTCTCGTAGGCTAGTAGTTGTGGATAGAGACTCATACAGGATAACCAGTGACTGGACTTGGCTTTACAAGCAGTTTTGGGAGTCAGTTGGGTGCAGTTCTTTGATTTTAGGGGGTTCCCCTACTTTTTAGGAGGTTGTGGCAGTTTCCAGATTTGAGGTTCCATGGGACCATTCTATCGTTTCAGTTTCTAGATGACAGGGTGTGTTTCCTAGTTTCTAGGGACATCCCTAGATTTTAGGGGAGGGACTGCCAGTTGACCCATCTCATCCGATATCAGTCACAGACAGGTGACATGGTCAGTTTCTTATTTTTGTAGTTGATTTGGGCTTTCATAAGCTTAAAGGGAAATATTTTAATATCTCCTAAGTTGGTAATTAAATAAATTATAATAAGGCTATTTATATAGCCATTGCGGAGTAATAAGGAGATATCTGATGGATTTGGACACATATACCTATGTATGCGGGCTCGTTGGAAAGTTCTTGAATTATTATAAACTATTTTCACTATCCGGAGGCCATTTGGTGCCATGAGTTATGACATTTTGATAAAGTAATGCTTTTTTCTTAAGTTTGGACGACTTTAATTGGGAAAATGTTATTTTATTATATTTTATTTAAAGTGCAAAGTGTAATTTCACTTTAGGGTTCGATTTGCACTTGGAAGGGGATATAAGGAGATGGAGACCTAATTTCTCATTATCTTTTGACATGTGATATTTGTGAAAACCTAAGATTGCTCTGGTGGAGCGATTCAGAGGCTTGGGACGAAACCCCTAAGTCTAGATTGTTGGGACGCAAACCTCAACAAGGATTTGGTGATTCAATATTGGAGTTGGGAAGTATTATACTCTATGGCAAGGATCGACATTCTTCATAGCACCAATTATCAAAATGAGATCATATTCAGCTGGGCAGCAGCCTATTCCAGTTTGGACGTTTTTCCAAAGGCAGCTCGAGCTTATATTCTGGGCGCCATTCTTTCTTAGCAGCCAACATTTTGCAGTTTGGGGGTATTTATAAGGGTTTGTGACAACAAGCTCTTCATCTTTGGTGATTGCAAAACATTTCTATAGCTGGCATCAAGTTTTGTGGACAGCCACCAATCCATTTGATACATTTATTCCTTGAATACAGAAATCTGAATATTATGCCTAGTACAATTTGAATAATTCTAAGATTGTTAAGTGATTTTAATTTATATGAATGCTGCTTATCATTTCTAGTTCGAAGTTGTTTGTTATTTATCATTTACTTGCATATATCTTCAAAAACACCAAAAAAAACAACAAAAAACTTGAAAACAAGAAAAAGCAAAAAAAAATCAGAATTCAACAAAGGTTAATTCAGAGGTACAAACGCTGGTCAAAGTCTCAGATTGTAAAACAAATAGTAATTCACAAGGTCACCGGGATTGGGGATCTTTCAGTGGTATCAGAGCCATGATTCTGCCAGCCTATGAATTTAATTAAAATTTCTATGCATCCGGGAAGAGCAAACATACACAAGTATTACACTCGCAGGAGAGCTCGGTACGAGTTAGAATTTGGTCCAGAACAAGAACCCATTATGGAAAATGCATAGGGAGGTGCCAAACAAAACCAGCAGGAGGAGGAAGAGAGAGAGTTGATGCGTACTCTCATCACTACACAGCCCAGGATAGTTCAAACCTTATACAAGTTACAGGATACCTTGGAGCGGATGGAGTTGGATAGACATAGAGACAGACAGGAGCGAAACAGGTCAGTTTCAATTGCAGGAAGTCAACATAGTCATAGATCCCATGCATCGGTTGGGAGCTCCCTTCATTCCCATAGGCAGGAACGACCTCGTATACCTGCTATGGATAGACCTTTGCTTTCACAGTTTATACCCGGTGAGTAGCCGACATAGGTTGAGCCACCCGAGGTGGGATTCCAAGAGTTAGTTATGGCATCCACAGCTGAGTGGAGAGACCTACCTCCAGAGGTTAGGGATGTTTTTCCTCTTCCCTAGTATTGTGCTCAGCGTAGAGATACTACTAGGTTTAGAGGAGACAAGGGCCATAGGCCACAGCACAACAGTGATCTCAATAGGGCCACTAGGAAGATCACACTGGCTACTTATGATGGCACAAGTGGTGTGAGTGCATGGGCTTGGGTGCACAAGCTGGATGTTTATTTATCCTTGAGACCCATGCCTGAGAGAGAGGCCATACAGTTTGTTGTCTTGCATTTAGACGGGGTTGCTTATGACTGGTAGCACCATGGGTTAGTCACCCAGGATCACGCCATGGTCCATTCCTATGCAGAGCTCACTGAGCGGCTCATTACCAGATTTGATCGTAAAGACAGAGAGCTTTACTATAGGGAGATGGCACATCTTAGACAGTCAGGGCACGTGAAGACTTATGTTAATGAGTTCCAATGTATTGCAGTCATGGTACCGAATATGCCTTAGAGGCGTATGGTGATGCTTTTAATAGAGGGATTGCAGGACAAGCTTAAGGGGTTGGTATGTGCATTCAGGCCAGTCACCCTCAAGGAGGCCATTGAGGTGACATTGAGACTAGACACCACTCCTACTTCTTATCAGACAGATAAGAAGCCATTCAGGGATTCTCGGCCTCCACAGAAGACCGACACCTCCCAGGGTAGAGGTGCACCATCTTCTAGACCTCCCAGAATGGACCAAGAGACGAGGAATGATTTGAGAAGGAGGAAACTATGCTTCTCCTGTAAGGAACCATGGGAGCCTGGACACCGTTGCCTTGGTAAAGGCAAAGTTCATTTGATTGAGTTGACATCTAAGATGGGAGATGAGGAGGTACCTGATACTGATACTGATACTGAGGATAGTTTGGAGGAGATTGAGCGGGAGCACCAACAGTTGGAGTTAGACACTCCTGAGCCCTTGGCGTTAGCCAAAGTGACTATGGCTACCCTCTCCATTTACCCCAGGTTTCACGCATTTTGTTTGAAAGGTACACTTCAAGGCCAGTGGGTTATGAGCTTGGTAGACACAAGAGCCACACACAACTTTATTGATCAGAAGTTAGTTGATAGGCGTGGGTTGCAGTATGAGGAGTTTGCTGGTTTTGGAGTGAAGGTTGCAACTGGTGCAATGTTGGGCTGTACCAAGAGGATTCCTCAATTGAGCATTCAGATGGAGGATTATGCTTTGACAGATGACTTCTATGTGCTACCGCTAGAGGATTATGATGTGGTTTTGGGCATGCAGTGGTTACAGGGCATTGGGCGATACATCATTGATCACCACCGTATGCAATTAGAGTTCCTTTCTGGAGGGAAGAAAACTATTTTGAGGGCAGCTTCAGATGGTGGACCTAGAGAGGTGTCTTCTCACAAGATGGAGTCTATCATTAGACATGATGATGCAATTTGGGCTACACATTGTTATGTGAAGTCCAAAACACCTACACCTCAGGATGGCAAGGTATTTCATGTTGATATACAGTCAGTGATGGACCGGCATGGTCGAGTTTTCGATGATATACCCCCTGGTGTACCTCCTGATAGAGGGTTTGAGCATGGGATAGAGATGGAAGATGGAACTAAGCCAGTAATTACCACTTCATATCGTCATCCTAGAGCATACAAGGATGAGATTGAGAAGACCATTCATGAGTTGTTGGACATGGGATTCATTCGCCCAAGCTCTAGTCCTTTTCCCTCTTCTATGGTGTTGGTTAAGAAGGATGGGACTCTGCGAATGTGTATAGATTATAGGGCCTTAAACAAGAAGACAATCAAAAATAGATATCCCATTCCACGGATTGATGAGTTGTTGGATGAGCTTCATGGAGCTATCTACTTCTCTAAGATTGATCTTCATTCAAGCTATCATCAGATTCGTGTACGGGATGAGGACGTACACAAGACTACCTTCTGTTGTCACTATGGGTATTATGAGTTCTTGATGATGCCTTTTGGTCTCACAAATGCCCTTGCCACTTTCCAGTCATGTATGAACCATATCTTCAACAAGCAGCTGAGGAAATTGGTTCTAGTGTTTTTTTATGATATACCGATTTACAGTCGTACATGGGAGGATCATCTCAGGCACATAGAGGAGATACTTAGCATCACGGAGAATCAATCTCTATTTGCTAAGTTGTCCAAATGTGAGTTTGGACTTAGAGAGATTTTATATTTGGGCCATGTGATCAGTGCTGATGGGGTGAAAGTGCATGAAGAGAAGATTCAGGCAATTTGTGATTGGCCCTATGCCAAGAACATTACTAAGTTACGTGGATTCCTTGATTTATGTGCCTACTACAAGAGGTTTGTGAGGGGATTCTCTCAATTAGCATCACCTTTGACAGATCTCATGAAGAAGGGGGATTTCGGATGGACAGAGCAGGCACAGGGAGTCTTTGACAAACTCAAGGAGGTTATGAGCACTTGTCCGGTTTTGGCACTCCCTGATTTCTCGCAGCCTTATGTACTTGAGTGTGATGCTTCAAGTGAGGGAATAGGGGCAGTTTTGATGCAAAGCAGACATCCCATTGCCTACGAGAGTAGGAAGCTGCGTGATAATGAGAGATTGTATTCTACATATGATAAGGAAATGTTGGCTATCATGCATGCATTAGCCAAATTGAGACAGTATTGTTGATGTCAGTTTTGTACCACTACATAACATATAGCAATTGAATACTTGATATAGCATACCAAACACTCAACCCTCTCTTGAAAAGTATATACTCATGAAGAATATGAGAATACTCCAAGGTTCCTTACACCTGTGGATACTAACTCAGTTATATTAATGTGATTTGCTGATTAATCACGTAGGCGGGCTTACGTTGTTCACTTGAAAGATGTCAAATTCTCGCTATGACGAGATTTAGCTTTGCAATGTATACTCAATTGATTTTCCAATTTATATCACTTCCAACTTTGCTCTTCAAACTTCAACTACTAAACTACTAGCTTCTTTACTACTACTCCTATGGAATGGAAAGATTGGCGAATGGACGGGGATCAACCTAATGAAAGCTTGCCAGCGGCGTTACCTCCATTGGTGCAATGATTCAAAGGGATACTCTTAGGATTTTCACACTAACACCTATCTTCCAACCCAACTTGAAGTACAAGCGGAAAGATGAAATGCAAGTAGAACTTGGGAGCGATTGGACTAGATTACCACACAAGGCTTCCTAACAAGCCGCTAGGATGCTAGTGGCCTAGTATATAGATCCCTATCAAACATTTACCAATATCACCCTACAACTAGCCATCTACTTCTATTCTAACAACATGAAATGAAATCCTACTTTAATTTGAGATATGAGAAGAAACATGCAATACACCAAAATGATCATGTATATCCACCATGCAAGCCACAACAATGAATAGAGAACAATTTTGATAGTATTTTGGCAACAATTCTCCAACATAAGTCCCCTTTACAAATGAGAACAAATGACCTTATACAGAGGCTCAAAATTAAGAGTGGCCAAGATTAAGGGGCAAAATCAAGGGCCAAGATTAAACCTTACAAACCCTAATTAGGGTTACCATCTTTCAACCAATTACATGAGGGCACCAACTTTGTGGGCCAATGAGAAAATTACAATAATTTGTCAACCAATGAGAACATAGGACACTTGGCATGATTTGATTGCATGCACATGAAATTGCCACCTCATCAACCTTATCTTATAAATTTACTTAATCCTTGAGATGAGGTGAAGCCTTGGATGCTTGAGCTTGTCCTTGGAAACTTTCTCATCACCACTTGAACTTGCTTGTACTTGATGCCCTGACCTTGAAAGAGTGAGGTCTCCATGTACTTGGGGTAATCTTGCCTTAGCCTCGGTGGCTTGCCTGGATGTGAACCTCTTTGTAATTTGAGAGCCTTGCTCTTGGCCACCACCTTGAAATTAAACTTGACCTCATCAACCTATCTTCTCGCTTTCCTCCTTCATTATCCTTGCCTTCTTTAACCTTCAAGGCCTTCATAGTCTTCTTCAACCTATCTCTCAATTGTATCATGTCAATGGTACCGATATTAGTGTCTCGGACTCGCTTCAATTTTGAGAAGAAGGTGGTCTTGGGCATCATATCTTCCTTGTCTGCTATTTTGGTATTAGTTCCCTTTGGGTTCTTGCTTGCACTAGCATCCGCTATGGAGTGGTTCATGCAAGCAAGAAGGGAAAGAATCCAATCAAGACAATCAAGAAATCTGCTTAATGAGCCAACCTTCTTTCAATCTTGAAACTTATCTCCGACACCCAAACAAACAGTCACCAAAGAAAAGATAACAATTGAAGAAAATAAATTAAAAGAACTACCAAATTTTTGCAAATTTGTCCTCAAAAATGGCAGGGCCTGGGCAAAAACCAGTAGCCTCTCCTTGTCAATTTGTCAATTTGGATCTTATATCAATGCCCTTTTCACCTTGGCAAACTCTTCTCCTTCTTCTAAATTTCGTAAGCCCTCTCAAACCAGATCTAGCCCCCAACTCTGCTATAACAAAATCGCTGCCTTTGATCACATAACAGGCCTCTTAAACCAGATCTGCTCCTTCTAAACTTGAAGTTGCAGCCTCCTCAAAGCAATGTCGCAGGCCCCCCAAATATCAAACAATTTCGCTGCTGCTGTCTTTGACAATGACCTGACTTCTCCTTTCACCTTTCGGATCTGCTCTTCCTTATTCAATTTCGCTCCTGCCCTTACACCAGTCGCAGCACCCTCTTCTAGACAAATGTCGCTGCCCTAGACTGCTCCTCTTACTAATATTTTCGCTCCCTGCTCCTCTATGTTTCGCTGCCCAGCCTTGATGGGAGAATGGATGGAGTGAGTGGAGAAGGGGGAGACGCCTCCCTTTATACAATGCGCCCACCTCTAAACCCTTAGGGCCGACCTTGCACATGAAAAACAAAAAGATTTAATTAATGCTTGGATAAAGGGGACGACTTAAAAAAAAAAAAAAAAATTGCATTAAAATTTGGCCATTAACCATTAAATTTCAAAATTCATTGGGGAAATAGGGCGCGCCATCAATAAAGAAGGCCCCCAAATCAATTTTTTATGCCATGCGCCTTAATAGAAGGACCAAAATTTCGATTTTATAGCCAGATTTTTTCAATTTCGAAGCAGATCTGAGATATGTATTGCCCAGATTTATGATTAAAGGCCTGATTTTTTCATTTTATTGGCCCAAATTTATTATTTTCAATGCCCAAAAATTAATTTTCAATGCAGAATTTCAAAATTTTGAGGGCCAAAATTTAAATGCTAATGCCCCAATTTCGATTTTAAAGGCCCAAAATTGAATTTTTTTGATCTCAGATTTTAATGATTTATTTGCCAATTTCACAAACAAAAACCCAGATTTTAAATTAAATCCCCAAAATTTGAAAATTAATTGCCAAGACTTTCAAATTAAGTCAAATTATTTCTTCAAATTAAAGTCTAGATTTGGCAATTAAATCCCCTTTTCATTTTATTTCAATCTAACATCCGAAATTTGCAAAATTAGCCAAAAGACCAACTCCAATTAAAATCGAAAAAAAAAAAAACCCAAGCCAAACACTTCAATTTCATCAATTCAACAATATCATCCGTCTAGGCCTAAAATTGCTAAGGCACCGGGCATCGGGATCTAGAGGAAAAGCCAAGGCCAGTTCGAAAATGGGGGTCCCCAAATATTTTGGGGCAATGATGTGAGACCTCACAACAAGTATCTTGTTGGCAACAAATTTGTGGTGAGAACGGATCACAATAGTCTGAAATATTTCCTTGATCAAAAAGAGCTCAATGATCGTCAACAAAAATGGGTAAGCAAGGTTCAAGCCTATGATTTTGACATAGAATTTATTAAAGGGAAGAATAATACTGTTGCTGATGCACTTTCTAGAAAACCGTCACTTGCTGCCCTATGTTCATTGAGTGAGATTTCAGCAGATTGGAGGGCTCAACTTTTAGTTTAGTATTCCAAAAATCAGCATGCTTGTGAGATCATGGATGGATTGGTACAGGATGATAAATACAGTGTGGCTGATGACATCATCTACTACAAAAACAGAGTTTACCTTGTTCCTGAATCACAGTTGAAGGGACGAATTTTGCATGCCTCCCATGATACTCCTACAGCAGGGCATCCAAGTTATGGTAAGACATATAGGGCGGTACGGGAGAGATTCTCTTGGAAGGGTCTCAAGGATGATGTCTTACGCCATGTTCGTGAATGCGTGACTTACCAGAAGAACAAGTCAAAGCATACTTTCCCGGTTGGTTTGTTGCAGCCCTTACCTATACCGGAACAGAAGTGGATGGGAATTTCGATGGATTTCATTACAGGTCTTCCTCGTGTTCAGGGGAAGGATTGTATTTACGTTGTGGTGGACAAGTTGACTAAATACGCCCACTTCTTTTCGATTGCAATTGATTTCACGGCTTCCCAGGTAGCTGAGTTGTTTTTTAGGGAAGTGTTTAGACTCCATGGACAACAGGTTCATCAGTTCTTTTTGGCAAGAACTTTTCAGGCTCACGGGCACAGAGTTGACACCTAGTACTAGCTACCACCCTCAAATAGATGGACAGACTAAGATAGTTAATAAGTGGATAGAGGGATATCTGCACAACTATGTGTCAGGACAGCAAAAGGCATGGGTGCACTAGTTGTATTGAGCGAATATTGTTATAATACTATGCACCACATGTCCATAGATATGACTCCTTTCAGAGCTCTTTATGGTTACGAAGCATTATCTTTTGTTGATTTGGCTTTGAGTGACAGTAGAGTTGCTTTGGCACAAGATTGGTTACAAGAGAACCAAGATATCATGAGATCTCTCAGGGAGAACTTACAGCATGCTCAGAGTCAGCAAAAGATGTATGTTGATCGGCATAGGACTGAGAGGGCGTTTGAGGTGGATGACATGGTTTTCCTACGCTTACAGCCCTACCAACAGAGCACCCTTAAAAGGGGGGAGCTGAGAAGCTCAAGCCTCATTTTTATGGACCATACAAAGTACTCAAGTGAGTTGGAGAGGTTGCTTATGAGGTTGAGTTACCACCTAATAGTAGGATTCATAATGTGTTCCATGTGTCATGCTTGAAGAAGGCACTAGGGCAACAGATTATCGCATCACCGATTTTACCTCCCTTGGATGAGGAAGGTAAGTTGACTTGTGTTCCTGAGGAGATTCTTGAGGTGAGGGAACGACGGCTGAGAAGCGGGGTGATTCAGGAGTACTTGGTACGCTGAAGAGGACTTCCCATAGAGGATGCCACTTGGGAGGGCGAATCCATTTTGCAACACCCAGCATTTCAGTTACTTGTGGGCAAGCATATCCGAGAGGGGAGGACTGTCATGTCCCCTCTCTAGTCTGACCAACAGAGTCATGTGAGTTAGCCTATCATGGGGGTCTCGTAGGCTAGCAATTGTGGATAGAGACTCATACAGGATATTCAGTGACCAGACTTGGCTTTACAAGCAGTTTTGGGAGTCAGTTGGGTGCAGTTCCTTGATTTTAGGGGGTTCCCCTACTTTTTAGGAGGTTGTGGCAGTTTCCAAATTTGAGGTTCCATGGGACCATTCTATGGTTTCAGTTTCAAGATGACAAGGTGTGTTTCCTAGTTTCTAGGGGCATCCCTAGATTTTAGGGGAGGAACTACCAGTTGACCCATCTCATCCGGTATCAATCACAGACATGTGACATGGTCAGTTTCTTATTTTTGTGGTTGATTTGGGCTTTCATAAGCTTAAAGGGAAATATTTTAATATTTCCTAAGTTGGTAATTAAATAAATTATAATAAGGCTATTTATATAGCCATTGCGGAGTAATAAGGAGATAACTGATGGATTTGGACACATATACCTATGTATGGGGGCTCGTTGAAAAGGTCTCGAATTATTATAAACTATTTTCACTATTCGGAGGCCATTTGGTGCCATGAGTTATGACATTTTGATAAAGTAATGCTTTTCCTTAAGTCTGGATGACTTTAATTGGGAAAATGTTATTTTATTATATTTTATTTAAAGTGCAAAGTGTAATTTCACTTTAGGGTTCGATTTGCACTTGGAAGGGGATATAAGGAGATGGAGACCTAATTTCTCATTATCTTTTGACATGTGAAATTTGTGAAAACCTGAGATTGCTCCGGTGGAGCCATTTAGAGGCTTGGGACGAAACCCCTAAGTCTGGATTGTTGGGACGCAAACCTCAACAAGGATTTGGTGATTCAATATTGGAGTTGGGAAGTATTATACTCTGTGGCAAGGATCGACATTTTTCATAGCACCAATTATCAAAAGGAAACATCATATTCAGCTGGGCGGCAGCCTATTCTAGTTTGGACGTTTTTCCAGAGGCAGCTCGAGCTTGTATTCTAGGCGCCATTCTTTCTTAGCAGCCAACATTTTGCAGTTTGGAGGTATTTATAAGGTTTTGTGACAGCAAGCTCTTCGTCTTTGGTGATTGCAAAACATTTATATAGCTGGCGTCAAGTTCTGTGGACAGCCACCAATCCATTTGATACATTTATTCCTTGAATACAGAAATCTGAATATTATGCCTGGTACAATTTGAATAATTCTAAGATTGTTAAGTGATTTTAATTTATATGAATGCTACTTATCATTTCTAGTTCGAAGTTGTTTGTTATTTATCATTTACTTGCATATATCTTCAAAAACACCAAGAAAAACAACAAAAAACTTGAAAACAAGAAAAAGCCAAAAAAACAGAATTCAACAAAGGTTAATTCAGAGGTACAAACGCTGGTAAAAGTCTCAGATTGTAAAACAAACAGTAATTCACAAGGTCACCGGGATTGGGGATCTTTCATTGGAGTAGTTTGGGTTTTGCCAGATTCTTATATTGACCCTGTCAAAAAGGAGAATATGGATGAGGAGCATGAAGTGGATGGAAGCGATGTTCCTAAAGAAGTGAAAGGTGACATAGACAGAGACATGGAAAACCATATTCTTCCCCATAACGTGGACATGGGCAAGGCCGATGAAGACATTGATGCTGCCGCCAAAGAACTAGAAGATATTAAGATGAGGCTTAAGGAGATGGAAGAAGAAGCAGCTTCCCTCCACAATATGCAGGCCAAGATTGATTGCTCATGCACTCAAGAGGAAGTACAGCAGCATTTTCAGTCTTGTGGCACGGTGAATTGACTTGCAATTTTGACAAACAAATTTGTTCAGCCAAAAGGGAATGCTTATGTTGAGTTTGTCGAACTTGAGACAGTTTAGAATGCTCTTCTTCTCAACAGATCTGTACTGCATAGTCGCCAGTTGAAGGATTTCGCTAAAAGAACAAATGTTCCAGGAATGAAACAGTTTCAAGGATGAAGGTTCAATCCCTATTTTGGATTCCGTCCATGAAGACCTTACATTCCATCATATTGTTATTCTCCTTTTGGTTATGGGAAAATACCTAGATTCAGGCAGCTCATGTGATGCAGGTATGTGGAGTTTGGAGTTGGAGATGGTGTATTTGAAGTGCTCTCTACTTCCAGCAACTTTCATTTAGGGGAAGATAATTTTGACAAGAGAATTGTTGATTCCGACTTGGCATGGAGAAGACTCATTCAAAGCATTCGTAAACAAAATTTGGAGAGGCTTAAATCTTGCAAAGCTTCTCCGGACTTGATTGAAGTGTAACATTAAGAGTGGAAATGCAGGGGATATGTCTGTCCATGGCTGGTCGGATTGGACTTCAAATGGGAGATTGTTACGAATGCGAAGTCCAACGGTCATGTGACCATTGAATTCTTCCATCTATTCATTTCATTGTTGTCTCTTCATATTTGAAGAGCTTAACAATTGTATAAATATGGGTGCAGATTGGATATATTGTATCTATGACAAGTGAATAAAGATATTGCCCGTGAACCACTATAGAACTATTGTTTTGTATTGTGTTTGCGAATCTCTATTTCTGTTTTTGAATTCCTTTTGAATTGCTCTTTTATTTTTAACAATTAGCATATAAAGGGAGATATTGTATGCAATTTTACTTCATTATTGGAGATTTTGATTGTGTTCAAGTGATTAAATTGCCAAATCTGGCTGAGTTTTACGTTGTTTACAACTCTGAGCCTAAAAAATGCCTACTGAATGTAAGCCGATTTCTGTCTCAACAGTACACACATTGCCATGCGAAAACACAAAGTTCGAACTTTGTTAGATATAGAGCCCTCGTGTTTTGTGTGTAGACACGTCTAATTCCAATGAAAAACACAGCTAATTTAGTATATTAAAATAAGTTATAAAACAAAAGACAACGAGAGACAGAAATTCAACGTCTCCAGTCTCAGTAAGCCAGAAATAAATAAATTAAAAAGATTTAATTTCTATTTTCAGATAAATTTGCCAACAAAAATACCCGAGGTTTCACAGCTCACAGTTCCTTATAAGAAAGGAAATACACAAAAAGATCCCTTGCCATGGTCAAATTAAAATTAAAACAAGACAGGAAGACAGTACCAAGCGAAGTTCGCCGTTAAGGATCTCCCTAATTGCATCACCATCGGTTTCAGATTCCACCATATCTTTTACAGCAATCTTGCGGTAATTCCATATGGTGTAAATTTCAGGGTTGATTTCAGCGAGACTAGCACTAATCTCGAGAGCTTCTTTACTATATCTGCTCGAAAATAATATACATCTCAGATCAGACTTTTTTACTTTGATATGTATTCTTAAAACCTTTTTTCTACATACCAGATTTATATGCCCTAATTAACAAATGCGGATTGCTTTTAATGCAGAAACAAATGGATGCTGTGATCTGGATTTAACTTGGCATACATTTTGTCGTGATGATTCTTAAAGAACTGAGATTGCAGGGACTGAAGTCGAGCTGCTTCTGCGACTTCTTTTTCACCATCGCCTGACGACTTTCGAGGCCTCCCATGCATGTTGATCTACTCAAATAAATTTAACTGCTCTTTGTTTTTTATTTCCTGTACACTTCACAAAATAGCCGATGCATTCAAGGCCGGATTGCTTGTGGACTTTGAAAAGGCTGTGAACAAACGTCTACAAGTATATTATGTTGCCTTCGCAATTAAGGTTTTCTATTTAACTGCAGTAACAGTGAAAATGGCATACCGTGCCGTTTTCCCTGCAGTTGCGCAATTGCTTCTCTACGGCTTGCATTCCAAGCTCTCTGGATTTAATCTGCACCTTTCACACTTGGAAATTTTCGCTATTTATAGTTTGTGTTTTCCGACAGTGAACGGTTAACATTATTGTGAATTGAATTTGGGAGTTGACAAGTAGTTTTTTTTAGATTTTTTTTAATTTTTATATGTTTTAAGAGTTTATTCATTCAAATTATATTAATGATATAACGATCCAGATTGGGAAGGGTTAATGATTCATTTTGTGTCTATCTATTTGGATTGTGATTTTTAGTTTCTCTTTTTTTATTTAAAAAATATCTATTTTAAATAAATAAGATATTATTTTTTTAACAAAATATAATTAAACAATTACTTTTCTATAATTTCATTGGCTAAAATTTTTTAACAGAATGAACCCCTTTTTCCGAAAAGTTCCTATAAGCGAAGTTGTTTCTAGGAAAAGGAGGGTAGGAAAAGGTCATGCGAGCCAAAATGGTGGATTATGACCAGTCTGTAAAGGCAGTTTGTCAGATTTTTTCATTTTGATTAATGTTCATTTTTATGTATGGAAAAATAATATCTTTCAGTCATTTTTATTAAAACAATTTTTTTTGTAATCTCTTCTTTGGAAATTAAGATTGTGAAAAAAAACTTTGAAGATTGTAGAAAAAAAACTTTGCAATTATTTTTATGATTGGACATGTTGATTGTTAAATTGATTATTATTATTGCAAATAAAGATAATATTTTTTAAATTCTTATATTATTACATTATCATTTTTAAAAAATTAAATTTTTTTATATGTGAATTTAAAGAAGTAGATGTTAGAATTATAAAAATCATTTTTAGCAAATTAATTATATAATTTTAAAATTAAAAAAATCTCTTATAAATATCTTTATTCTAATGATTGGTAGAATATGACAGATTGTAAAATATGATTTACAATGTGCAGAGTTTGTGAAGTAAAGATCATTTTTAATTTCTATAATTTCTATTAAAATTTAGTGATTAGTATTTTTATTTCTACTTAAGTTCTTAAAATCTTTACTTTACAAACATTTGTTAGGGTTGAAATAAAAAAATTACTCTTTTAAAAATAGATATATGAACCACCAAATTTTACATAAATATTCTAATTGAAGATCAATAAATTCATACCAATGAAGCTAAATTGAAATGAAATCTTGAAACATGGTTGATACGCGAAGTAGTCCATCCTAACCATTTATGTATTATGACACTACATAAGTAGCATATATCCATTTAATCCTCAAATGTTGAGTGGCATTAGCTTGTTCCTTCTACTTTTTGTTGAAATTTTGAAATCAACTTTCTAGCACTATGTGAGTTGTTCTAAGGGAAAAAAATAGTAAATTTTTAGAAAAATTCTATCTTGAAAGCAAATAAACTTATTTCTAAAGCATGACAGCTAGTGTTTTTAGGAACTAAGAGCATCTTGAAAACACTGCAATTTCTAGCAACCTATCAAAAAAAAACACTACAATTTCTAGCCTTTAATCTGCACTAACAAATGACTTTTACAAAGCTCATTTAAAAATTCAAATTCATTTGCAAGATTAAGCAACCCTTCTAAGATTTTTGGCAAGAACTTCGCTACTCTATAGCCTTGTTTAAATCTGAATCGTCATAGTTCATGAGTTTTAATTTCAATTGTATAATAAGATGGTGCATTTAAGAATCGGTTCAAGTTCATTCAAATTGTTTAGAAGTTATTATGTACAATTAGAAATCTATTAAGTCTATATATAGAAATTAATTGTTAAGTCAATAAAAATGGTGTTTCGATATTTAGGAGGATAGTATATGATTGTTTATTGTTTCAAATAATTGTTTGTCATTATAGAATTGGTTTATTTATGAGTTTGACTAAAGAAGACTAGACACTATTTTTTCAAATGTGATGTGATAAATTAAACCAAATTTTGAAAAAAAATCCAAGGTTAGGAAATGGCAAACACACCAAACAAGTTAGACAAAATTTTGGAATAGGGTTTGACCTAGTGTGCAAAAAGTTTCACACGCATTTTTCATCTAAGGTTGTCACAAAGAACCCAATAGAAAAGCTTCTTAGGGAAGCATTTACTATTTTTCAAGGGCTAGGACATGTTGGTGTCAAGTTTTTCTCAAAATAGAGTGTTTCAAAAATGAAAACAAGGAAGAAGTGAGGAAAGGAGGAGGTGATAAAGTGTTGGAGAATATTGAAGCCCTTGCAACAATTGAGAATGAAGTTTTAGAAAATGACATAGATTTTGTTGAATCTATTGCACCAAAACCCAACTAACCATCCCAAGAAACAAACATGGACAACAAATTGATGGAGAACATGAACAAATTTCAAGGTAAAATTGTAGAATTTACACTTCCTAATGATGTGGTTGAGTGCATAACTGGATATCAACATAGATTTGTGATTTTGTTTTTCTTAAGGGGCATTTCATCTGAAAGGCATTTTTATAAATGGGCTAAAGCAAATCGGGAGAATAGGGATTGAGATATTGATTACTTGAGGGGGCTAAGAAAAGGGTATATTACTTGCACTTCCAGATCTATAACTCATGCTCATTTTGTCCTTCAATATGGCACATGAGTTATTTATGGACAAATATGCTACTTGTAGACTTGGGCACTTGAGTTTCACCCTAAAGGTCCATCTAAATCAAAATATCCCATGTAGATTGAGTTACCCTTCTTAAATCTTATCTTTAGACTTATCTTAAGAGAAATAATTTCACAACTCTAAAGGGTTATGTTGTGTAAAAATAATATAAGTAAATTTCCTAGCTTAAGGGTTCACCCTAGGACATGTGTAGAAATGGACTTAACAAATTAGTCACTTGAAATTTTTAAACTAATTGGCTCAGGATTTGAATTTTATCAGCCATGAATATACTTGGACAAGCCTAATGCATTCATTTATTGTCATTGAGAAGGGCATTTGATATGAGACTATCCTATAAGGAGAAACAAATACTCTCAAGCTAAAATGGTTGCTACTGTTAGCACGCCATCTAATAATGTTGAAAATCAAAAACTATTTGTAAACCCTAATCAACCCAACCACTAGTCTAAGATCTAAAAATTAAACTCAACAACATATCAATGCTATTCTCCATGAATACAAAGAAAAAAACAAACAAGATTATACCAATTGCAATCATGGAACACTTGACTCCATTGTTATACTATCCTTCAAGGATCGTGTATTGAATGATATTTGCTACAAGATGCAAGATAATGATGATGATAGCAAGATGTTAAGAGTTCTCTAAAATACCAAGATAGTTTTGTTCACCTTCCATTCAAATGAGGAAGAGATATGTTCTTTTATAGAAGTCCTCATGAAAATCAAGGGTTGAGATTAAGAGGTAAATAAAAGAATGGAGAGGATTAGAGGGTGGGTAAGAAATAATGAGAATATGAGGTTAATTTGAAATGGAGAGATGAGACTAAGTAGCAATTAAAAAATATTAACTTTTAGTAATACATCACAAAATGCATTAAGAGATATGAGAGGAAAAAGAAAATGAACTAATTAAATAAGTAAAATTATTCATTTAATTAATAGAAAAAAAAGCTCAAATAAAGAGACGCCTACGAATTTAGAGTTCATCCATGTGAGTGGAAATCATTGGTTAAGAATAGAAAGGAGAGGATAATAAATCAATTAAATAAATAAAAGTATTTATTTAATTAATAGTAAAAAAGAGAATGGGAAACAGATAATCAAGTAAATAAAATTCATTTATTTAATCATGGGATAAAAATACTAGGGCTCATTTAGTTGCTGGAATTGACCTGGAATTGGAAAACAAGAATTGGTGAATTGGTATAGGCTAATTCTAATTTTGGTCCAGAATGAGCATTCTGCCAATCCACCTCAGAACCTGAAATTAGAATTGAGGCATGGAATTGGAATTGAGAATTCAATTTTGAGAAGGGAAACCAATTCCCATTTTCCAATTCCAGGTCAATTCTAGCAACCAAATTAGATATAAATAAGATTTTGATTAGTAACACATTTTCTAAATTTATCAAAGCGTGATGTAAACTCTACGGAAGATTGCTAAACTTAGGGCTTCATGCGACCTACTGGTGAAGCTAGCATATGCTCCTCTTTGACGTTTCAAGTGAAGATCCTCGTCTCCTTCTACGAATTGTCTCTTAGATCAAAGGAAAAAATCCTTCTTTGTTGTTTCCCAGGATTCATGCACTTCTCATGTGAATGCTTTTCCAACTAGGGCACATCATGGGGTTTCCAAGACCTGTGCACATGAATGTTTTCCTCCCTAGTATGTGCTTGACTCCGTTGGAAATGTCCTTTCTCTAAAGGTGGGAATGAATTCATCTCAGGTTTGGGGGATAAAGCCTGATGATCCCCATAAGGGGGGTGCCAAGGCTCCCATGCCCTCTGCCCCATGACTTTCTTTTCTATCCCCACTCAAGGTGGTGTTGAGCAAGGAGATTGAGTCTGAGATTTCAAAGAATGAAGACTTCTTTACTAAGCATGGTTTAATCAAAAGATTTAAGGATTTATGGCCAAGTTTTTCAAAACTTCATCATTGGATCTCTGCAACTTGGTAACCCATTCTAAAGGATGACATACAAAATTATCCTTGCACAAGAGGGTTATTTGTGGTGGTATTCGATGATATACATGATAGGAAAATAGTTCTCTATGACTACCAATGGGATCTGGAGGAGCACCTCTTGATGTTGAAACCTTGGCACTCATCCTTTGACCCTAATACAGAATCTTTCTATGTAATTCTAATCTGGGTTAGACTCCCAAATCTACCTCTGTAGTTCTTGTTTGAATCCTATTTTGAAACTATTGGTGATTCTTTGGGAAGATTTCTGAGTGTTGAAACAAGGTCTTCAATGTATCTTCACACAACTTATGCTCGAGTGTTGATGGAAGTAGACATCACCAAAGATGTTCTTGAGGAACTCTCCCTTCATAATTCTAGTAAATGCTAGAATTAGATCATTTACTATGAAGGTATTCATTCTCATTGTCATAGATGTTATAAGGTTGGTCACATGGTTGCTCAATGTTCCAAGCAAAAGAAAGATAGCTAGGTTCCAACTTCATGGTGGAGGGGTGTCTCTCCTTATCACTATTATGTGGAAGAGGAGGTTTCTTTCCAAGAGAAGAAGGATGTGGCCCAGGAGAACATATCTCATAAGGATCTGCCAAAGTGTAGGGATGATATGCTTGATCCCTCAAAATGCAAGGTTGTGCCTTTGAGCCCAATGATGGTTCCCACCACTAACACCTTTTTTGAGTCTCTAACTAGTATAAATGATAGCCTCAAGGATGTTGTTCCCCCCTCTTCAATTGGGAAATTGTGTGGGCACTCTTCTATTATGCCCACTTGGGGAGGGGATCCCTTAGAGGAAATGTTGGGAGATGATGGTGATGGTGAAGTCTGGACTGTGGTGCAGTGACGGAAGAAGGAAAATGAGATCCTATTCAATATGCTTCTCCATTCTCAATCCAAATGCAGAGAAAAATGTGTGGAGAATGGATCAAGACCTAGTTAATGGGGTCTCTCTTGTAGCAATATGTGTGGATTGTTAGGGTCTGGTTGACTATTTCCTTATGTTGTGGGGTTGTGGGAAATATATGGTATGTTAGTTTTTTGTTGTCACCTGTTTATGGGTGCATTTGGCTTTGAGTACGCTTGACCTTTTGATGGTTTGTCAACTAAATTTGCAATTGGAGATATAATGATCCTTTTTTATTTTAATGTAATGGGAGTTGGATCAATCCAACTATTTAATTACCTAAAAAAGACTAATGAATTAAATAAATAAATAATAAATATTTATTTCACTAATAGAGAAAGAGATTAATGAATTAATTAAATATATTTAAAATATTTATTTAATAGAGGATAGAAAAGGTCAATGAAAATAAAAATAAAAATATGTATTTAAATAATAGAGGAAAGGCTTGGGGTTCACCTTGTAGTACAATGGTTGGTTGTAAGCTGCATTAATGCGAAGGTCATGAGTTCTAATCACATGCAAGTCCTTGCATTGGGGGTGAATACGTTGTTGATGGAATGAAAGATGCATAAAAGCCTGGTTGGTGTGCAACATATAATAGAAAATAGTGTGTATGACAATATTGTTGATGGTAGTCATGCGTCCACAGTAGAAGCATACCTGGTCAAAGTACATTTGTAGTAGCCCATCCCATTTTGGTCTTGGCCAATGTGTTTGGTATTCACTAACGTCAATCACGGGGAGTTATAAGGACTTTATCACTGAGGGGAGCTATAGGGAGATTGATATGAGAGGCGTAAGGAGATATTTTCCATAGGGAGATATAAGGAGTCTAGTGTGGGAGACATGTGTGTATAGAGTGGTGAAGAGAGAAGGTGGTGCTCATGAGGGATAAGGAGTTTCAAAGAGATGAGGTTGAGTAGGGAGGAATAAGGTGTGGGAAGAGAATCAAGGTGGTATATATAGAGAATGTTAGATCTTGGAGGCATTAATACCCTGGCAACCACACAAATATTACCATGGTGATAGGGTCCCCCAGATGTTACCCCACTAATTCAAAGCTCTAGTTAAAAGTGATTACCGATCAAAAGAAATTAGAGAAAAATGCTAACGAGTTATTTAAATAAATAAGTAATAATTATTTAATTAATAGAACAATAATGGTAAAATAAATAAACAAATAAAATATTTTTTTTAATTTAGTGGGGACAAATTTAAGTGTCTACATCATTAGTTCAAAACAATACTCAAACTACTATTATGCCTATGAAACTCAAGGAAAATGTAATATTCTTGATAGAAACATGAATAATGATAATTTCCCCTCTTATAAAGATTTCATTATGACTGATGATTAGAGAATGGCCAAGAAAATGATAGAACCTTCAAAATTCTTTAATTCTTGTAATGGTTAGATCCTTTTTCAGAAGAATTATTTTTCACAAACTCATATTGTTGCAAAAAACAAATACCTTGAGTCATAATCATCTTGTGCAAGACAAAGGTCTCCTTCTCCACCTATAAGTACAAGGGCCTCACCATCTTCTATGAGACAAAGATCAAGGTATCCCCTTACAACTAAAGAGAATAACTCCTTTGATCTAATCATTTCAACTACCAACTATTTTGATGTTTTGCCACAGGATGAAGATCCTTCTAGTTTGTCCAATCATAAATCATAAACCTCTTTATTGGAATGTGAGAGTGATCTCTCTCCCTCATTTCAAATATGAGATCAAGGAGGATATTGTGAAATAGAAACTTGACATTGTCTTTTTGCAAGAAGTTAGACCAAATGGGCCTTGGCTTTATTCTTATCTATCTAACATCTGGAAAATGTTGTTTTCTTTTATACAATGCATAGAGAGTTAAGGGGAGGGGATACTATTGGTTTAGATCCTTGTACAATTTAGTTTGTCATTGATAAAGGAGAAGATCCATCTCACAATTGTGTGTGGATTTTTTCATTTATCAATGGTACTACTCTTCTTACACTCTTAACATTGTCAAAGAAAGATGTGAATTATGGAAATAAACGACCACTAAGTTACCTCATGATGATTGGATTATTAGAGGATATTTCAATATGGTTGAGCATCAAGTAGATTGTAGTTGATTTTTTAAAGTAGAGCAATGAATTATTTGATATATTTGTATTCTATAGAAAATCTTTGGGAATCCTAGACCCTATTCATAAAAAAATTTCTCCTCATGATAAAAATTGGTTTCCTTGGTCTGATTGCAAGTTGGGAGTTGATAGAAAACTTAGTAGGCTTGATAGTTTTTATCTCTCCCAACCTGCAACTATCTCAAGCTTGCAAAGGATATTGCATGAAAGTTGACTACTCTACCTCGCTTTTGATCACTTTCCTATCCTTTGTATTTTTAAAGAGGAAGCTAATGAAATGGACTACAAGTTGTCTTTTAAGCTTAATTCATCTCATTTCAAGATTCCTTCATATGTGGTTTCTTTGGTTGATGCTTGGAATTTAATTCTGAAACTAAAAGAAGGTGAGTCTTATAGAGAATGGTGACAGACTACTATTTCTCAATGTGTGTTATTTTACAATCCTTTGGAAAAAGAATGGCTTGGTAGTGAAAGATTTGCTTATGTCTAATCCCTATAACTTATCTCTTCAAACTTTTGTAGTTGGCATTAAAATGCAACTTCATAAACTTGAAATGTATAGAGGGAAATGGGTGAAAGTTAGGGCTAGATCACACTAGATTTTAAGGAAGGAAACAAAGACACTAAATATTTTTTTAATTACTTAAATTTTAAACATAAGAAGGAATTTATTGGAGCAATACAAGAGGATTTTGGATATATTTGTACTAATATAGATGACATTAAAGCCTTGTTTTATAATTTATATGATTTTTTTTAGAGAGGAATCATATTAGCAAGGTGTTCAATTAACATAGGAAGACAAAATCAAGGATATTATCCCTAGAAAGAAGGATGTCGAATATAGAAAATTCCTTATTTAAGATCTCTCTATAGAAGATTTGGAACGTATTATTTTTTCAATGGCTCCCAACAAGAATCATTGGTTAGATGGGTTTTCTATTGAATTCTACAAAACCATGTGACACCATAATAAGGAAGACTTGAGTATCTGGAAGCCTTGAAACAAGGCTCATTAGGTCCTGATATTAACAAGGGCTTAATCAAGCTTAATCCCACAGGAAAAAAAGAGGATTCTATCTTTGTATGGTATCCAATCACTTTATTGAATACATCTTATAAAATCATCACCAAATCTTTGGCCTCAAGAGTTAAAGTAGTGGTTAAAGGGATTGTTATCCCTAAACAAACTAATTTTCTTGGTGTACAATTATTCTTGATAGCTTAATTCTTGCATGGGAAACCTATGACTGGGCTCAACAAATAGGACAATATGCCTTACTTGTGAAGCTCAATTTTGACAAGGCTTGTGACAAAATGAGGTGGAGAGTTATCATTAAAATGTTGCAATGGTTGGGGTTTGGTCTTAAAATTTGTAAACATGTTCAGATGTTATTCCAATCATCTTGTAATCAACAACTCTCTAACAAATTTATTCCCTTTACAATAACCAATTAGGTAGGGATGTTTGTTATCACCATTTCTCTATGTTCTTATTATTGATGCACTGGGGTATTTATTTTAAAATATCAAAAAAAGAATTTAGTTAAGAGTATTCACACTCCAAACAACATAGTTGTTCTTAATTCTCATTTTGTTGATGACAACCTATTTTTATTCAAAACTCTAAAATAGAAATTAATAATGTTTTGGAAGTCCTTAGGTGATCCCACGAAGCTGTGTCCCACTTTTAGGAGCGAAGCCCCTTTGGGTCGAATTTCGTTATATATTTTCGGCATTTAGTTTTTATTTGTCATTGTTACTGTTAGACTTTGTGGACCCCAAGCCTTGGAGTGAAGCACGTCAGCATGCCAGCGCCTCCTGAGCTTTTTCGACATATTCAGATTGTTAGCAATATCAGGTACACACATTTTTCTCATTTTTTATTGTAAATAATATGTTTTATATTTATTTTAGTTAGTTATTTGTTTTAAACAATTTTTTATTTGTAGAAATGTTAGAAAAATGTAGTTAAATATTATCTAATATGTTAGAAATTGATAGTAGAATGTTAGAAAATCGTAATTAAATATTAGAAAAAGATAGAAATATTAAAAATCATAGTATAAATGTTAGAATATGTTAGAAAATGGTAGAAAATCGTAGTAGTTTGTTAGCAACTGTTAGAAAATATTTACAAAACATTAGAAACCGTAGTAGAAATGTTAGAAAATGTTAGAAAACATTAAGATCTTATAGAAATTATTAAAAATATTTGTTTTTAAATTTCAAGTTTAAAGTTGTAAATATTAGGAATCTCTCTCTCTCACATGTACACGCATTTTTAGTAAATATTAGTTAGTTATTTGTTTTAAATAATTTTTAGTTTGTAAAAATCTTAGAAAATCATAGTTAATTTTTTTAAAATGATCTAGTAGTATGTTGGAAAACGTTAAAAAATTGTAGTACAGTAAGTTTCTAGGACCCTTATTCCTCCCTTATGACATATTAAGACACTTAGGATCCCTTAGGAATCTCAAGATCTTATAATACATATTAGGATGTCATATGACCCATTGATGTACATGTTAGGTTCCATTAATACATACAAGGACTCAATGTTTCCCTCAAGGCTCCTTAAGGCATATTCTAGGATGAATTAATGTAACCAATGATTAATGGACATATTATGAGGCCTACAACCCCTTAAGACATTCTAGGACCATTACGTATCACTTATGACATCTTACTTGAAACATAAGACCCCTTAGGACCCGTACGACCCATTATTATATCTTAAAATATCCTAGGACACATTCATTTATCTTAGCTTCTGTTAATACATATGTGAACCCATCGTTGCCTGCAAGAACCCTTCAGACATACTAGTATCAATTAATGTAACCTAAGATCTCGTAGACCACTTATCACATCTACGACCCATTAACATTGTTGGACCATTATACATCCCTTACAAAATTTTAAGACATATATGACCCATTCAGATCATCAAGACCCATTAACATATCTTAGGTTGTCTTAGGACACATTTATGTATCTTAGATTCAATTAATATCATACGAGGATCCACTAATGTAACCTAGGACCCCTTAGGACCTCTTATGTTACCCCCAACCCCTTAAGACACTCTACCTGACCCTTATCCATCCCTTACACTATCTTAAGACACATCTAGGACCCATTGTTACCCACGACCCCTTAAGACACTCTAGGACCACTTATCACACCTACGACCCATTAACATTCTAGGACTCTTATCTGGATCGCTTAAGACCTCTTATGTTACCTACGACCCCTTAAGACACTCTAGGACCCTTATCTATACCTTAGGACCTCTTATGTTACCCACAACCCCTTAAGACACTCTAGAACCACTTATTGCACCTACGACTCATCAACATTCTAGGACTCTTATCTGGATCCCTTATGAAATCTTAAAACAAATATGAAACCTTAGGACCCCCAAGACCCATTAAAGAATATTAGGATGTCCTAGGACCACTTAGACCACTTATCACATCTACGACCCATTAATATTATGGGACCATTATACATCCCTTACGACATTTTAAGACATATATGACCCATTCGGATCCTGAAGACCCATTAACATATCTTAGGTTGTCCTATGACACATTTATGTATCTTAGATTCAATTAATACATACGAGGATCCACTAATGTAACCTAGGACCCCTTATGACCTTTTATGTTACCCACAACCCCTTAAGACACTCTAGGACTCTTATCTATACCTTAGGACCTCATATGTTACCCACAACCCCTTAAGACACTCTAGGATTCTTATCTATACCATAGGACCTCTTATGTTACCCACAATGCCTTAAGACACTCTAGGACCCTTATCTATAGATTATGACATCTTATGTTACCCACGACCCCTTAAGACACTCTAGGACCACTTATGTTACCCACAACCCCTTAAGACACTCTAGGACTCTTATCTATACCTTAGGACCTCTTATGTTACCCACGACCCCTTAAGACACTCTAGGATTCTTATCTATACCTTAAGACCTCTTATGTTACCCACAATGCCTTAAGACACTCTAGGACCCTTATCTATAGCTTATGACATCT
Organism: Chamaecyparis obtusa; assembly: GCA_027943335.1. Lineage (NCBI taxonomy): Eukaryota > Viridiplantae > Streptophyta > Pinopsida > Cupressales > Cupressaceae > Chamaecyparis > Chamaecyparis obtusa. Next base: position 479,834 of record BSBK01005091.1, read on the forward strand.
TATGTTACCCACGACCCCTTAAGACACTCTAGGACTCTTATCTATACCTTAGGACCTCTTATGTTACCCATGACCCCTTAAGACACTCTAAGACCCTTATTTATAGCTTATGACCTCTTATGTTACCCATGACCCCTTAAGACACTCTAGGGCCACTTATTGCACCTGTAATCCATTAACATTCTAGGACTCTTATCTAGATCCCTTAGGACCTCTTATATTATCTACGACCCCTTAAGACCTAATTAGTACATCTTAGGACCCTTAAGACCTAATAAGACCACTTACATGACCTAATAGGACCTATATTTTATATATTTAGATATTTGTTTCCATTTTACATGCAGTTATAACATGTAATCAATTACTTAATTATTAACACTTAGCTTTCACATGTTATGTATCTAGATGGATGCTCAGGGTGCACCTCAGACTCCTGATATGCAGACCATTTTTCATATTGCTAATACAGAGATGGCTCGACTTAGAGAGTCTATCTGTACGTCTTTAGCAGATGGTATATATAGAGATACTTGTGCTACTATATTGACCAGTTTGGAGACTATGACTGCCAGATTAAGGTCTCACTCATCCTTCACGCCTCAGGTAGTTGAGACCATTTTTAGAGAGTTGAGGGATGAGGTCTCGGGCGATGTTTCCTTGGTGATGATTTAGAGCCTTGTCCCCAAGGAAACCATCAAACGAGAGGTTTTCCCACATTATGAGGGGAGGGCCACTATGAGGGCATATTAGGTCACATAGTGTGTGATTCCTCAGATCGCATGTATGATTTACCCTTGATTTCTTGTAGCACATGGTCATTATCCAAATAATGACTAGATTCCATTATATTTTGCACAACAATTGTACACTGAGTTCCATTTGGGACTCAGGGTCAACTATTTAGATCTCCCAACATATTATGGTCAGGGGCTTGATAGGGTTGTAGACCGTGATCAATATTGTAGGGCTAATTGAGTTGTACAGTCTTGTAGACAACTAGTTGGGGACAGGACTCCAGTAGTGGCACTGGCGATGGTTGTTACTGCACATAGAGTCATCATTGCTTCTCAGAGGGGAGTTGTGGATAGTATAGGATAGATTGCTTCTGCAACCACATCCATCACTTCATATTCAATGGGCAGATACATTTTAACTAGATCGAGTAGAGCCAGATCATCTTCCAAGGCTTCATCTAGTACTACTACAGGTGTGACTGAGGAGACATATAGAGCTGCAGGTCCTCCTGTACCTGGAGAGATACGAGCACTGTCAGGTTATCATAGTCATTTAGATATGACCCTTTAATTTTTGGAGGATCTCCTGCAGGCCTATTCTCATATTGTTGACACGCACAAGATCACAATACATTCAGTCAGGGATTTCATTGCACTTGCACGGGGTCCTGTAGTTCCACTGACACAGGATGCACCATCTACTAGTTAGGCATAGCATAGTGCAGAGCGTTGTGCACCCACAGATTACTCTACAGCTGCAGAGCCAAGTGTACAGGTTGGAGATGTATGCATCACCACTGAGGGCCTAGACACTTTTGATGAGCAGTTGCATGGGTTGGGTTAGCTGGACATTGGCACTAATGTCGGGTCATATATGGATATGTTATTGCATCCAGATGGTTCAGGTTCTACATCACTCCCCTCCCAGCTAGTGTCACCCCTACACTCCTCATTACTAGAGAGGTTCAAGACCTTAGGTGGTGTGGGTGATGCATTTCAGTTGATGATACGATGGTGTAGTGCGCTGATGATCCTCTTGCTCCTAAGACCCAGGTACATATAAAATTTTCTTTTCTTTTTTTTTAGGAGTTTTAGTGAACAATTAAGTGTAGACATGCGTATTGATGTTTGTTCAATGTATAATATTTTGTAGGCATAGTTAGCAGAGCATGTTACCTCTAGTGTGGGCTCAAAGCATCTTACTATGAGAGATCCACATGATGTGACACCTACTAGTGGTCAGGTAAGTTTTAGACATATGTATGTTTAAGCATGCATGTGTACACATGTATTTATATATTTCAAGTACTTTACATAATATATATACTATGCACATGTATATAACCAACTATTGTACACTAAATTTGCAGGGGTCAGTCACTGCTTTACAGCCAGAGGATGCTTTTAATAGGAGTGATTCAGCAAATGTGACACCTAGTAGTGGTCAGGTAAGTTTTAAAAATATGTAAGTTTAAACATGCATTTATAATATTTTAATTATTTTAGATTATTATCATATATGCATGCATTTATATTCATAGGGATTAGTTGTTGTCTCACAGCCAGAGGATGCTCATGGCAGTCGCTTAGAGGGTCGCTCTGTTTGCATGCGCCTAGATGACTCCCTAGTTTAGGACATGTTACCCATATCTTTTATTTGAGACTCATTATATATGTCATTATTATATGTTTGATATTTTCAGTTTATGATTCAAGACATATATTTGATTAGAAACATATATATTTGATTAGATGTACTTATATTTGATTCAAGACATATATTTGATTAGAGACATATATTTGATTAGAGACGTATATTTGATTTGATCATATGATTGGATAATATGATTTGATTAGATTTGATGATTTTATTTGATGATATATGATTTGATTAGATGGTTTTATTTTATTAGATGACATGATTAGATGATATGATTTGATACGATTTGATTAGATGATTTGATATGATTTGATTAGATGATTTGATTAGAGAAATTTATTTGATGATATATGATTTGATTAGATGGTTTTATTTGATTAGATGATATGATTTGATTTGATTTGAATAGATGATTTTATTTGATGATATATAATTTGATTAGATGATTTGATTACATGGTTTTATTTGATTAGATGATATGATTTGATTAGATATGATAAGTAATCTAACTAATTTCATCATTTTTTAGTGTATTAAGGGGAGGTCTTAAGGGGATCTAGAATTAATATCATAAAAAATAACTAGTTAATACATGTAACTAATGGATAATAACTATTCTAACTAATTCTAGAACTAACACATGTCATAAGTAATATAACTAATTTCATCATTTTTTAGTGTCTTAAGCGGAGGTCTTAAGGGGATCTAGAAATCATAAGCATCATAAAAAGTATCATAAAAATCATTGAATAATCAAAACATACATAAAATCTTTAACTAATATGCAATCTATAAAAATCATTGAATAATCAAAGTACACATGTAACTAATTCTAGAACTAACACACGTTGTAACTAATCTAACTAATTTCATCATTTTTTAGTGTCTTAAGGGGAGGTCTTAAGGGGATCTAGAAATCATAAGCATCATAAAAAGTATCATAAAAATCATTGAATAATCAAAGCATACATTAAATCTTTAACTGATATGAAATTTATAAAAAAATCATTGAATAATCAAAGTATACATATAAAATTCTATATATTAAAACCATTGAACCATCAAATAGGTCCATCATATATCAACAAATTATAGTCCATCATATGTTTAAATATATAAACAAAGTATAATGAAATTTAATCCAAAGATATCAAGTAGGTCCTAACACAAGAAATAAGTATACATATTATACTTTTTAGACCAACTCAAGTGGTTCAGACCTTTCATGGAGAACATGTAATATTCTCTCATGATCCTCACTATCTAGTCTCCACTTACGACGTCCACGTTGAGATTGAACTGTATGAAGACAAATGGATGTGGCAGCTACTAGGTGACTATATTGAAACACCTTATTGTTTGGTTCATAATCAACAAAGTGAATAACATGTTGAATTACTTTGATTTTCTTGAAATATGTTCCCTCTAAAATAACTGAACCTATAGGTCACAAATTTTAACAATATATAAATTTAAACAAACTCAATTTGAAATTTGTTAAAAGGTTGAAATTTAAAATTTACAAATTGAGTTTAATATATTGATGTAAACCATATACAAACCTATGGGGAACAACATTCCATCACTTTCTTTAGGTTCAAGTAACTTCATCCTCTCTGCAGTACAACACAGTAAATAATAACCAACTCCTTCTACATTTCCACACTCAACAATCACTGCAAAAACATCTCCTGCAAAGTAAATTTATATATACATGTGTGAGATCTTAAAATTTACTTAGTTCAATCTATAGATCTATCTATCTATCTATAAATGCAGCTCAATGTACTATATAATGTGAAATATATATACTTACCAATTTTGACCAATCCTGAGATATGATTGTAATTGGTAGAAATCAAAGGGACATCATCGAAGTTTTCATCTTCATCTCTATCAACTGTATCAGTAACAACTAGTGGCACTAGATTCCATGTGCCTACATATCCATGGTCTTGATTGATACATTCCTCATAATTGTCAGCAATGTAGTGACAACAAAAGCATGAGTAGTCCCTAGTGTTCAACATCCAATTGTGACAATTCATACTCATAACTGAATGCAAAGATCATATCTTTTCTATCCTATTGCAACCATGCATAATTTTTCTATCCACACCTGAACAAATGTGTATATAATACATTCTATATAAATATAATTTGAATAAAAAATATCATAAAAATTTTAAACACTTTCAAACAATTTTAAAATGTGTGCATACCTTTTATCTCCCAAAATTTTCTATATGGCACCGCCTGAGTCAATCCTGATGACATTTCATTCTCATTTGGTGTGAAATGTGTCTTGCACCATTCAACCACATCATGTGCATTTTTTATATGTAGTCCCTTATAATTCATTTGATACTTTCGTATAGCACGTTTGATGCAACCTCTGACACCATCATGTTCACCTTTTCCATGTCCACTCTCAAAGAAACTCCAGACATGTGGTATGTTTTCATTATGATGATATCTACATAGTGCATAAAATGGTCTCGATGATTTGAATTGTGCAGCACATCCATCTAACCAAACATAATGTTTATCAATTTTTATACCTCTTTCTTTCAAATTTGCAAAAAATATCTTGAAGCAGTGTTCTACATAATGAATGTCATGCTCTCCATCATCACTTATATAAAAATTATATTCCTTCTTGATGACCCATGCTTCAAATGTGCTCTGAATACCATCCAAATCTAATTATGTGTGTCGATAACACACATGTACCATAATAGTAATTTTCTCTAAAAAATAATATTCTGAGTGAATTTCCTTTTGATGAACAAAAGAATAATTTTATGCAAAATCAACAACAAATACAATAGCTCTAGGTGGTAAATTGTCTCTTAGTGTTTGGAATTCTTGTGCTTGCCACTTTGCAAAAAAAGCATGATGAATGTAGGGTTCAATCAATTTTTAAAAATTTTCCATAAATACTCCAACATTTATCTCCTCTTCAACATATTCTAACCTTTTGGATTCTTTCCCAAATTTTGTTTCATTCTTTACATATTTGTAACTCTTGCAATTTACCATCTTTGTTACATCAATATTTTTCTTTTTCAAAGGAAAAAGAGACAAATCAGCACATGTTTGACATATTCCTTTTATGCAATTTATTTGTCTAGCTACATCATCTCTTTTGTCACATAAAATGGATGAGATGAACTCACTTCGTCTAGTAGGAGGAGCCTTTTCAAAACCATAAGTGTCTTCTACAAACTTTCAAAAAACCTAATAGTGGAGATCAAATTCAATATGATAACGACAACAAAAGGTTTCAAACACTTTGTTTGTCCTGATATAATATGGCTTCAATCTTTCAAACAATGTTTGCCCAATCTTTATATTAGGATTTGAACTACAAAATGACACATACATTTCATTTTGTGTTGTGTTCAACCAACCAATGTTTCCTATGATATTCATATTGATTAGCTAAAATTCTATGTCAGATAACATCTCTAGTGTTTGATGAAGGATGTGTATTATCATTCCAAAATGATGTGACCAAATTTTTTATTCCTTCATCAATCCTATCAGAACAAGGAGCTCTACACATGATTGCCCAATTGCCTTCCAAGGTGCTATCATCCAAAAGTATTCTTCTATTAACATATTGTGATATTGTTTTCCTATTAAAACCAAACTAAGATCAAACTGAAGATATATGTCTTTTTCGTCCCATAGTGTTACCTACAATGGATGTCAACATAACTTTTCTTGTAGTGGACTTATCTATAGTTTGAGATTGCTTCCCTAGCTGGTTCAAACCTTTCTTAAGATTTTCAATCATATCAATTTGCATGTCAACAACTTTTCTCTTCTTTGATGATGTGTCTATACCCAATAATTTGAATGCCCCTTCCAACTTTTTGTTTATAAGTACAAGTGAAAGCAATTGAGCTTGTTCAAGTGTTTCAAAATTATCAAATTTAACCAATATTTCTCTTGCTATCATATTCATTGATCTCTTCTTAGCAAGACATAAGGGTTGAACATTAGCAAGTGATCTCAAATTCTCCACATCCATTGTAAGTAAATGATCTAAGTTTCTATAATTAATATTTCTCTTTACAGTTTGAGCTAAATTTAAAAGTTCATTCATACCATTAGGAGCACGTGATGTTGAAACTTCTCCAACATCAATTGTTTGAGCTTTCGTAGGGAGTAATCCTGACCCTTCTTCAATGTGCAATTCTTTGACTTGACTTGACCCTCCTACTTCAGCTTGTCTTTCAACTTCTTTAGTTTTATGATAATATGTCAATGTAGCTTCACAATTTCTTTGTTCAATACCAGGTGACCTTTTTCTAGAAGATTTACTTTGTCTTCCCTTTTTGTTCCCCATTTTTTCGAGCTCCAAAAAATGTCTTCCACAAGATCGTCAACAAAAATTTTCTTCTTCAAAAAATACTTTAATCTAATATTTTTCCTCTCCAAAATGATGCCTTTGAAAAAATAGAAATAGCAATCCTCCTGCAAAAAATGCGTTCAATAATAGAAAATGTGAATTTATTAATTGCAATTCAATATAAAATAGAAATAAAATGTTTTAGTTTTATACCATTCTAAATTTTTTTTACAAAATAATTTCACTAGCTGACTTTGCTCGAAGTACATACTTTGTGAGAAGTACCCAAGGAAAAATTCCGACGGAGTGTCTTTTTGTCAGGATTTTCACTTGAGAGGCTTCGTGAAAAAAATAAAAAATGAATTTCGATATACACAGATCAAGTTAGAGCTATCCAAGTGACCTTATGTCTAAATTACAGTTACTGTCACTTTAAAACTTAATAAACTATGAAATATTGATCCAAAATGAATAAAACCAATTGTATCCTTTAGATATTGAATTTAGAAATATAATCTCGAAAGAATTACATCATTATCATATTTTAAAAAAAGTTATGTTGATCCAAGTGACAGTAACTCCTTAAAAACATAGTTTTTTCACACAAACCACTTTTTGAAGGAGAAGGAAAAATGAATTTAAATGATTTTTAAATATATATATATATATTTAGAAACTAGAAAGAAAATTCTAAAAGACTCTAGTTTACATCATCCTCAAATTCTTAATAGTTTTGCGGCAACAGGTGTTTGAAAGTGAAGTTTTTCTCAGAATGTTGAACTATGTGTCAATGTTGGCCAAAAAGTGGGACACACTATTGTGGGACCACCCCCTTAATTTGTACTGTTCCATTTGGGATCAAAATTAACATATCATAAGACATAATTTCTCATGATTAGTTCTGATCCAACCCTTTATTGGATTATGAAGGAACGAAAAAAATTAAATATGGTAAGATCACTAGATATTTGAGTTTTCCATTTAGTTTGGGAGTCCATCTTTATGAGATGTGGAATTGGTTCTTAGTTAAATAGAGAAGAAAATATTTTTAATTGGGAAAACAAATTACTATCTATGACTAGAAAAATTTAAGTGTTTAATCATATTTTTTGGATTCTCATGTATATTTCCTATCCTTTTGGATGCCCTTCTAAAAGGGATATGATGACCTAAATAGAATAGTGCACCAATTCTTATGGATTTCTTAGATGGGTGTTAGGAATGTTGTTGACATTCATGAGTTATAATTGGTGTTAACATATGATTGTGAAGGATTGTAGAACTGGGGAAGAAGATGTTGAGAAGAATGTTTCACTAAGTGTAGGAAAGAGTGCAGAAGGCATGCGATGATCTATTTTGTGTCTTTGAGTTTGCAAGCTTCTATTTTGATACTAGATAGTGTTGTGGTTCCACAACTATGCTCCCCTTTTAAGCCTCTTAGCTTTAGGGCCCCCCCTCTTCCTAGCGTGTCCTGGGTTGTCTGTCTGCTTGTTGGTTTGGTTGTTTGTTTTTTTAGGTTTAGTAGTTTATCTTTTCGCAGTTTCAGCCTTTCAAACTTTTAGAGGTCCGAAGGTGTGAAGGGTCCGCAGATCCGAAGAGAATTAGCCCGCAGATCCGAAGAGAATCAGCCCTTCGGTGTTTCAAACTTTCAGAGGTCTGAAACCCTAAAGGTCTGAAAGAGTGATTGGCGGAGGTGGCTGACGTCACCCCCGCTGGTGGCCTATATAAGGAGACAAGCCGCCATTTTGACTCACTTGTTCTCTACACATAACCATCAGTTTTTTGAAGCTTTCTACCGCGTTTTCTTCCGGTCTTCAGTTTCATTGGATGTTTGTCTCTGCTTTGTGGTTGTCATCTTCTAGCTTGTTTGAGTTTGGTGCTTTCTTTGCCCTCCCCCTTCTTTTCTTGTTATTATTTTTTGGTTTTGGTTTCCTGCTTCTTTCTTTTCTTTAGTTCGCATTCTAGCTAGGGTTTGCGAGTTCTAGTTGGTCTTATCCTGCTTCGAGGTCGCAAGGTTGTCCCCCTGGACCCCTTAGCCTCAAGTTTGTGAGCAGACCCATTTTCGAGCTCAAAACCCTAAGCCCTAAATGTTCACCATTCGGCCCTAGACACTTTCAGACTTTCACAGTCTGAAAGTGTCAGAAGGATCTCTGCATGAAGAATCATCCAAGTCCCCTCTTCGACGTTTTGGGGTTTCACACCCTAAAAATCATATACCTCTGATTTGCCGAAGTCCAAAATATCATGTCTCTGATTACCGATCCCAACAATCTGACCAAAGGTCCCCCCTTTTTAGCCTTTCGGAGGTCATGTACCCCCAAAAGTCTGAAAGGCCTAAATTAGTTTTTTAGAACCTTTTAAGGGTTAGTTCTTTCAGGGTTGTTTTGATTTTTTATCTCTTTGTGTGATTTGATGTATATTGATTTGTGTCCCTTGGCTCCTTGCAGAAATGGCAGAGAAGGTCAACTCACTAGCCATGAGGTACCAATTCAAAGGGTATCACACACCCTCAAAAGTGGGGAACTTACATGCTGAGATCATGGATACTGACATTGGGAACGTCAGCTAGAATGACTACCTAGTCAAATGTGCACAACTAGTAGGGAGGTCTAAGGACTGCACTTCATTAGTGTATTGTTCTCTGGTAAACACAGTAGCACACCCGGTCTCCATCCTGTCCTCAGATTTAATCAACACTCTGGCAAGTCATTACATACCGGATGAAAGAATGGTTAAGAACAACATGGGCGAAGTAGTTCTAGATCTCAGGCCAGACAATATTGAAGATGTCTTCCACTTGCCCAAAGGGGTCGACAAATTCTACAACTTCTTCATCGGCAAGGGAATGGAGTTCTACAATAAAGATGTCTCATTATCCCATGACATCATGAACAAAGAGTACCTTATACAATCTCTTCCCTGAAATAAGTTGGAGAGGATAGACATGTGGAGAGGGTACATGAAGGAAGACATCCAAGAAGCCATCACTATGATTAGTTGGGTGTATGGACTGCCAAAGTTTGTACAGTTGGAACCATGGATGATCCTACTTATTGAAAAGATTAAAGAGAGATAGGCAAGATTTGATTGGGCCACCATCCTTAGTGAAAACTTGGATCAGTAGTTGATCAAAGTAAAAAGCAACCCGCACTTCTACACGACATCCTATGTTGTGCACTTATTGGCTGCAAGAGCACTGTACCTAGGATTGGTGAAAGTTGGTACTATGGGAGATCAGAATGCATGGTCATTCACAGTGTACCCACAACTAGTTAGGAAGGAATACTACACACACAAAAGATCTAATTTTTGCATCATTAACGATGCCTTTGTATTTTCTATCATACGCTCCATAGAGGGAGACTATGCTAAAAGGATGTCAATAGAAGTAGCTACAAAAGTGAAGGCCCTTGGGGCATTTTATATTCAATTTAAGACTTTTACATACATCTGGGTGACAGGATGCACCCTGGCTCCTAAGAAGCTATTGAGATATCCATCTGATAGAGTGATCCTATTGGAGATGGCTAGACAATTGATGGATGCCCATGAGCACATCCGGCACAAGAAAAAACATTGTTGGGACTTCCCAATTTCCATAGGGCCCCACTGTGTACAGGATATAAAGATCTATAAGTCCTTGTCCTTTGAATGGGATGAATTCCCACCAAAAAGATACAACCTCATAAGGATCCATTTTGATTCGATTGGTACATATAGTCACATAATGGGAAGGCATTATGTACATGAGCCCCATATTGAGGACCAATGGATAAAATGCTTAGATGACTATGAGGTTAGAATTTGTGATTACTGCCGGATGAGCTTGGAGCTGGCACATACCACTCTACTATTGAAGATACCCCCAAAGGTGAAGGGAGCTGACTCTAAGGATGTCCTAGATCCTATTTACAATTTGGATAAAGTATATACTACGGCCATCTTGAATGTGGAGGTTGATAGAGATGAAAATGATGATATCAATTTCAAGGCCAGGTATGTCATCAAGGTGACTAAGGCATGGATTTCCTGTCCATTTTCTATGGATCTAGTACCAATAAAACAACAACTAGCTCAGCCCTCCAAGGAAAAGAAGAAGAAAGGGGAGAAGGTGTTGATGCCATAGTTCAAAGAGGTTGCGCCATAAAAGCCAAAGATAGTGTATAGACACGAGCGCCCTACAACATATGGCTTAGCCAATCATTGAAAGAAGCCCAAAACTAGGATGATAGGGAGCATAGCACCTCATGATGTTCCTTCTTCTAGTGGTCCTAAACCTCCAAGTGCACCAAAGAAGGCACCTAAATTCAAAGTGACTGGACCTAGGCCGACCAGGGTAATAAAAGGCCATGTATACAAGAGGAAGAAAGGCTCAATGCCCACTCAAATGGACACCCTCTTGGAGGACAATGAAGATGAGATGGATCAAGTGCCCCTCAGCAGAAGAACCCAGTCTGCAGGATCCTTGAAAAGAAGAAGAGTACTAGAAGATGATCAAGAGGACGCTGGAGGAGAAACCCAAGGAGAGCCAATAAATCTAGACACTCTGGGTGATGATGAATTTAACATCTCATATTTTGAGGGACTTCATGGTTTCCAAGAATATGATAAATAGGCTCCAGTTGTGGGACAATCCTTTTCTCTTGATTATATCCCTACATAGTTCACTAGTCCTCTTGACAATATGGAAGAGGAAGTTCCACAAAGGTTTCAGGAATCAGCTGAGGAAGCTGCGGCTGAAATCCAGAAGGAGGTTCCAAAGATAGGAGGGGATTCTTCTATGGTGTCACCTCTAAGGAGGATATAGCCACAAAAATTCCCCGTGCTTCACATTCTGCTCCAATTCCACCTCCACTGGTGCATCAAACTCCTCCTCCTCCACGTTCAACACCATTAACTTCTCCACTTCCACCTCCATTTCAAACCACTCTGTTGCCTCCACAACCTCCACCTTTTCATGCTCCCATGCCAACTCCACCTCCTCCACCAATGCCTTCACCCACTCCCCTTGTTTCTCCTACTCCTCCCATGCAGAACCCTCCTTCCCAATCTGCCATTCCACCACTTGTTCACACTGAAGCAGTAGCACAAGGGCCTTAAGAGCTCGAGAAAGAAACAGAGGCAGTCGGTGAGATTCAATCAGAAGGATAGGATGAATCAAAGAAGCAAGTAAATGAGGAAGAACACACAAATGAGGAAGGAGAGCTGAATGTGATGGAAGAGCAACAACTAGAAGGAGGAGAAGAGGAGAGTCATGAGGAGATAGAGATAGAATTCCCTACAACTACCTCAACTCTATTAGCCCCTTATGAACCCCTTAATGATTTTTCAAAGCCCACTTGGTTCACCAAGGAGATTCAGCCAAGAAAAAGGGTGTATACTGATGATGAAATAGATATGGCAGCATTAGGGCGAGCATTCCATCAAGCAGGATCTAGTACCTGATAAAGGACCCTTTCATATGTAACATAGGACCAAGCAGGTAGATAAAAAGCTTAGGTGGCTATCCCCACAATGAGTATCAGTACGGATGAAGTCACCCCGAATGACTATGTGTTGGAGGAACTAGACTTGGGAGAACCTACTAGAGAAGGCAGTAAAACTCTGGCTACTCTTGGGTTGAAACATGCTCTAGGCTTCATGGATAAGGATGAAGAGAAGATAAAAGCATTGATGAAACATAATGAAGCTATGAAGAAGTTTATTCTTAAGATAGTGGGTCCCATTGACCCTAGTAATCCTGAGGCCTCATTACAAGCTATTTTGGAGAAGAGGGGTGATGTAAATATATCAATGAATGTCCCACATTCTTTTGTTCAAGCTTGTGCAGACTGGAAGGCTGATTTTGAAGAGTTTTCCAAGGTGTCTCTCAAGAAAATTATGAGGCCTTTCCAAAGTATTCTACAAGGAATCACCTCCTTGGTCGAGATTATGAGTGACGAGAATGGTTTGGAGGAGAAGACCTTGAAATAGAAAAAGGCACTCAACGATCTCATAGTAATAAGGAAGCAGCGTTTCCAAGTTTTGGTTAAGGTTTTTGAAGGGTCAGAGCTGGACAATTTTGAGATATGGATTTGAGATATCACCGGCACCTTGACCACTTTTGAAAAGGTGCTAAAAAGGATGAATAAGAAGAGGGATAAGAGTCTACTCTTTGTGTGAGAAATGCATAAGTTTTTCGAAGGGTTGGATCTGGATTTATATGAAGAAGATGATGAAAAAATAATGCATCTTGTGAATGCCATTATAAATCAGTACTTGCACATCTTCAGAGGAGTTAAAAAAAAAGAGGATCTCCAATAGATGTTTTATCAGAAGGAGGAGATCCAAAAAATATTATCTTGGGAAGAGGAAATATAGGGGTTTGCAGTGGAATTGATCACCTTCCGAGAGAAACAACAAGAACTCCTTGGAGGGGTCAAAATGGCTGAATTTGAGGAGGTGCAAGAGATCATGGATAGATTCCACAAAGCTCACCCATAGATCCTCCCAAGCCAATACGTGTCCAATTTTGACTTGGCCAAAATTTGTATAGAAGAAAAGCAGTTTTCCACACTTAGCAATTTTTGAAGACCCTAATTTTTGGCATTTCAACCATATGAGATTTTTGGCCTCCGAAAGTTCAAAATTTGGAGAAGAGGATTTCACACTTAGTCAATTTTGGAGCTTCATTTTTTCGGGGCAACCGTCGGGATTTGAGATTTCTAGGTCGTCATCGCCAACAACTTCCAGACTTCTACAGTTGATTTTAAGTCAATTTGATCATTTCTTTGGGGTCATTTCTGCATGATTGGAGGGCGTCTTTCAGTTGAGTCCACGTGGAGAAGCCATAACAAAAGGATAAAGGGCTGGATCGTGAAGTATCATGGAGAGCTTGCATGAGTTCCAGCTACGTTTTGAGTCATTTTATGCATGATCTGCTCTAGTTTTTGTAATGCACAAGGCTTAATTCCATGCTAGGGTAGTTTAACTTAGTTTTAGAGGTATTTTATTTCAAGTAATATGTAGTTTAAATTTATTTTTGAGTTTTAGATGCAGTCGAAACCCTAGCTACAAAAAATAAGAGCACAACTCTATAAATTGTATGAACTCGATGTAATGAAGGTTGAGTTTTATCATTAATACAATACATACAATTGGTGCTTCAATCATGGTGTGATTTTTTTTCTACCTTTGTGAAATTTATGAATGTGTGAATTGCTCATTTGTTTATTTCAGAGAAGCAATTCATTGTGTGGTGGTTTAAATCTGCGATTCTTTAGTTCGGTGTTTGTTGGTGTTACATTGCTTTGTTGTGACGAATTATTGAGAAGATCTTTCTTTTGGTGCTTTGAAGATAAACTTGTCTCATGTGTGTGCACATCTATGGTGGCTTTGTGATTCGATGAGTTTTGGCTTATTATACATCTGTGTTTACTTCCATTGATGATTGCATCTGCTTGGATGTGATCGTGATTCCATCAAATCTTTGTTTTGTGGGTTTCCTCATCTTCTTGGTATTTTAATTCGTGAAATAGTGTGATATTGGTTTATGTCCATTAGTTTCTTTTAGCAAATTTACTTTGAATTCTCATTACCCTATCCTTTACTTTCTTTGTGAATCAATTACAGTAGATTAATTAGATTTACGTTGCTTTCCATTTTAAAATCTAAAAATCCAAAAAGAGAAGTATCGTTGTTTTTAAAGTTTATTTTGCAGCCCCCCTTTTTGAGATACGAACCACCAAAGGCCTCCTTGTGAACAGGTTCACATTTATCTTTAGTTGAGCTATCCAAGCGATTGAGACCCAACCTAGAAGGAACCTTGAGAGTGACTAATATCATTCTTCCAAGAGTGGAATTTGCTCACGTAAATTCCTAGCCATTGTCTCGTGTAAAAATGACACTCAACAGATAGTGTTTAGAATGGTTGTCTATGATCGTAGAATTTGATAAGTTGGTTACATTACGTTACAATGGAAACAATGTGGATTGGTCACAGGATAGTGTAGAGGAAAACAATGAAATGGTTATTATAATTTTGAGTATAGCATCTATGTGAGATGGAGTTATGTCTAACGAGCTTAGGATATGTAAAAAGACACATGGCACTTCATCTTATGTGGACATGAGGTCACATGGATCATGGTGACATCAGTTGTACATGTGACCTTTCGAAGTATTATTTGGTGTCGATCTATGAGATGTGGTGTGTTCTAACTTGTGTGAAGATAAGTTATGGATTATGGAGTATGTTGGCCAACTGATGTTTTTTATTTTCTTGTCCAAGATCCCATGTGTATCTTGACAAGAGTTTATGTAAATCATTTTTTTAGGAAATTCCTAATTGGTGCCAACCTAATAAATCATTTGTATTTTTAATAAAGGAGTAAAACAAGTGATGTGAAGAGTGTGGGTGTGAATGTGAATGTGTGGATGTGAGGACTGTTGATGTAGAGTAGGGAGTATGATAATTGTACTTCATTGGAACTATTTTAGCAAAGGAGTTGTTGTTAGTCTGTTCATTATATGTAATCAATATATTTATATACTCTCATTTGGACAGTGGTTCTAGAAGGTGGGTTTAACCTTTAGAAGGTGGATTTAACCTTCACATTGGGCAAGTTCCTCCGAGCGAAGAAAGGCTCATCCTATCAACTCCTAACAAGGTTGTTGAATCAAAGAAAGGATTTTGTCCTTTAACAGGGACTTTGTACCGGTTGTATTTATCTTCTCCTAACAAGGCAAGATCTTGTAACTAAGATACTTTATTACTAGTGCATTATTTGTGGGTTTCATCCCCACTGGGTTTTTCCCTTAATAGGGTTTCCTCGAAAACAATTCTTGGTGTTCTGATTTGTGTTGTATTTGAGGTTTCTATTTTAAATGTATTGTTTTGATATGAAAAGATAAAGTTTTATATTAATGACATACAATTGATTCACCCCCCCCCCCTTAGTTGTATCCAACAATTGGTACTAGAGCTATTGGTCCTCATAGAGAAAGATTGACCACTTGAAGTGATCTAAAGAAGGCTTATTACAAGAAGGACAATCCTAAATTTGATGCTAAAAAATTTGACAACTGGAAGAAAAATAAGAGGACACATTTGTTCTGCTAAGGAATTGACTATTGGATGATTACAAAGAATAAGAAAAATATTGTTGCATAAAGTGATTTTCCTAAAGCTACTGATGATGAAAAGAAGATTTTTTCTTGAAATATGGTTGCAAGGGAAGATTTGATAAGTGCACTATCTGAAGTAGAATTTACAGAAGTTAAGGATATTGATTCAACTCATGAAATGTGGGGAATACTGGAAGCACTTTATGAAGGATACAAGTACACCAAGCAGACAAAGTTACAGAATTGGAAGACAAAGATAGAAAATCTAAAAATGCAAGAAGATGAAAATATCAGAGCTGATGTCCAGAGGGTTTCAGAAGTTGTTAAAGGGATAAAAAATTCAAGAGGCACTTATACTTAAGAAGAGGTCATCACAAATATTATGAGATCTTTGACACCTATTTACAAGACCAAAGTGTAGCCGATTGAGGAGATCATTCCATTGACTTGGGGATTCAATAAAGAGATGTTGATAGCTAAGTTAACTACCTTTGAGGTGGCAGAATTATAGGATTCATTACCTAAGATAGAAACTACATTCAAGGAAATTGTTCATAATGACAAAAGACCTCATCAAGCCTTGCGAGCTCTAGTAGGGTTAACAAATATCCTGAGCTTGGAGACTATGGATATGATCTAATGGAAATTGATGAGGAAAACATGAAGATGGATGAGTTTGTTTCTCTAATCACAAGAAAGGAGAAAAGAGGTAAGGATAAATTTGAAGAAAAACTACCTTTAAAATATTTTTCTTGCAATAAAATTAGTCACCTTGCATCTAGATGTCCTACAAGGGTCTCTAAATACAAACCTAAGTTCACTAGGCTAGATTTCTATGATGAGGAATGCTATTATGCTAGTGAAGGTGTTTTCAATGATGATTAGTAGATGAGATTGGATTTGTATCTATAAAGGATAATGAACCTATTCATGAAGAAAAAACCTTAGTATCACATGTTGAAAAGAAACCTGAAAGGATCATTGATAGTGGTTTCTCACATCACATGACTAGTGATAAAGATAGGTTTGTTCAGCTTAAAATGCATGATGGTGGAGTTTTTAGATTTGGTGATAATACTCTTAAATGAATTATTAGAGTAGGATCTATTTCTCTAGATGGAAAAACTAACACTAATAATGTATTACTTGTTGATAAACTTAAGCATAACCTATTGAGTAATGGACAACTTATGGATAAGGGTTATCAATCATAGTTCAGTAATGGATCATGCACTATTAGAGGACAAAAGGGAAACCTAATTGCATTAGGAAAAAAGACAAGAGGTAATGTATTACAATTGAATACTGCTGATTCAAAATGTTTTGTTGTTCAGATTGATGAAATTTGGCTATGGCATAGATGATTTTGTCATGTGAATTTTGATAACATTGTGAAGGAAAGTAATAGAAATGCAATTAAGGACTTACCAAAAATTTTGAAGCCTTCTAACACCATGTGCAAAGTATGTGTAATGGGAAAGAAAACAAAGGGGATTTTCTAGAGAAAGTCATACACTACCAAAGGGAAGCTTGATCTGGTGCATACAGATCTATGTGGTCCTATAAGAACTGCATCCTCTTATGATGAAAGGTATTTCATACTATTTGTTGATGGTCATTCTATAATGATGTGGGTTGATTTTCTTAAAATAAAAATCAGAGGCATTTGAAAAGTTCAAGATCTTCAAGACAAAAGTAGAGATTGAGTTAGGTCTAAAGATAAGATGTTTGAGGTCAATTAGAGGAGGAGAGTTTACATCTGCTTCATTTAGCATACTGCGAAGAACATGGGATATGCGGGTAGACTTCTAATCCTAGGAATCCACAATAGAATGGGATTGTAGAAAGAAAGAACATAACTATACTGGATGCTTCTCGAAGAATGATGATTGAAGGAAATGTATCATATGTGCATTGGAGGGAAGAAGTCAATACTACTATTTACACTTTGAATAGAGTTTAGATCAGGGAAGGTAATACTAAGATACCTTATGAACTTTGGTTTCACTATGCTCCTACTATGAGATATTTCAAAATCTTTGGTAGAAAATGTTTTATAAAAAGAGGACAATGTACAGGTTGATTACCCATGGGTCCCAAGGGACAATACCACTCAGAATACTAGGTGGGAATAGTTTTATTAGCAAAAATAAATATATTTTGTAATGATGTAATGATCTTAGAAGTAAAGACAATATATTTTGAATAGTATAGTTTATAGATAGGCTATTGAGAACACTCCCCTATTTTTGTAATTGTATATGTTATGGTGGTTTTGTATAAATGATACTGGATCCAAGTGGTTAGTTATATATTTTGATAAACTGTCTTAATAGAAAAAATGTTTTATAAAAAGAGATGATGAGGTAGGTAAGTTTGATTCAAGAAGTGATGAAGGCATCTTTCTTGGTTACTCTACCAAAATTAAATCTTACAGATGTTTCAACTTGAGATTGAGAAAGATGGTTGAGAGTATTAATGTAAGAATTGATGAGAAGTCTCAATTTCAAGAAATAATCTGTGATCAAAACTCAGAAAATACTATTGAAGCAAAAGAGTTGATTGAATTTGACAATAACAGGAAAATATGTGTAAGTGAACAATCTGAAGCTACTAAAACTCTAAGGTATGCACCTATAAATTATCCTAAAGATCATTTTATTAGTGACCTGAATAGAGGCATGTTAACTAGGTCTAAGGCTAGGGAGGAATTATGTTTGATTTCACAAGTGGAACCTAGAACTACTGATGATTCCTGCAAAGATAAATCATGGGTCAATGCAATGAAAGAAGAACTAGATTAGATAATAAACAATAAAACTTGGGAACTATTTTCTAGACCTAAAGGCAAGAATGTTATTGGAACTAAATGGGTATTTAGAAATAAAATGAATGAAGAGGGAACAATTATAAGGAACAAAGAAAGATTGGTTTGCAAAGGCTACTCGCAACAAGAAGGAATAGACTTTGAAGAAACCTTTGCACCTGTGGCTAGGTTGGAGGTAGTAAGCTTGTTTCTTGCCTTTTCTGCTCACAAGGACTTCAAAGTGTATAAGATGGATGTGCAATCTGCATTCTTGAATGGTGATCTAGAAGAAGAGGTCTACATTGAGAAGCCTAATTGTTTTCCCTTGACAGATAAAAAAGACATCGTTTGCAAATTGAAGAAGGCTCTGTATGGACTGAAGCAAGATCCTAGGGCTTGGTATGAATGACTTGACATGTATTTATTACATCTTGGTTTAAGAAAAGGTAGTGCAAATAGTAATTTATATTTGAGAACTAGAAAGGATGGAATACTGATCATAGAAGTATTTGTGGATGATATTATTTTTGGGGGAAATGATGTAATGAGCAATAAATGTGCTGAAGAAATGAAAGATGAATTTGAAATGTCTATGATTGATGAAATGGAGTTATTTCTTGGTTTGCAAATTACACAAAGTAAACATGTAATTTTAATTTCTCAAACCAAATATCTCAAGGAGTTACTAAAAATGTTTGGCATGGAAGATTGCAAACTTGTTGGAACACCTATGATTATTGGATGCAAGCCTACTGCAAATGATGAAACTCAAAGTGCCTATCAAAAAAAATACATATCTATGATTGGAGGGTTACAGTATTTAACACATACCAAACTAGATTTTGCAAATGCAGTTGGAATTGTTGTGAGGTTTCACGCAGATCCAAAAGAGACTCACTATATTGTAGTAAAAATGATATTTAGGCATTTGAAAGGTACATTGGAATTTGGGTTGTGGTATGATAAGTCAAATGACTTTACTCTCAATGCATACACTGATACACATTGGGCAGGATGTATTGATGACAAAAAGAGCACCAGTGGTGGTGTATTCTTCCTTGGGAAAAGGTTAGTCTCTTGGTTAAGCAAGAAGAAGGATTGTGTTTCTCAATTTAATGTTGAATCAAAATATGTGGCAACTTCTTTAAAATGTTCAAAGTTTATTTGGATGAAACAAATGTTGAAGGATATTGGAATCATCTTTGAAGAACCAGGTGTGGTTCATTGTGACAATATGAGCACAATCAATATGTCAATGAATCTTGTTATGCAATAAAAAACCAAACATATCTCAATCAAATATCATTATTTGAGAGAGAAAGTTGCAGAAAAGGAAGTCAGAGTTGTGTATGTTAGTACAAAGGAGAAATTAGCAGATATATTTACTAAACCTTTGCCAAAAGATATCTTTGATCGAGTATCTCGAAGATATTCTTGGGGCAAAAACCCCTCCTTGTGAGAGCTAGATGATGCAAGAATGCATTATTCCAAGAGCTATTAGAGCTATACAACTCACTAGACTTGATGCTTGGATGCAATCCTTAGGGGGGGTGATTGCGGGACTTAACAAGAACTTATCTGGGTGATTGAGAACCTGAGAGGGAAGATTTGTAAGAGAGGGGAAGGAGAAGCTTAGAGAGATATGTAAAGGATATCTAATACCCTTTTCCATTGATGTTAAAGGGGGGTGATATGTGAAAAACCCTACTGTATTAGGGGGAGCAAAGCGAAGACATTGAGAAGGTTGTATAAGGTTTTTGCATTGATGGTTTTTCATCGTATATTGTCATTAATGCCAAAGGGGGAGATTGTTAGGAATGTTGTTGACATTCATGAGTTGTCATTGATGTCAACATATGATTGTGAAGGATCACAAAATTGGTGAAGAAGATGTTGACCAAAATGTTTCACTAAGTGTGAGAAAGAGTGCATAAGGCATGTGATGATTTGTGTTGCATCTCTGAGTCTATGATCTTGTATTTTGATATTGGACAATGTTTAGAATGGCTATCTGTGATCGCAGAATCTGATTAGTTGGTTACAGTAAGTTATCGTGGAAACAGTGTGGACTGGTCACAGGACAGTGTAGAGGAAAACAATGAAATGGTTACTATAATCTTGAGTATAGCATGTTTGTGAGATGGATTTATGTCTAGTGATCTTAGGATGTGGTAGAAGACATCTGGCACTTCATCTTATGTGGACATGATGTCGTAGGGATCATGGTGACATCAGTTGTAGCGTGTGATCTTGTGAAGTCTTATTTGGTGCTGACCTATGAGATGTGGTGTGTTCTAACTTGTGCAAAGATAAGTTATGGATTATGGATTATATTGGTTGAATGATGTTTGTTATTTTCTTTTCCAAGATCCCATGTGCATCTTGACAAGAGTTTATGTAAATCACTTTTTTTAGGAAATTTCTATTTGGTGTCGACCTAATAAATCATTTATATTTTTTTATAAAGGAGTAAAACAAGTGATGCAAAGAGTGTGGGTGTGAATGTGAATGTGTGGATGCGAGGACTATTGATGTAGAGTAGGTAGTGTGATAATTGTACTTCATTGAAACTATTTTAGCAAAGGAGTTGTTGTTAGTCAATTCATTATCTGTAATCAATATATTTATATACTCTCATTTGGATAGTTTTTCCAGAAGGCAGGTTTAACCTTCTGAAGGTGGATTTAACCTTCACATTGGGCAAGTTGCTCTAAGCGAAGAAACGCTCATCCTATCAACTCCTAACAGGGTTACTAACTTGAAGAAATGATTATGTCCTTTAAAAGGGACTTTGTATTGGTTGTATTTATCTGCTCCTAACAGGGAAAGATCTTATAACTGAGATACTTTATTACTAGTGCATTATTTGTGGGTTTCATCCCCACCGAGGTTTTTCCCTTAACAAGGTTTCCTCAAAAACAATTCTTGGTGTTCTGATCTGTGTTGTAGTTGAGGTTTAAGTTTTGCATTTACTGTTTTGATATGAAAAGATAAAATTTTATATTAATGACATACAATTGATTCACACCCCCCCCTCTTTGTTGTATCCAACAATGGGAAGTCAAGATTCAAAGCTTTCTCTTGGTTAGATTGTATACAACCTAAAGGTAAATGAGGGTTGAGGCTATTGGATCCCAAGATCCAAGGAGTTTTTTTAATCAACAAATGGATTATTAGAGTTGTGAATGGAGATTAACCTTGAAAATTATTAGTTTTTCATTTTATTGCTTGTATTGTTATTAAAAAGAAATGGTAAGTTGTTGGATGGACTGATAAAATTTTGATGGCCCCCTTATTTCAATTAAAGGCTTCATTTTATTTGTAGTCCATTTGGAAGGCTTGGGAATAGGTTTAAATATTTTTAACTTAGAAGGAATCTTTCCATCATGGGTTTAGCTTTTATTTTTCCTTCATTTGGTGGAGCAAACAAATTCAATATCATGGTAAGCCTCTACTAGTTAGATTTTTAATATAAGCCCACTATTTTTTCACAAAAAAAAGAGTGCAATAATTTAGTAATATATGGGATTTTAGCTCATTGGACTAGGTTGCTTGGATTAACATAAAAAATCATTTCATTCTAAACAAGAGTTCCATAGGGTTCCTAATATTTTTGAAGTCCTTAGTGTCCATGGATATTCTTTTGAAATTATGTACTCCTCTTCAATGTAGTGTTTTCATAGATTGGGTCTAGCTGCGAAGAATTCATTTTTTCTATTTCCCATTGAATAAAATATGTTTAAAACTTTTGTCCAAAATAAAATCAAATCCCAAACTTAATAGTAAATGGGGCTACAAATTTAAAGAGAAGAGGTGAAGTCCAAGTATACAAATATGGGGATCTAGAGCTGAGACTAATACTCAAATCCTTGCATGAAAAATCTTACACCATAAATCACCTATTGGAGATACATTAAAATATTTAAAGATTCAATAAAATAAGTTTTCTTTTTTTCAACTAGACAAAAACATAAAACATTCTTTTTGACTTTACTTTTGGGCTAAAAAGAAATGGAGGGCAATATTTGTTGGGTTCTTGTTATTTTTTCATGTTTTGGGTTGGAAAGAAGCTATTTTAGGGCTTGATTTTCATAAGAATGTAATTGTTGATTCTATGAGACAAACCATTTTATTGCATATTTGGAAAAACCGTTGCTTAGCTATGTTTTCTAATCACATTTTACCTCTAGAAGTTAAAATGTCATTATTTTACCATGACATTATGTTACAATTGACTTTTTTGTATTTTAAACTAAAGATGAATGATACTACAATTTTTTTTTGGATGAAATTAAACAACAACTTCCACATTTGCATGAGGGAAAGGCCAAATGTTTCGAATAGCTTCAAAAGTTCTTGAAATTTCAAATCTAACTATTGTTCTCAATTTTGCTATATATGTTTTTGTCTAATTTGCTAGTTAGAAAGGTGACTCCAAGACTTATGTAAATAATTTCTAATATGTATCTTATTTATATTTTCCTTTCTTGTAGTCCGCTTTGTTGGATTTCTATTCATTCATGTAATTCAAATTTGTTCAATATTTAAAAAAATTTAAGCCAAATCCCTTTTAATATTTGAAATTATGATTGTTGATTTTCACAATATTGGAAGTTCAAATCCAAAAACAAATTATTTTCCACAAGTGCAGAGTTCATTTCTACATGTGTTGAAATCATATCTATAGACAAAGAGTTAAGATTTTTCTTTTAAGATGTCTTACAAACCTTTTAATGTGAGCAATGAGGTTGGCACAACACACCCTTCCACCCCACATGAGCAGAGAGTTAAGAGTTAGCCCAAAACAAGAATTGTTCTAAGGTCATTGTCTAATTATAGATCTTGATTTTATAATGTAGTGACAAATTATTTTGTAATTTTTATGAAAATAATTTTTTATTATATTGAAAGCTAAGTACCTTTTGCTTATTTAATTTAATTCTTACTTTGAAAACTAAAAGGCCAACCATTTGTGGGACTATTACCATTTCTTTCTTCTTTGGTGTGTGTTCCATTAGAAAATCCCAACTTTTTTTCTTGCACAAGGGTAATTTAATCTTTGACTGAAAAACATAACTTAAATATTTGAGAATGTAAATTACAAAAACTAATTTGAATACTTTCTTCTTTTTTATGAAGTATTTTATATATAAACCCAAAAACGTGTAGCTACCTGATAGGAGACCATGAGCCATAGGCTAAACATCTCTAGCTAAGAGCCAAGGACCGAGGGGTATCTATTCCACCAAATCATTAGGGACATTATTCTAACCTCATCCCTTATGATGTTGGAGCCTTGCACTCATCAAGACTTTATTCATGATGGGCTCATTAAGAACCATTAATTGAATTTCTAATTTATTTGAGTGAGGTACTATAATTGAAATTACTCATTATTTTTTTTATTAACGAATGTTGTTGACTAGAGTTATGGACTAGTGAGTTCAAAATGGGGGATCGCATCCCCTTAGTAATTCTTGTTGAGGTATTAACACCTCCTTGATTTGTCTCTTTCTAATAGTTTTCCTTCCTTTACTCCACCTTCTCTTTATTTACTCCCTCTTCCTTGTTGATTTATCCTTATAGCTCCTCCCTTACAATTTATTCATCTATCTCCTTATCACTCGCTTTGTATCCTTATTGTTCCCCCATTAATCCTCCTCTCCATCTTCTTATCCCTCTTCCCTAACCTCCTATCCTCTACTTGCTCAACTTCCCTCCCCCATGCTAATACTGTCAACTTCCTCCACATTAATGGAATCTTGAAACTCTATGTATGCTTTCTTGTCATCTTCCACGCACTTGGTCAATCATCATACACTTTTGTGGTAGCATTTTAGACCAACATAAGTGCTTTTATCTGCGTGAACTTGCCAACATTTTCTCCTTTGTCAACACTGTATTTCCTCCATGTGGTGGCTTGTGAAATATTTGAACTAAATATCACCATATTAACACAACTTCGCAACAACTATTATGTTGTTGGTTCATCCTCAAAAAATTGATGGTAAACACTATCAATTTTTTTGGCATGGTAGAGATTAACCCTGAGGGGTTTAAACCTTAGTTTTAGGTACTATAGGCAAGAAGCCTCACCATTTCATCGTAGAGTCACCCAAGGAAAAATTGAGGGTAAACACTCTCAATTGTTGATGCAATAGAGAGTAACCTTGCAAGGTTTGAACCTTAGTTTTAGGCCCTATAGGAAAGAGGCCTCACCATTTCACCAAAGAGTCACCCCTAAAATTACTCATATTATTAAAAAAATATGAGAACTCTCCTATAGTTATATTTAATGTCCTCTTTCATGTCAATAAACTAATTTATCAAAAAAATTAAATAATTTATTTAATTTTATCAAAAATGCTAGCAAGACCAATTATTCATAAAAGGTTTTCATTAATGAGGTATTTGTAAAATATTGAACATGAGTTTTGTAGTTTGTATTAGTCTGTTATTAAATTAAATATCTTAATTGATATTTTAATTAAATTTGGTGAGACAGAATGATAATTATGTAATTAATATTGAATTTAGATTATGATATTAAATAAATTCAAACATTTAGGTATAGGAAAATACCTTCCACTAAATAAGTCACATGCTCTAGAATAATATCAATTGTATAATTTTTTTTTGTATTAACATAGTTGAAAAACTATTTACATCAGAGTTCTCACTATACAGAATTACTATCCGATCAAAACTTTGAGACTAAGTCAGATCATTACATATATAACATCTCGTAAGTTCTAAAAATAGAGATTAAATACAACTGATGCTAGTTAATACAAAAAGAGGACTGCAATCCTTTGAGTATCTGCTGCATTGCATACTGGTCAAGAACAAAAAAGAGAAAGTTCCCTTGATAGCTTTATGTATCAGGTCCTGGTATCCTTCTATCTTCAAGCTGCATATCTTTGATGAACTGGTTAAGACTGTCAAGCTCCCTCTGTCGAAGCATATCCTTGTGCATGGAGAAGTACTGGCAGGAAACAATGTCATCTTTGTAGATCAACAACTGGCCTTCGCTCATGAGGATCATGAACCTATCCCTGGAGATCTCTAAGGAAGCAGCGACCTGTGACATGATGTGAAAGTGTGTGAGTTTACATCCAAACTTAGTAAGTTGTCTCCTTCTCTTCTGAAATATCTCACTATTCTGCTCTTTCCATAAAAACCATAGAATTTCACATGTAAGAGTAGACCAAAAAGAATTCATTTTAAAATCAAAAGACTCAACATAACCAGCAAGAATTTCAGACCAAGACAGTCTAGGTTTACTATTCCAAACAACTGGAGACCCAAGAAAGATAGACCATATACATCGGGCATAGGCATAGTTAAAAAATAAGTGTTCATAGGATTTAGGGACAGAGCATAAATCACACCAAATAGGTTTTCCTAAACCATGGGGTAGGGTGTTACCCACAAAAAGTTTCTTTAAGAGAAAAAGCCACCTAAAACAAGATTTCTTAGGTTCACAAGGGGGGTGCCAAAAAAAGTTAAAAAAGGTTTTCCATTTAGATACTAGGAAATCCAACCCCCAGCCAAGGTTCACCCTCTCAAAAATGTCACTTTTATCTTTCAACATATCATAAATCTGCTTGGTAGAGATCTTGTGAAACTCACTACCATCCTTCCATTTGACCCACTACAAGAACTGATTAGTGGTCATACATTTACCAAGAAAAAAAGAACCCACTTCTTTAGAAAGGATAGAATATGTCTTTTTCTGTGAGCTATGGATATTGAACTTATTAGATAGTTCCTCCCAATCCCCGAGCTGATTGTCAATCAATACATCTTGAATAGTAGAGATACCATACTTAGCCCAATTCTTGGTAGAGCAGCTTTGTGTTAAGGCCAAAGGTTTGTTGTTAGCCTCCACCCCCCACCAAATCAATCTATCGACCACCGAGTATGTAGGAGGACCACCACTAACACCCCTAAATAGGAGAAGATCCCTGACTTGAACCCAGGCTTTCCAAATGGACTGGAATACTTTGGAACCAAAAACTAACAAGTTCATGGACCCCATCAATTTGTCCCAAAGAGGCACATATTTCCATCCTTTCCCTTTTTTAATCTCTAGTTTATTTATGTCATTCCTGATCAAAACCTTCCATAGTTCATCGCTTGTCACAACTTGTGTAACGCATTTGGAGGCCAGAGCCGTGCCTTGGTCTTTCAAATCTCTTATGCCCAGGCCCCCTTTATTTTTTGGCATAAAACACCACTACCATTTGACACAGTGCCTTTTTTTGTTGCCAAGGCCATCAGACTAGAGGAAGTCTCTCATAATTCTCTCAATCTATCCAGTTTGATAGTTAGAAAATAGCCATGCAGATGAAAAATAAATGTGGTGAGCTGATAAAACTTTCTGAACAATCTAAACTCTACCAACTAGGGATAATGTGTGTGTCTTCCATTTGATGTATTTCTTCTCAATCTTGGCAAATAGCCAGTTCCACATTTCTTTGAGAGATGGGTCGATAGAGAATGGAATGCCCAAATATCTTACTATGTCATCAAGCCCTACCCACCTCCAACCTTTCCTTACTACCCAATCTGGAGGATCAGATGACCAACCAATGACCAAGGATTTATGAGGGGCCACTTTGGCTCCTGAGACATCACAAAAGAACTGTAGTCTATGTAGCATGTTATCAAAGTTATCCTCATCCAAGATAATAAATAGTGTTGTGTCATCTATAAATTGGGCATTAAGCAGGGATTCCTCAATAGGGAGAGTGATTCCTCTAATAGGAGGACCTAGCTGAGGGGCTCTCAGAATATAAAAAAGAGCATCAACAACAATAACAAACAAGGCAGGGGCAATAGGGCACCCTTGCTTGATGGACCTTTGGAGGGTGATACATTCAGAGAGTTCTCCATTTACATCTATAACCGTAGAAGAGTTTATGAGCAAGATATTGATCAATTTAAAAAAGTAGGGGGGAATCTGAATGCCTGTAGCATTCCCATAACAAATGGCCATTCAATTCTGTCATAAGCCTTTTTGAAGTCCAACAAAACCATGACTGCATTTTTCTTCTCACTCTTTGCCCAATGCATTTCTTCCCAACTGATAATCAGGTTTTCCAAGATGAATCTCCCTTTAATGAATCCTGTTTGGGTTGGAGATATAAAATCATTTAGTAAGCTACCAATCCTTCTATCCAAAACTTTAGCTATCACTTTATAAGAAAAATTTAGGAGTGTAATGGGCCTCCAGTTCCTCACCAGAGATTTATCACCATCTTTGGGGAGCAGCTTGATAACTCCCCTGTTGATGTCAATACCTAGGGAGCCATGATGGAAGGCCTCCTCATATAATTCTAACAGTTCCTACCCAATCCAATCAATATTATGTTTATAGAACTCAGTAGGAAGTCCATTAGGCCCAGGGGCTTTATCATTAGCCAGGGACCTGATTGCATCTTCAATTTCTGCCAATGAGATCGACAGGTTGAGTCTATTAGCCTGCACATCTTGAATTTTCTTAGGGATCAACCTGAGACATTCCTCCATTTTTTTGATATTTTGGTCACTAAATTCTGAGGAGAACAAAATCTTATAGAAGTTAAAGAAAGCTACTTTAATATTGTTAGAATCCATAGAGAATTCCCCATGAATTTCAATGCCTTCAATGCATTCTCTTTTTTGCTTGCATCGAATGATATTGAAGAAATACTTAGAGCCTTTATCAACACCTTTCATCCAGTTCATCCTAGCCCTGGTCTTTTGCCCATTGATTTTATATTGTTCATAGTTTCTAAGCTGGCACTTAATCTCTTTAATCTTTTCCTCCAAGAGTGGGTCAGACCCCTTATTTTGCAATTCTTTCTCTGAAGAGTTTAGGGTACATTGTAGGGTAAGCTCTTCTCGGTTTCTAATCGTGGCCTTCTTCTTCCCTATAATTTGGTAAATACTCCTCCAAGATTCCACTAAGTGACTCCACATGTCCACTTGATTCAATCCCTGATTACAAAGTTTACATAAACTGGTGACCATTTTAATAGCTTCATCAGTGTCATCATCCTTAAGAAGCAAGGTATTTAATTTAAAGATATTATTTTTCTTAGGAGGATAAATACCCTCATCACATTCCAGGGAAACTATAACATAGATTGGGTGGTGATCTGACATAGTAGTGGGGGAGACACACACAGGGGCCCTGCCCTCCTGCTTCTCAAAGGAGAAGACAAACTCTTCTGCATAGACCCTGTCAAGACTACAATAGACTCTCTACTTCCCTGCTTGGTTATTACACCATGTGAACCGAATATCTAAGAAGGAGCTCTTCTTAAGCCTGAGGGGGTCTTCAATTTTGAACTTCCTCTTAAAATTAGACCAAAAAAACAACTCATTCCCTTTCCACCCTTGAACATTGCCACCACACTTATCCTCCATACTTTCCACCATATTAAAATCTCTGACAAAGATCCAGTGTGCTTTAGGAAGGCCATTAATTAACCATTCCCACAAGGTGGCACGATCTCTATAGTCATTAGGGGCATAGATGTTACAAACTCCAATCAGAAAGTCCTTGTGCTTGAATGTGACCCATAATGCTCTGTGGCAGTGAGAGGAGCCATTTGATTTAAGCTTGTCAGCCCATTGAGGTCCAACCAGAATGGCGGTGCCACTTCTACCTCTAGGATGATTAGAGTGAAAGCCAGTAGCTCTATCCCAGATGAATTTCATACTGGTTTATGCTTGAAATCCAACAACCTTGATCTCTTGAAGACATATAATGTCTTTTTCTTTGAGTTTATTACACCACTTCCTGACCAAGTATTTTCTATCAGACATCTCTAGCCCTCTCACATTCCAACTATGTATGTGCATCATTGAGGTAACATTTTAGGGTTATTATAGAGCCTATTAAAACAATTTGGCATTCCCTTCCCAGAAATCATCAGAGAGGGATGTTCTTTCAACCATCTTTCTTTTCTTCTTAACTTCAGTAAAAGGTTCTTTAGCCACAGATGCGGCTACCTCATTTTGCAATTTGTGACCACTGTTAATTTTAAGGATTCCCTGACCCCCCTTCTCTCTATTTAGGGGTCCAATGGAGTTCCTCCTAACACTCATGGCTTTCTCACTGATAGATGTTAATGCCAATTGTTGAGCATTCGGTTTGGGGGGGTGGAATTTTTTCATAACTTTTAACATACTTAGTCACATGGGTGGGAACTAGTTGACAATCAAAAGGGGATTCAAGGGCAACCATATTTTGACCCAAAGTCTCCTTTCCATCAAATAAATGATTACTGATACATAAAAAAACATCTTTATCCGCTTTATCTTGACTGTTAGTTATCTCACTATTAACATTCAGCTCGGGGACTGTGCTTATACCATCCACTGGACCGGTCTCATCAATTTTTGAACCGTTAGCATCTTTTTCTTTATTAGGGTCATTATTTTCTAAGCCGACCTTTCTATCCTTCGTATTCAATTTACTAGCAAATTTAGGGTTATGATAAACCCGCAAGGCCGGACACTCCTTTTTGGAATGACCATTTTGTTTACAATGAAAATAGAAACTTAAATCACCTAAGAGTGCACTTTCCCAAGAAAATTGTTCATCTTCTAAGTCCATTGAAATAATATCTGGGAATTCAATTTCTGGTTTGAGGGTCATCAAGATTCTAGCATTCAAATGAGGTAAAGTATATCTTGCTTCCTCAATTTGCAGAACTGACCCAAGAGGGTACCAATTTGGGCTATAAAAGGCCAGAATTCAGGTTGGAGATTTCTAATCTCCACCCAATGGGGGACAGCTAGAGCCATGACCTACTCGACCTCCCCTTTAGTAGACCATTGCAAAGCTTTAAAGATGGACCGACCCACATTCCAGTGCCTCTTTTTAAGAACCCTTTCCTGCATGGCATGTGTTTAAAAAAAACAACAAACAAACCCTTCTGAATCATCCTACAGAAACTGACTTGAATACCTAGTTTCTTACCCCAAACATGCGTAATCCAATCATCAAAAAAATTTCTTGCAGGAAGAGAATCTTTTTCTAAGCATACAAAGAAAATCGCAATTTCTTTAAGCCTTACTTGTTCCTTCCTAATGGCCTTTATCATATCTTCATTAGGGGAGAGTGGGAGAGTTCAAAGTTCACATGGAGTGGGCTTACCACTTCCACCTTCTTCATCTTTGGTCATGCCATTCTCAGCGACGTCCCCACCCCGTCTATCTCCATCGGTTGTAGGCCATCGAGTTGGTTCCTTTTCGGCGAGGAAAAGTCCATTGAAGGCGGCTGATAATAGACACTCAAGTCATGACTGTTTTGCCAACACATCCTTGTATGACAGCTTGTCCTCCAACTTCCCATTATTAATCTTAGTGGATTCCCCTTTGCACGTTTGAGTATTATTATCCTGACATTCTTCATTAATAACTTTATTGCCTCCATCAATATCCATACTTAAGGGTTTTCCATCATTCACTGTATTTGCTCCAAACTCACACATGGATGAACCAGGCTGGGAGCTGAGAGGACCCAGCCTTGAAGACATCCCTAAGAAAACCTTAATCATACCCCATAGAGAACACACAGAAATGGTAGAGAAAGAAAATGAAAAGATCTAAACCAAGTAGAAAAGCATGAAACCACAAAGAAGAATAGAGAAAAGCCATGAGGATCTACAGAGTATGACGACAAAAGTGCTCAACACCTCAACCTCGGGATTTGTACAGTTGTAGAGCCCCTTTTTTCAATATCAATTATATAATTGAAGAAATATATTGTTAAAATACAAGTCTTAAACTATACCTTTACAATAATATCACCAACATTCATCTTTTAGAGAAATTTCAATAGCATAACAATACTTGTAAATCAACCATACATGCTCCACATAATCATATTTTATGTATCCATGTGATTGCTTAAAAACCACCACCCTACAACTTCTTTCTCAAGAAAATTTTATTTACTAGAATTTTATCCTAATAAATTTCTCCCAACTTCTTCCAATGGGCTTGTTTGGTGATGTCTTCATGTACATATAAAACATGAAATCAACCAACATGATCTTGATGAGGCCCTTCACTTTTATATAGCATACATCTCAATCAACTTGTTGCATTGATGCGAGTTTAGATTAGGATATCACAACTCATAAATATTTTTGTACGAGCATATCTTACATTTTAAGCTTCCATAATTCAAATTCAGCATTGGTAGAGTTTCCCATCTCTATCCTTGACATGGTTTCAATATTTCCTACAAAAAGATCTCCAATAAAATCTATTATTTAAAAAAAAATATCCCTAACACATCCAAGAAATCATGATTAAGCTCTTACATTGGACGAAAAGAAGTAATGATGTCAAACCTCCTACACTAAGCTTTTAGGGAAGGTATATGGAAATATCAATGATCTTACAATTATAAAAATTATTATACAACAACAATATTTATATAGGCAAAGTGTAAGGTTAAGAGTGGGATCATTATTTCAATGTTAATGATTTACAGATTCTGGATTATCTTAAGTAATCAGAAAAATAATAGTAAGAAAAGCAGTGAGATGAAGATTACTGGTAAGAAGCTGAGCTAGAAAAGAAGTAGAAAGCAAAAAATGGGAGGAGGTCTGAGGAGAGAGGAGCCCTTCAACTGTGAGAAATGGAGATGAGAGGAGATTCTAGAAGAAGCTGAGAAAAGGAGGGGTCACTCAGTACATGGAAAAGCTTCACGACTACGACAAACAGGTAACTTCCTTGTTTGCTGAGGGCTAGGTTAGAGGAAAAGTCAATATATGGGGAAAATATTTCCCCCTTTCTCTTTCCCTTATGGGTGAAATCATTGGCTTACCCCTGGAGGGAACTCATTTCCATAGAGGCAACCATAGGCTAGGCACTACAACTTTTAATCTCTTCCAGAAAACTGCTGATGAAAAATCTCTCATGACTAAAGGAAAAGGGAATTATGTGGATATTACTAAGATTAAGGATTTTTGGGCTAAAATTCTAAAGGTCATGATTGAGTACTTTACGCTTGATGGGCGCTACTCCAAAATCTACAACCTACATTTTGTTCTGGCTAATCACTTCAGGCACAATAAGAGGATTTTCTTTCCATACTTTCTTTTGAGTTCTCTGAATAGTAGCATAACGGAGCATAGGAAGAAAGAGAGCAATCCTGTATTGCATGAGGGTTTGATCCTCCTCATCACTGACTATGCAAGGGATAATATCCTGGACCCAATTCCTAAAAGGGTCACTGGCAAAAGAAAGGAAACCAAAGAAGTTGACAGAAAGGCTGAATCCAGCAAAAAGAGGAAGAAAAACAATAAAAAAATCTTGGACAGTAGTGATGAAGATGGCAATAAAAGTGATGAGGAGAAATAAATGGTTAGCGAAGATGAAGCGAATGAAAATAGCCCTCTTTCTTAGGGAAAGGGAAGTGCTAAGGAAGAAAATGTGGAGGTGGATTCTAGTAATGAGGAGAGAGCCCAGGAAAAAGAGGATAGGAATCTTGAAGAGAAAGAGCAGGAAGAGGACATGAACAACATTATGGAAGATGATAAGGAGGAAGAAGAAGGAGGAAAAGAAGAGGAGAACCAAGAGGAAGAAAAATAAGATGAAGGAGCTGAAGAGGAGGAAGAGGATGCCCAAGACTCCCCTGTTGAAGATGATAAGGAAGCCGCTCAAGATTTCCCTTCTGAAGAAGAAAGAGTTGAAGATCATACTGATTTTGATTTTGATAAGGACCCAGCTAGAAAAGAGGATGGTAAACACCAAAAGGAGGACACTTTGGGCCTTCTGGTGGGTCAGGCTAAAGGGGAAAAGGAGTCCGATCATAACCCCCCTACTGTTGATGAAAAAGAGGAACATATCAAAACTAATGTCGGTATGGACCAGGCTTCTATTGAGGAGGGAAATAGTCATAAGGAGGACACCTTAGGCCTCCTGATGGGTGCTCCTAATCAGGAAGAGGTCAACCTAGCTGATGGTTAGGGCTCTATTCTAGATTAATCTCATTCCAAAATGATAAAAAAACAAATAATCTGGTCTGGTTGGCAGCTGGGTGCTGTTGGTAGTTTTGCTAGAAACTATTTTTTTTTGCTTTTGTTGTCGTTTCTAGGGATGTATCGGGTCCTGATTTTGTCTTTCTAGCATGCGTTTCTTTTTGTCTGACTTTAATGCTATATCTTTATTCTTTTCTATAAATGGTTTTGGGTTCCATTCAAAACCTATTTTTACCTTGATCAAAAGCAATATTTATATAGGAAAACCTCTTCTACTAAATAAATCCAAAGCTCAAATGATATCAATTGTATAATTCAATAACTAGGTTGTTAAAATACAAGTCTTACCTTAAGAATAATATCACCAAAATTCATATTTTGGATTAATTCAATAGCACAACAATACGTTTAAATCAACCACATATACTTCATTCTCAAGAACCAATAATTAAGAAAATATCAAACCATAAATCAAGAGTTTGTTTTCAAAACCATGAATCAAAATAATTGACCCAAATAGTGGTGCCATATTTGGCTTAAATTCCAATAGCTAAGTTGGTTATGGTCTTCTAGGTTATTTTTGAATATGCTCCTAAATTGTAATATCATAACTTATATCATATGTGTACAATAAGAAAAAGGGAGGATACAATAATCAACTGGAGTTTTCCTCATTTTCCTAATGTACAATAAGAAGGAAGATGACACACTAGGCTCAAGTAAGACTTAAACTCTAAGTAGATCAATGATCCTTCATAATAATGATTAGAATAAGTTGGATTTAAGGAAATATGATTGACTAATGCAAGATAGAGGGATAACTAAGTAGAAATGACAAGTTTCAAATTACAAGGAAGAGGTTGCAAAAAAAGTCCTATTCCTAGGAAGAGGTTCTAAACATTGTCATGTTCCCAATACTTTCAGTTGAATTTAGTTGCATTATGTATGTCAGATTCTTTACTTTTAGGATTAAGTCCTAATGCATTTTCCATGTGTTCCTCCACAGAAAAATGGGAAAGAAGGTTGTGTAGAGGGTTTTTCATCAGTCAAACCCCTATTTGGGATAAATCTTGAAATGAAATAAAGTAAATGAAAGTGTGTTGTCATGTAGAAGAGGCTTGATCTAAAAATAGAATATATATTACTTTGAAAATGTAAATGCTTCTTCGAAAATAATCAAGTATGTTGATGTAATAGCTTTGACTTCACACAAAAACCCAAAAGGAAAACATGAAGGACAAAACCTTGTGTTATGGATGTTGTAGTTTTCTATAATGCTTGATTGAAAAGAGAGGAGCTGAATATTTGAATGCTTTAATGCATGTGGATGGTTATATGCGGATGATCATACTATGATATTATTCCTTGATGATGCACACATTTTCTTGACCTTAAATGAGGGAACAAAGCTTGATCCATGAAGAACATTACCTTGAAAATACCTTAGAATGCTTCAAATCTTGATCTTAAGTGCTTGGAAGCAAAATTGTAGAAGAGATCTTTCAAAATCCTTACAGTGTCCTTCAAAATGAGGAGATATAGGCCACTTATATGTCTCTCATAACATTTTAGTGCTCAAAACTCAGAGGAGGCCAATATTGATAGAAGAAATCCCCCTAAATTAGTGAGACGGGCCCCCAAACTCAATTTCAAGAAAAACATTGGGGTAGATGATGCCTTTTACAACCTCTTCCCAAGGAGAGGACACCTTTCACAACCTCTTCCTACCAATTAGGTCTAAGATCAAGATCATAGGTCCCAACTAATAAGATGATACTAGATTATGAAGCACATATGATTGCGAGATCAGGATAGAACATAAAGGCCACAAAATGGTAAAATAGGGACCATATAGGCTAATAAAAGAATGAATTGGAGAAATAATAAAGGATAAAAGCTAGAAATAAGGGCTCACATTTGATTTTAGATGAAATAGGACTCATATTTAAATTTAGGTGTTGATAAAGTGTCATATGAAGTCCTATTATGTATGTTAGTGTGCTAACCAATCATGAAATTACACTCACTTATAAGATACTTAAAATTTATGATGGTACATTTAGCCCCCACTTTAGTAGGAGTATGATGCCACCTCATTCTCATGGTAAATAAAAATAGAGAAGAGATAAAAAATAGAGAAAAATTATCATGGGCAAATTGTAGAGAGAAAAGACATCACTAAGTTTAAGGATGTGAGCCCCTAAATGAAGGATCTTAACTCAAACAACCATGCACAAGGGTACAAAAATGAATACAAAAAGACACCTAACAACAAAAGACAAAAGACACCAAAAAAATGGGGTTAGTACTAAAAAACAAAATTCCAAATCAACTAGTTGAGGAGACCTTGATCGAGAAAAAGTCCCAACCACTAGTATCACGTTCAAAAAAAATGTAGGAGCACAAATGGTCACCTGGAAAGAGAAAGAGAATACACCAAGGATAAGACAACACTCCATGATCTAACCCACTAGAAAAGCTATGATATCATGTAGAGAGAGAGAGAGACCATAAATCCAACAGTCTAGCAAGTTTTATTACGCTAGGTGATCCATGGGAGAGAAAAGAAGGGAAGAGTAGAAATACTAGCAATTTCTATTATGCTAGTTTCACTCATCCCAAAAGAGAGTGAAGGTATGATTGGTGTAGCAAACTGCATTACGCTAGTCAACTCTAGCTTAAAAAAATTGCACATAGGGCGACTTATTCTAAGGAATGCATATTCTCCATAGGGAATTTGCAAAAAAAAGGGATCAATCCTACGAAAAGAATAGTCTATATATGGATCCATGAAAATTATCAGTATAAGGATCTATGAAAATAAATAGTCCTAATAAAAAAATAGTCTCCATACAGATAAAAAAATGCGATCAATCTAAGGATCAATAAAAATAATCAGTCATAAGGAAAGAATGGTCTCCTTAGGGATCAAAGATTGGGTTAGTCTTAGGGATCCATGAGTAAAGTTGTATAATGTACAAGGAGGCTACATATATGCCCCCTCCTTATGATGGTGACATAGGACTACAATGACATCATAAGGAAAAGAGAACAAGGATACCTACTTCCAAAAAAAAGGAGATACCCTTAAAACAACAATGTATACCACAACCTTATCAAATAGGGGATACTCTTGTCAGCTAAGAAATAGATAATCATGAATCGTGAAAGGATATCCACTAGTGAGATGCGACCCTTGAAAGAAATAGATCTTAGCTACAAGAAATATACGTTTAAGAGGAATTCTTGAACAAAGATGACATCTTCAAGAAAAAGAGGGGGAGGAGAACAAGAATGTGCCCTTTTAACCTCCTATTTCTCGGTGAAAAAGGGATTCTTGATGAATAATGACACACTTTAAGCTCCCAGGTAAAGATATGTGTTTAGGATGAGCATGCTTTTATAAATAAGGAAGAGGTTATGATCAAGGATACACGCATATTCAATAGGAGAGAATGTAAAATCAAAACAAATACTTCTATATAAGAAAGGAATGCTACATGATAAATAAACACCACTCCACTAAGGAAAGTGAATCCTTACAGAGAGAAAGGAAAGGAAAAGGAAGCATCTTGCCTCCAATCATAAGGGAAAGTGAAAAAGACAACTCATTATACATACTAAGCTAATGATCAATTGTAATAGATAGACACTTCTAAGAAAGGAAGAGATTATAAACAAAGACATCAATCTCTAGAAAAGAGAAGGATCTTAGAACAAAACAAGTCCATGCAAAGAAGTATGTCACGTTCGAATTGATACAAATAAAAAAGTGATAATGGATCTTTTTGCAAAGGAAAGAGGAAACACCATGTATGCTCTTTGAGGCATGAAAAATATTGTTAACAAAGATGAAAATTCCTTGTATGAAACAAAGGATTTCATGCTAGAAAAAATGGACCATTATAAAAGATGCAAGTCCACAAGGAGAAAATTGGTTTTATAAAAAAGGAGAAGAGAGAAATGATGTCACATTATGCAAAATTAGTAGAAAAATCAATTACAAAAGATGTACACTTTTAAGAAAGGAAGAGGTTGCAAACAAGGATATCAATCTCCTAAAGAGAAAAATCTTCAACAAACAAGTCCATGCAAGGAAGGACATCATAGTCTAAAAGATTCAACCAACAAAGAGATAATGGGTCCTTGGGAAGAAGGATGAATAAGATATAGAGACTTTTCCCCCCAAGCTAAAGAAGAAGGGGAAGGACATCTTATGTTGCTTACAATTAGCATCATGTAATACACAAAACCCTTAAAGAAGTGAGCCACTAAGACTACATGATGACGAAAAACATGATAGGAAAGAGGAATGTTAAGGTATGATTTTGATATCAATAAAAAGAATAAGATCCATTGTTAACAAAATAAAAGATCTATCTACCAAATCTTGAACAAATTGTCTAAATTCAATAAATTAAAAAGAGAATGTGTATTGATATGATGAAAAAGATACATAAACTCACCATTATGAGGTCTTTGATTCTTTGGAAAATGTCTTAAAGGAAAAAAAAATAGTATTATATTTAAGTCTCCAAAAGATCATCTTAGCCAAATCCAAACAATCATCAATAGGAGGTGTAACAATGGAAGGTGTCGGTAAAAGGTCTAGAGGAGGTTTTTGTTGTGATGAAGGGTCGTAAGAAGGCAAAGTGGTAGCTTGAGGTATAAATATTTCTAGACCACATCTAGTGACTTATGTAGGAGGATATATATGGACTTTTATACCTTTTTCATGAATACCAAGGCCTCATCCACCATCACCTTGTTGAGAAGTAATTGTTAATATGATTTAGAACAACAGAGAGGGGGGGATGAATCAGTTGTTCTTGTAATACCCCAAAAATGGGCTATAGGTTCATTAACCTCCTAGATCTTCAAATCAAATGAAATCGACACAAAAGTCCTAAACTAAGGCACATCTGCACATTATTGAATCCTAATTGATTTTATCCTAATTCTGCATTGGAGAATATTCCTAGCAATATTCCTATTTATCCTAATTATTCTTAATTTAATAATTTTTTGGCGATAAATCTTATTTATCCTAAAGTTTGATTAATTGAATATTTTGAATATTTAATTAATTAGATTTAATACTGCCACTTAATTATTTAATTAAATTATATTATTTAATTTTGACAATAAATCAAAAATCTCATGACTAATTGATTAAATTCTTATTTAATTAATTAATGCCAATTGTCAATTTTTAATAATATAATTTTTGAATAAAGTTTGATTTAATAATTGATTAACCCATAAATCAATTGTTTTAATTCAAAAATCAGTTAAGTTGAGAATAAATCACTTTATTTTTAAATTAATTCAAAATAAATCATGTGCAATCAGAAAAGTAGGCAACTAGAAATTAACACTCAATTTTAAATTAAAACTCAACATCTGATGATGAGTTGAAATCTGATCTAAACTCTATTTTGAGTTAAACACTGCTTTTGCATGATTTTTGTGAGTTAATTATCTTTGATTTCCTGATAACTCAAAAATCAACCTGAGTTTATCAAGAATGATTGATGGCTTTTCTCTTCCTTCCTCAAAGCCCTGAATTTCTATAAAATCAAGGCTTAGCTCTTCATATCTAATCAACACTCGAATTTGCACAATTACTCTGGTGAATTGGCGATTGAAGGATTAAGCACTTGCAACAGGCGATTTGTGAGATCTTTCATAGTTGATCATAGTTTGCATATTTTCATATCATTCATAGCATTCTTAGATTAAATCTGCATTCAATTTCTTCATCTAGTTTAGATTCATACAGTCTTCATCCTATTGCACAAAAAATACAAAAAAATAGATTAATCTGCATTCATATAGTCTTTCATCTAGTTTAGATTCATACAGTCTTCATCCTATTGCACAAAAAATACAAAAAAATAGATTAATCTGCATTCATATAGTCTTTCATCTTTTGCATTCAAATCCTTCGTTTAGGTGTTGCATTGTCACTGATCTCAATTCCAATCTGAGAACATCATACTTGCACCTACTAGAAGGTAGTAAATCACGTAGTTAGCATAATTTCAATTATTTGCAAGATTTCAATTTTAGCTAACCTCTAATGTTTTACTGAAGTGTTGTGTCTATAGCTAGGTACAAAATTCACACACACATTTCTAGCACCCACCATGGGGCCTTGAAACGGGTTTCCATTTCTTCTATTTCACTTCTATCTATTTTTTTGTCATTTTCTGGTCCATTCTATGATTTCATTCTTTGTCAGTACATTTTTCGTACGACTTTTGTCAAAAAGTCATACCAAGAACACCCCATTGTCGTACAATAGTTGATTCTATCAAGGCTCGTATCAGAAGCTATACATTATCATTTGGGAACTCAATTGTCATATGAGAAGACACCCATTGTCATACGAGTTCCCCGACTGTCATTTGGAAGGTAACCCATTGTCATATGAGTTTTGACTCCAAGATTCAATTGTTGTTTCATAATTTTAGGTAGTTTTTCAGATTTGGACTAATAGCTAACCCTAACAATTGAAATCTTCTATTTTTGACAGATATTTGCTGAATCTGATTGGGAAAAGCGCAACTAAATTGCTAAAATAGGTAAAATCTACTAAGCGCGTTGCGAGGAATTCAAGTATTCTACTACGATCTAATAACACTTCAATTTGGACATAAAATGAACTCTCACATGTCAAGCTTGTGTGACCTTTTATTGCTTTCATATCACAGACTTCATTTTGGGCTATAAAATGAACATAGATTTTCTTTCTGCATATCTGTTACACATAGTAAACAGGCCCTATGAACACTATTTGTGGATGATCTCCAGAGAGTGGGCTTCTTTCCCTTGTTTACACATGCAAAACTCTTCTTGATGAAGGATCCCCTTGTAGGTAGGGAGGTTACTGAGATTGTCTTGCGTTCTACTAGATTTGTGCATCTTCAACTTTTGATTGATACATTCTCTCTCTGGAGAGGTTGATAGATCATAAGCAGTTGACATCATAGATCTTTGTGAGATAATTTTGGTCTTAGCGTGTCAAATTAATATGTCTGCTTTATTTTGGTTAAAAGTGAAAAGGCTAGAGGACTATGCTCTACTCCCTTTTTGGGTAGTATGAGAAACTCAGATCCTTGAATTTGGAACCAGTCTCCATGTGGTATCTTTTGTGAGTCACCTTTAGAGAGGGTTAACCATAGTGGACATTCCCTTAATTGGGTCAACCACGTGGATGGAACCTCAAGCAGTAATAGCCATTTTCATCGTGGTAGTAGCAGTTGCTATATAAATGTCCTTGTGGAGGAAATAATCACAAGTGTGGTCTCTTGTTGGGTTGTCAGATCTCCCTATCAGCTCTTGATTGATTAAATTATCAGACTGTGTCAAAATCTCGGTGCACCTAGATTGGAGTTCGCCCTCTTGAGATCACAAAAGTTGCAGAGTCAGACCATTACTACAAACCCTAGTGAGGCCAAATTTTTATTTTCTAGGAATATGTGCATTATTGAAAAACTTTTTGGAACATACACAATTAGCACTTATAGGGATTAGCACATTCAGTCACTTGATTGTTCATGCACAGGGTTGCTTTGTCCCCTATTCATTATTTTCAGACATTCTTGAAATCACTTTCTTGTTGTTCTATGTGCTTGTTTATCTATTTGGTTATTGGAAATGAATGATCCTAGAATAATCTTCAAAACTGGACAGAAAAATTTGCAAACAATTTGAAACTGAAAACCTAAAATTTGCAAAATTTGAATCAAAATACCTTTCTGGAGTCAAAAGTCATCTCATAAGGTCAGATTGTTTTACAAGTCTTGTGCAGAAGTCATTTCACAACCCCTGTATCATCGTATGGTATCCAGTACTATGTCGTACGAGTGTTGTCACCAGAAATCAAAAGAACAATTATCCCTGGCAGCAATTATCGTACGAGTCTTGAAATTGTCATTTGAGAACATACCCAGAGTCGTACGAGTTTCCAGAAACTCATTTGAGAATTTTTAAAAAGTTGTCAGAGATTGGTCAAATTTGTTAGGAATCCAGTTTTTATAGCCTATTTCTAGATTCTGTCAAAATATTCACTGTGTCAGGAATAGAGTAGAAACTAGAAAGAATTCAATCATTTACCTAAAGTGGTTTCTTGAGTCTGATTTAGCCTTCTGATTTATCAATTTGAGCCTTTTTCATCTTGTGTCAAAACCTTGTCAAAATTATCTTCAAATTCAGTCTTCTTACTAAAATGGCTAAGTGTTGTGAGCTCGTGCCCGCCATCTATTGGGCATCTACCCATACTACTGTGGCACAATATCCTTCATTTACGTCCAATCTATTCTTTATTCAATTCAATCTTGACAACGTTGCGTCATTTGATCTTCTTGAATCAATTCATTCTTTAGTTGTCTTCATCTTATTATTTTGCTTCACCCAAGGTTAATGGTGGAAACTAGAGCTTCATCACACAAGAAATATGGAGAAGCATCTCATACTTTTCCTTTGTCTACTCACGTAGGTCCAACCTTTGATGAACTCTACAATTTAGGTCTTTACAAAGACGACGGTCTTGGAAATCTTTGATTAAAAGTTGGGTACATACCCCATCCATCAACTCACAAAGGTAATCAACAAACTCCACCTCAATCTATCCTAGGGATTCCTAAAACTCCTAACATGTCTCACAGAGGGACACATCATGGGTCTCAAGGACATCACTCTCAACATGGTATGGATCAAGAACCCACACCTTATGAAATTGCTCGATACCAAAATGATGATGACTTCAAGAAAATGATGAGGCATTTATTGAAAGAAGATAGAGAGGCATACTTTCTAGAGTTAGCTCATCAAGGAGCTAAA
The DNA here is from genome assembly GCA_027943335.1 of Chamaecyparis obtusa. NCBI lineage: Eukaryota > Viridiplantae > Streptophyta > Pinopsida > Cupressales > Cupressaceae > Chamaecyparis > Chamaecyparis obtusa. The sequence goes on from BSBK01005091.1 coordinate 522,342, forward strand.
CTTCCTCCAAACTTTAATGTTGAAGATATCATTACGCATGAGGAAGAAACCCCTATCATGGCTATGATGAAACAGATGCATGCCATGCAAGTCAAGCTCAACAAACTAGAGAAAGAAAAGGAACCTAAGGAGTTCTCCATGGAGGCCCTATGCCCTTTTCCATTTGATAAAGACTTGTACATGCCACCATTCCCTAAAAGGGTGGAAATGCCTAAATACGACAAGTATGATGGAAACTCTGATCCTCAAGATCATGTCAGAGAATTCTGTACTCAATCTATGGAGTTTATGCATGAACCAACCTACTTAATACATCTCTTCCCTCGATCTCTGGGAGGAGCAGCCATTCATTGGTTCTCTAGAATGCCTCCAACTATCAAAATTTTTGAGGAGTTAATCAAACTATTCTATCAACAATACTCCTACAATATCTAGCATCTGGTCACCATGATCGACATCTACAATCTGAAACAATATCCAAGAGAACCATTCTTGACATTTCATAAGAGATGGAGGAAGAAATTTTATCTATATGCTAGACCCATTCCAGAAATCGAGAAACAGGAAATCTTTATCAATAATCTTGTTCCAAAAATCAACTACCCTTTACAAATGCAAAATCATACATCCTTTGATAAGATGGTAATTAATGCGATCAAAATTGAGAAATTACTTGTGAAAAAAGGAGACATATCACTTCAAAAGGACAAGTATGAATCTGGATCTAATTCTAAAGACAAAGGCAAAAATTGGAACAAGAATAAGGGTGTCATCACAGATGGCGTTGTTGATACTATCTATACTCCATCTAAGGCACCCACTTTTAATCTCACTATTGGGACCCAAGCCATCAAAGCTTCCGAAGCTAAAGCAAGAGAGTCTAACAAGAAGCCATCTGATTATAAATCTTGGGCTACAGATCCTAACCACAAATTCACTCCTCTTGGAGAATCCTTGGAATCTACCATGAAATCTCTGTTGGCCAACAAAATCATCTACTTGCCTGAGATAAAAGTCTTTGATCATGAACCTAAACCGAATTGGTGGAGAGAGAATGATTTCTGTGAATTCCATCACAATAAGGGTCATAAGACTAATAACTGCGTTCACTTGAAGCACATCATACAAGACAAAATTGATAATTGAGAAATCACAATTGACAATCATAAGAGAAATAATGATCATACAGCATTCACAAAACCATTTCCAAAACATGGTAAGGAAGATTCTTCTTCTTAGCCTAATATGGGTGCTAAAGTCAATTATGCCTACTCTGGAAACAATGCTGTTATCAATATGGTTGAACCAAGTCTATCTAAGCATTGCAATGTCATCACAATTTTAAGAAAAGATAGAGAAAACCAATCAGCTAATGCAATTACTCGATCACAAGCTCAGGCGCATCTGCAAGGACAAATACCAAATTCATCCAATGTCCCTAAGATGCCTTTCAATCTTTCATCTGCTTCTAAAGAGAAGGCTACATCTAAATCTTCAAATCCTAAAGACACGCCGCCTACATCATACAGTATTGTCCAATAACTCTAGCATACAAATGCAAAAATCTCAATGTTTGAGTTGCTTCGGATATCTCCAGCTCATAGAGCCATTTTAGAGAAAGCTCTGCTCGGATCCAATGTTCTTGATAACCTTGATTTAGACAGATTCCAGACTATGTTTGGTCATCTTACGTCTCCATAGTATATTTCCTTTTCAGAGGAAGATGATAACTCCTTGAGTCATTCGCATAACCAGCCCTTGCATATTGAAGTCTTGATCCAAAACCATTGTGTCAAACATGTATTGATAGATGGGGGCGCTGGTCTAAACATTTGTTGTTTTAGCTTGATTACACAATTGGGATTTTCAGAAATGGCCATTGATCCTAGAAAGAAGATAACTATCAAAGCATAATATGAGCAAGAAATATCTCCCAAGGGAACAATTGTCTTACCTATCAGAATAGGTCCAGTCATCAGAGATACTATATGTCAAGTTCTTGATCTACCTTTGGCTTATAACATCCTTCTAGAAAGACCTTGAATACATGAAATGAAAGCTATTCCTTCTACATACCATCAGTGTTTGAAATTTCCTTATGAAGGAGTAGAGGTGACGATTCCAGTGGATCTATATACAACTTGCAATGCATTGAAGGAAAGTGTTGATAAACTTGTTCCTAATAATAGAGAATCTTCCACTAAGCAACTAGACGTCGCTTCAACATCCAAGATGGAAGACATTGCTAAAGAGGTTAAAATCAAAGAAAATGGTATGGGAGAATATACTATAGAGCCAGTCTTATCTTTGAGATCTCTCCCTATCTCGCCTAAGTCCTATGGACAAACTCTAAAACAGTCTAAAAAGGAGTCTAAAGAACCTCTTAAGGCATATAAAGGAAATTTGGTTGTAGAACAAGTGTCCAAACAAGAGTTTAAAGAGGATGAAGCTGTGCTTGCATGGCTATACAAAGATGAACCTGAATCTCAAATTGTTCAAACATGTGACTCTAAAACATCGAAGATCCCTTCTAAGTCATATGGCCCAGGGGACAAATTGATCACAAAGATGGGGTATAAAGGAAAAGGACCTCTAGGACTACAAGGTAAAGGTCTTCTGTCACCTCTTGACCATCATGGCCGCACAAACAAGAATACAATGGGTCTAGGATATAAGTAGAAGCCTTTCTATCTTAGCAAGAACTCCCCACATGTCGTAGAATAGATTGAGCCCTCCATAGCAAATCAACTAAAGGAAGAAATAATTGAACAATTTGACATTGACGATTCAAACACCATTGAAGAGCTCATTCCTTATGAGCGTTTGCCTAAAGAAATCAAAGACCTTATTGAAACTAAAGATGATCCAGTAAAAAGAATCAATGTAGTAGAAACACAAGAACCTACTATAGAGCAAGAGATAGTTGCACCACAAGGACTAGCTAATCTTGAAGGCAACCAAACAGACAAAGAGGAAGGTGGTAGTTATTCTTAGACAGATTCCCATGAGTATGAATTCAAATCAGAATCTGAGGATAACCCTTCTTGGGGTATTCATCCTGACTTTACTCATGTTCTTAAATTTCCTAGAGGCATAGATGAAGAATCTAATGACTATGAATGGGGAGCCATTCTAGAGGAAGATGAGCTTATCATAGAAAAACATGTTGATGTTATTCACCAATATGCACCTAAATGCAACATAAGTCTAGAGCGAAATGATGAACTTAATGAGTCTGATCCATCGATGGTTGAAGTGGACTCCCACAATGACATTGAGCCTATTCATGAATTGAACATCTTAAGTTGTAATATCACCTCTGAAATCGAACGTCGGGTGAGGACCAATGATGATAGATCCATATTTGTAAACACTCTTTCCCAATCTTTCACCACTTTGACTATCCAACATCCTGAACTTCTTGACCAAACCTCTACGAATCTGAGCCAAGGTATTTATACCTTTCCAAATGACTATGCCCTTGCTTGCTACCTCAATGCAGTTGAGCCTATGAGGACTTCCATCAGTGATTTGAGTGTTAGCATGATGGAGTCAGACATCAAGTATCTTAGTCAAAAAAATAAGAATAAGAATAAAAAGAAAAGAAGTTCTGAGGGTGAAAACCACTTTGTGGCAGTCTCAGAACCTACAAAAGTAAAATAAAAGACGTATCCAAAGGTGAAAACCTCTCTGAGGCACCTAAGGATGAGATATTTGATGTCCTTCCGAGTCATTTGTAGGACATATCTCCAGTTCTAATTGAGCCCACTCAATCTATCAACTTGGGAACAATAGAAGAACCATAGTTGATCCATGTAGCACAATCCTTATCAGAAAAAGAAAAGAAAAAATTTACCATATTCCTAACAGAAAAGAAGATCAACTTTGCATGGAAATATTCAGATATGCCAGGGTTGGATCCTGATCTTATAATGCACCATTTATCTATAGCTCTAGGGGTCAAACTTGTTAAGAAAAAATTGAGAAAGATGCATCCACATGTTGCACTCTTGGTAAAAGCTGAATTAGAGAAGCTACTAAAAGCCAGATTCATCCGTGTTATTGACTATGTTGAATGGATCTCTAATATTGTACCTATTTCAAAACCAAAAAAATCTATAAGAGTGTGCACAAATTTTAGAGATGTAAACAAAGCATGCCCTAAGGATGATTTTCCACTACCTAACATTGATATGATAGTGGACATGACTGCGGGCATTAAGATGTATTCTTTAATGGATGGTTTTTCTGGATATAATCAAATAAAAATTGCTCATGAAGATCAAGAGAAAATTGCTTTCACATGTGTGTGGGGTACCTTCTATTGGAAGGCCATGCCATTTGGGCTTAAGAATGCTGGTGCTACATATCAAAGAGCTATGACATCTATTTTTCATGACATGATGCATCGAACTATGGAAGATTATGTTGATGATACTTTAGCAAAATCTATGATAAGATCTAAACATCTTAATGACTTGAACAAAATACTAGATATAATGGAGAATTTTAGTCTTAGACTGAACCCTAAGAAGTGTGCTTTTGGTGTCACTTTTGGAAAGCTCTTAGGCTACATTGTCTCAAAGAAAGGCATTGAAGTTGATCCAGCAAAAGTTAAAGCTATCATGGAGATGCAACCTCCCAAGAATATCAGTCAAATGAGAACATTAGAAGGGAGAATACAATCTATTAGACGCTTCATATCTCAGCTAGCAGACATATCACAGCCTTTCAAAAAGACATTACATAAAGGTGTGACCTTTGCATAGAATGAGGAATGTGAAAAGAACTTTAACCATATCAAGAAATATCTATCAAATCCTCCTATCTTGATGCCTCCTATTCAAGGGAAGCCATTGATTGTATATGTCTCTGCAATAGATACATCACTAGGGGCATTGCTAGCACAACATGATGAGAACAAGAAGGAAAGAGCTATATACTATATCAGTAGAACATTCGTAGCATATGAGAAGAACTATTCAATGATTGAAAAGGCTTGCCTAGCTATGATCTTTGCATCACAAAAATTGAGACACTACATGTTAGCTCATACCATGCATTTGGTAGCTAAAATTGATCCACTAAAGTACCTACTAAGCAAAGCTTCCCTCACAGGTAGATTAGCCAAATGGGTCATGCTCTTAACTGAATTTGACATTGAATATGTTGAAAGAAAAGCTATCAAAGGATAGGTTATTGTTGATCATCTAGCAGATGCACCTTTGTTTGATGATACTCCAATGCAAATGGAATTCCCAGATTCTTCTATCATGAATCTTTCTTCTAGAGAATGGGAATTGTTCTTTGATGGCTCCTATACATAGAATGGATTGGGAGCAAGCATATTGTTTATCGCTCCTCAAGGATACTCAATCCCTAAGGCATTTAGAATCAAATTTCCTTGCACAAACAATATTGTTGAATATGAAGCCCTCCTTAATGGTATGAAAATAGCAATTGAGTGGAGAGTAATAGAATTACACATTCATGGAGACTCGCAACTTGTAATACACCAAGTCAATGATGTGTATCAAACAAAAGATGAAAAGCTCATTCCATACAAGAGAATGGTAGATGATCTAAAGAAATACTTCATATCTATCACCTTTGAGCAAATACCTAGAATAGAGAATAAGGTTGCTGATGCAATGGCAACACTATCTACTTTATTACAGCAGCCTGAACATGAGCTATGCTACGAGTTCCTAGTGGAAGCACTATCTTATCTTGCATATGATTCCCCTGAAACCTGCATGATTTGCACTGTTGTAGGTCATGATTCATCCCGATATAAAAACCTTTTCTCTTATCTCAAAGACCAAATCATTCCCGATACCTTAAACCACCATGAAAAGAGATACCTTATCCGCAATGCATCTTGGTATGTCATCATTGGTCACAATCTATAAAAATGAGGTCTAGATGGTACGCTACTTAGATGTTTAGAATGGGAAGAGTATCAACATGCATTAGAGGAAGTCCATGGTGGTATTTGTGGGTCACACTCGAATGGTTTAACACTAGCCTGAAAACTTATTAGGGTTGGGTACTATTGGCCAGAAATGGAGAAAGAGGCTATCAAGTTTGCTAAGAACTATCAAAAGTGCCAAGTACATGGAAACTTAATTCATGCACTAGGAAGAGATCTAATTACCTTAACTACACAATGGCCTTTTCACCAATGGGCATTTGATCTTATAGGATCCATACATCCTCATTCTTCTAATGGACATACCCATATAATCACCACTATAGATTATTTCACAAAATGGGTAGAAGCAGTTCCTTTAACTCAAGCGACTAGAAAATAAATTTCAATGTTCATCTTGAACTACATCATATGTCGGTATGGTATTCCACATTATATAGTCACAGATAATGGTGGACAATTAAAAAATAGAGACTTGGATGATCTATGTGCCAAATTCAAGATTACACAACATTGGTCATCTATCTACTATCCTCAAGGGAATGGACAAGTAGAGGCTTCAAACAAGAATCTATTGAAAATCTTGCACCAAATAGTTAATACAATAGGAAGAGACTGGCATCTCATGATCAATCTAGCTCTTTGGGCCTACAAAACAAGTATCAAATCACCTATTGGGGCTACACCATTTGCTTTAGTTTATGGGTCTAAAGTGGTACTACCTATTGAGGTTGAAATCCCATCACTAAGAATCAGAATGCATGGTCTAGCAACTGATGATGACTACAGAATGTCTAGGTTGCAAGAACTTGAACTACTAGATGTGTGCAGACAGGTAGCGTATGATCATCTCAGAGTATATTAGAAGAGAATGTCTAGAGGTTACAACAAGAAAGTCAGACACGGAGAATTTCAGGTTGGTGATCTAGTCTTGAGAGAGAATCCTAAAAAGCAATCACATAGAGAACGTAAGGGGAAGTTTGAACCCAACTGGCTGGGTCCCTTTGTTATCACTGCTACTTTTGGCTCTAGTGCCTATCAACTCTCAATGATTGAAGGAGAATAGCTCTGAGAACCAATCAACATTCTCCATCTGAAGAAATTCTACAACTAAGGCATTTAGCCTATGGTAAAATGTCCTGAAAAAATTATAAAAATAAAAAAAAGTCCTGAAAAAATGAACATCTTGGTGAAAACTTAGCAAATAGGCACCTTGATGATTCACATAAAAATAAAAAAATTGAAAAAGTACAAAAAAATTGAAAAAAATGAAAAATACAAAAAAATGAGAAAAAAAGGTGCCTTGGTGAAAACCTGGAAACAGGCGCCTTGGTAGCAAAAATAGAATCTCTGCCAAGATGGTGAAAACCCGGCAAACGGGCGCCACCTGTTTCAAAATGCTCCATCTATCAGTGCAATCTTGGTCTTTCCCAGCTTTCAGTCTTCTTTAGTTTGTACATATCTCCTGGTTTGTTTCTACTTTCTTGTTTTCAATAAAGTCGGTCTGTACACCAATCAGCTCAAGCGTCTGTATCCTATCAATGTTTCAAACTTGGGGGCAATCAATGTCATATCCTATGGCCTCCTATGTCTTTGAGACGTGTCATATTCAGTCAAAGTCCTTTGAAGCTACATCTGATTCAGTCAGTCAGTCAGTCTCCTCTCCAGAAAGGATTTTGCATCTACAACAACACAATCAAACACAAATTGAAAACAATCTATGCTTCTACATGATTTTATCTCCTTGTATCCTTACTGATTCGCATTGAGATTTTTGCATATTGTGTCCCTTCAAGCTCTTCGATGATATCCTTTACAGGATTTAGAGAGTGATGACTGGGGGCATAATCTTTTCTTTGTTTTCTACTTGTATGTGAAAATCTAACAACTTTGGAAATTCTAGATTGAAATGGTGTCCGTTTGTAAGAGCCTCTATCTCATATTGGATAGCCATGCGTACCTCAACCATTGATACCCAAAAAATTCAAGGAAGTTTGATCTAACTATTGTCTTTTTGAGAAAGTTCTTACTCCTACTATGAAACATGATCTTACCTAAGGATGTGAATGATAAAGGGTCACTACGGGTAATTCACACTAGATTTAGAATGATCTCTTGATTGCTTGATGTGTTTTTTCTGCAAGGTGTATTCTGGTCATCATGACATCTATGTTTTGATGCTTATACAAATTTCTATATTCAAATGGAAATGATATTCAGGTCATCCCGGCATTTGTGCCTTGGTGCTTATATCTAATCCAACATTCCAAAAACAAAATCAATATTCATATGTCTATGGTTGTCTAGCTAGTGGGCGTTGTATTGATTCTTGCGCATACAAATCAATATTCATATGTTCATAGTTTCCTAACTAGTGGATGTTGTATTGATTTATCCAGTTACCTAAAAAGTTCAATGATGACAACAAATCGATACATGATCAGTGACTAGGTCCTAGGTCTTAGGATTGCATTTCATTTTTGCACTTTGCATGATTGCATGATCTCACAAATTGTTGAACACACTTGAATGCTTAAATAATCATTCAAAACTAAACTTAAAATGGAAATGAAGAGTTGAATCTCACTCAAAGGTTTCCTCATAGAACTGTGAGCAGTGACCATCTTGGGTTAGACATCCTTTTTGACATAAGACTGAGTACTTGTCTTCATCAATACTTGCAAAACATATCATGTGCATCGTTGAATTTACATTACATATTCATGATCATTCCATCTATTGCATCTACATTCCATACATATTCATACATTTTCCATAATCAATTACATTTGCATAACATTCATACATTTGAGAGAAATCATTGCATTGCATAAATCTATACGTACATTCTATACTATCCATAGCATTTACATCACATGATATCATCATAAATAAAAAACATGACAAGTACACATGAAATCACAACCAAAATCTTGATCTCATATCATATAACTTGAACTAGTCAAGGGTGCACTACTGGCACAAAGTACAAAAGAATGAGCTCAAGTGAGCTATCAAAAGTCAGAATAGTATACATGAACAAAAGAGCAAAAATATCAGAATATATAGACAAATTAGCTGTCTACATGATCCTCTGCATTTGGTGGAGGATTTGGTGGTGCATTTGGCACTGCCTCGGCTCTAGGTGCCCTCACTCCCTCTGAAGCTATCATATACTGAGAGTATGTGGGTACTCTCTGAGTAGAAAGTACAACAATGTAATATGTAGAAACATAGTAAGCAGCTCTCAAGGTCTGATGTGTCACCTCTGCCTATAAATGCTTGTTCTCCTCTCGAAGCTTAGATCTCCATCTATCAGCCTCAGTAAATCTCTCCTCCCACTGAGCACTCTGTACCTTTAGGTCCCTGACCTGTAATCCCAATCGTCTAATAATCTCTTGTGGAGTCAATGGTACACTAGGATCTACATCTATCGCAGGCATATCGGTATCTACCGTTGGCTGCTCTGTGGTCTCTGTGCCTTACGACATCTAACCTCAGCACCAAGATCAAAACTAGTATCACCCTGTAGAGGATCCAGACTGACACCCACATCTTGCTATGCACCTAGTACCTCATCTACTATGTCCACACTGCCTAAAGTACCACTCTCTCCTCTAGTTGCTCTCCTATGTAAAACTGCAAGTCTGCCTACTGAAGAACTAGAGGGATGAGGTGGTCTCATCTATCCAAATGGTCTTTGTGGAGGTGTGAACACTGCTCTTGGCCTCAGAGGTGTAGGCTGGGGCATCTGTACTTGTGCACATCTCTATCCTCGTCCAGTCGAAACCTGTGCACCTGTGACATCCATGGCCTCCTCCATAGAGGGTATCAACTCTGTAGGATCAGAGAATCCATGTATGGGATGATCTGCAAGCCATCCAATGAATCCATCTATAACACTAGCATCTGGAACATCTGCTCTGTAATCCCAATCTCTGCCAATGATACCACTGTACTCCTGTGTACAAAGAGAATATGAAAATCTAGAGCCCATCCTAATATGACCTCTCTATGGATCTGTGCATAAGTTGCAAGCTCCTATGGTGCATCCTAAATGATGCCATACTGCCTCCATACTCTAGTGATTAGGAAGTGCTAAATAACAGTAGTGGATCTCCCAATTAGTACATGGCTCTAACAGAAATAACTAAACTGCTCCCTCACAGTGGGCCAGGCCTCTATCAGCAAGTATGGTCTCCATACTAAAAAAGTCATATCATCGAGACATTATCTGAAGTACTCTGTGTGACCCATGCACACCTGTGTAACATAGCCAGAGTATATATATATATGACTGGTTCCTATGGCTGACACTATGACTGACACACTGGTCTACAAACTGGGATGTGCTCCCAGGCCCATATCTGAAGAACTAGTGCACCAAAAGCAAAGGGCTTGCTCTCCTGATACACAATCTTGTGCATCTCAGAGAACATATGTGCAAGCATGCATTGACTCCAAGCCAACTCAGAAGGAGTAGCCATCAATCATGCCAGCATCGGGGCCCAGCCCATTAATAGACCATTCTACTGACGGTTAGACATGATGATACCTCCTATCATGCCTTCTATAATACAGTCTAACCTATGGGTCTTCCCATAGCGCTACACTAATAAATCCCAAGAAATAGAACCAGTGAGCTATGTGTCATCTCCGAACAATCTATAGAAAGAATGAAGACCAGAGTTCCCAGAACTCACATAATCCAGACGAGGACCATGAAATGGAATGCGCAATATCCTATATACGTCCTCAGGTGTCACAGTAATCTCTGTAGTGGGTAGATGAAAAGTCTAGGTCTCTGAGTGAAATCACTCTATCAATGCAGTCAACAGTGCATGGTTAACCCTAATCTCGGGCAACCAAATCAGATACTTGAATCCACAAGAAGCAAGATGTACCCTCATAGGGGCAGGCAGTGAAATGCAAAGTCTCTGAGTCGTAGGATGTGAAATGTGCACATGAACATCAGGGTATATAACCTACATGGAACAGAAATGGGGAATTCTATTAGTAATTTGGTTGAAAAATAGGCTACCAGTACAGAAATTCAAAAGTTCACTATCTTAGAAGGTGCATTAAATGCTCAACAATCAGCCTAAGGAATCAGAAAATAAAAAATTTTGACCTAAAAAAGAGTTTTAAGCTCACTATTTTCCATACGACAATGCAGACTGGCATCAAAACTCGTACGAGTTTCAGCGGGGTCCCATACGACAAACCACGCATATATGACTTTCTAGGGATCATCGTACGATAGATGAGGGACCCGACGAAACATCATACGACTCTTGGGTCCCTCTCAAATGAGTTTTGAAAAGTCATACGAGTCATAGAGGACAGTCGTACGAGTTTCCATGCATGCAAGAATTAAAAAATTGAAATGTATGAAAAACACCCTAAAAATGCTACAAACATGAAAAAATGGAATTTACGAAGAGGCACAAAGGTCCACTTACCAGATGTCCATACTGCAGAGGCCGCTGATATCTCTGGCTGCACTCAAATCAATGGGAAGAGATAGGTACCTTCGGCTCAACCATTTTCTCACTCAGAGGCTCCATAAGATTTCAAAAGTCAAATGTGAATAATGAATTGAAAATGACCATTTTGGTCCTTATATAGCTTTTGACCTAATTTTCAAAAGTGCTCCGTTTTCCACAAAAATTGCACCCTTGGCTAATTTCGACATTCTAAACCCATTTTCAGGATCAAATTCAAAATCTAAGATCTTTTACTATGTCAAAATCATGATTTAAAATTTTCAGACCCAAGATGTTTGACTACTTGCATAATCAACCTTCAATCATCATAGAACTTTAGTATTCAACTTAACTGATTATTATAGAACTCTAGTATTCAACTTAAGGAGGATGACCAGAGTAGGAGGGAGGATTGTAGATGGACTCTTCCACCGAAGGGCTAGTGCAAAGCCAACTTTGATGGGGCAGTGAAGGGAAACCCTGGCTAGGCTGAGATTGGAGGAATCTTAAAAAATGACCATGGGAAAGGCATTGATGCCATCATGGTTCCTCTTGGGATGCAAACAAAGCATTTTGTGAAGGTGTCTACAGCCCATCAAACTATTAAGCTTGCTAAGGAGATAGGAGTTAGAAACCTGTGGCTGGAAGGAAACTTGAAAAACATAATTGATTGTCTCAATGAGAAAAAACTTGCCTACCTAGATGATAGCTAATATTATCAATGAGAGCATCCTCTATCTCAAGACCTTTGATAGAGTCTACGTGGCTCATGAGTACAGGGAGGCTAACCAAGTGGCTGACAGGATGGCCAATTGGGCTCTCAGGAATGATGAGGTGAATAGATGGAAGGACATACATCTTATACCGCTTGAAATTAAGGATTTAATTGAGAGCGAGAGAATCCTGGGTAGATTGGGAAACATTAAAGTTTAATCATGACAGTTTATGTGTTAGGGGAAATGTGTCATCTATTGTGGTGTAAGTACACGAGCCAAAGTATGAATCACCTGGGCAACTGCCATCATTGCACTTTGAGGCCGTTTTCGGGTTTATTTTTCATAATTTAATTGGAAGGATCGAGAACGTCTCTCATTTGAACTGCTGGTGTCAAAATACACAAAGATTTGTTAGCAGAGTTTTTTCTCATAGAGAGAAGGGTAAAATGATGGGGGAAAGACACAGGAGGGAACCTGAGGATGAAGCGGAAAAGTGGCAAAGGCGTTCGAAGGTCTGGGAGATTTTTAGCAAAGGTAAGGTGACCTCTTTCATCAAAATATTGCATGGATGGAAACCCTCTATTACCAAAACCATGGTGAAGAATTAGAATGAGGGGAGTGTTAGAATTGATTGGGTTGAGTTAACGGTGATGAAGGAGGTCATTTCTACTGTTATGGGAATCCCCATTGTTGGGAAGAAGTTTTACAGAGACAGGTGAATTTCACGTCAAGCGATGATATAATTCACTAAAGGGAAGGAGGAAAAGAAGGCTCTGGTGAAGAAGGGCACTTACTACCTACCAAAGTCCATTAAACCACTGTGGAGGTTTGTACTGAGGGTGATAATCAAATTTATTTCCCTGGACACGAGGTTCGACTGCATTTACTTCTATCACTTTGTGCTTCTCAACCACTTTAGGTCTGGTGCCAAAATCTCTATTCCTTTTTACCTTTACTCGTCAATCAATGAGAATATCAATGATTATAGGGAGAAGCCTATAGGCAACCCTACTTTCCACGAGGGGTTGTTATTGTTGATATATGAATTTTTTAAAGCTAGAACAATTGGGAAAGAAATTAAGCAGGGGAGAAGGGGGAAGGATTTTTCAGAGGAGGAGCTTGACTCAGGCGAATAAGAGTACATCCCTTCTGATACTAAGGAGAGACAAGATATGCATTCAGACATGGATGCTGAAATTCCCCCTCGCACTAAAATGGGGAGAAAAAAGTTTAAAAGGGAAAAAAGGGAGAAACAAGAGAAACCGGACCCAAAACAAAGCATTGAAATCTCTTCTGATAGAGATTATGATGAGGAAGCAAAGGGCATGGAAACAGAGGGAGGAAGTGATGAAGAGGAGGATGATAGGCTGGGGGAGGAGGAGGATAATAAGAAAAATAAGAAGGGAAGGAGGAAAATAACAATTAAAATGCCTATCAACAGAGATGAGGATAATGATGTGAATCCTGCTAGGGAACAAAGGAACTGGAAGAAGGTTGAAGAAGGCAATAAGGATGAAGGGAAAGAGGAGGGGAAGGATAGAGAAGAGGAAGAGGAGAATTAGGGGAGGGAGGAAGATCAGGATCAGGAGTGTGAGGAGCAAGGGACTAACCAGTACACCTGTAAGATCTCTGATAAAGAGAAAAGTGTGGTCTGGAGAGATTTCCACAATGTCTCGGTCAGGATGGGATTAAAGAGGGAGATGATGAAGACTTTGGTTAAGGAGAACAAGGTGGGTAAAATTCAAATGGAGGATCTCATCGACCCTACTTTGGTTATTCTGAGTGACATCACTAAAGAAAATCCGCAAATGGATATTCTCAACAATGCCAAAAATAGTGTTATAGATAGCTACAGAACCACTAAGTGGACCTACCACAAGATACAGGAGCTAAAATATAGGGTGGGCAGGTTGGAGAGGGAGGATAATAGCAGTAAGATCAGGCTTACCGAGGAGAAGAATGAAATGGAGAACAAGATGGAGGATGTGAAAAAAAGAATTCAGAGTGTGGAGGGTACTCTGCAAAAAATCGCTGAATAGAGCTATAGCATTCTCAAAGCCTCAAACATTAAAGCTCTGATCAGTAAAATTGAGGAACACAGGGGGAGCAAGGAGGAGTCTCCCAATAGCAGTAAAGATATCTTGTCGGAGGAGGGTCAGAGGAAGAGAACTCACTCCAGCTTTTTGAAGGACACACAGGATCGAGATAAGGACCTGGCTAATCTAAAGGAGGTAGCAGAAAAGGCTTCAGAGCTGGAGAAATGTGCGGCCAAGATCCTCAAAGAGCTTGCTTGAGCAGCTCTCCTGGCTTTTTTTGACCTGGTTTTTGTTCTCTGCCCCTGGTTCTATTTTCTGGGCTTTTTGTTTGTTTGCTGGCAGACTGTGTCTGGCCTTCCTTTCTTGCTTTGGCTATCTTGACTATGTATACTTTTATCGTATATCTTTGAGATACTTTATGTTGTAAGGGTTTCAGGGTCCCTTTAAAACCCATTTTCCTTAATAAAAAACTTAACTGATTATCTTACATCAAACTATCAAAATTTCAACTTGGTCAACCATGGTCAACTCATGGTCAACCCTAGTCAAACTTGGTCTCCAGGACCTCTAAACGATGCAGAACGCATTCCCGGATGTGTATAACCGCTTCTCAAATCAATTAACATGCTTCTAAACCACTCAACACTGACTTTTCTTCTCAGATTTCGATTTTAATCCCGAATCATTCAAGTCTGTAAATCTAAATCTTAAAATCAAAATTCTTTCCTCAGTGATCAAGACAACAACCATGTCTAGTTATTGATTCATCTAAAGTCCTCATCGCTTGGGGTGAATCTATCATCTCTTGGGGCATATCAGATTCATCGAGATCCATATCAATATGGTGTCCTAAATCTATCTTGTAAACTGTATCAACTTTTTGTAACCAACGGTTCATTAGTGTTATTTTACTTGTTTCTTCGTAACTGATGGGTTCAAGATGTGATACCAATATGATTCTCTTGGGACAATCAGGTTTGGAATCGGTCGCTCACTTCTTCGCAATCATAAGGTTTAGAATCAGGTGTTTTCACACTTTTTCGTAATCACCGGTTCATTGTTGTTATAGTTAACATTATCTTTGGTCAATCAGGACCTAAATCTTAAATCTTTCAATCTTTCAATCAGTTTCTGTCTCAGAATCAGTTAATCTTTCAAATTAGTTTCAAACATCTTTATCATACATAGATTATTCTTTGAACCACTACGCTTTGCACAGTGATTCAAAGAGTGGCAAAATGTAATACCCCAAAAATGGGCTATAGGTTCATTAACCTCCTACATCTTCAAATCGAACGAAATCGACACAAAAGTCCTAAATTAAGGCACATCTGCACATTATCAAATCCTAATTGATTTTATCCTAATTCTGCATTAGAGAATATTCCTAGCAATATTCCTATTTATCCTAATTATTCTTAATTTAATAATTATTTGGTGATAAATCTTATTTATCCTAAAGTTTGATTAATTGAATATTCTGAATATTTAATTAATTAGATTTAATATTGCCACTTAATTATTTAATTAAATTTATTCCTAAATTGTATTATTTAATTTTGACAATAAATAAAAAATCTCACGACTAATTGATTAAATTCTTATTTAATTAATTAATGTCAATTATCAATTTTTAATGATATAGTTTTTGAATAAAGTTTGATTTAATAATTGATTAACCCATAAATCAATTATTTTAATTCAAAAATTAGTTAAGTTGAGAATAAATCACTTTATTTTAAAAATAATTCAAAATAAATCATGCACAATTAGAAAAGCAAGCAAATAGAAATTAACACTCAATTTTAAATTAAAACTCAACATCTAATGATGAGTTGAAATCTGATCTAAACTCTATTTTGAGTTAAACACTGCTTTTGCATGATTTTTGTGAGTTAATTATCTTTGATTTCTTGATAACTCAAAAATCAACCTGAGTTTATCAAGAGTGATTTATGGCTTTTCTCTTGCATCCTCAAAGCCCTGGGTTTCTATAAAATCAAGACTCAGCTCTTCATATCTAATCAACACTTGAATTTGCACAATTACTCTAGCGAATTGGTGATTGAAGGATTAAGCACTTGCGACAGACAATTTGTGAGATCTTTCATAGTTGATCATGGTTTGCATAGTTTCATATCATAGATTTTCATATCATTCATAGCATTCTTAGATTAGATCTGCATTCAATTTCTTCATCTAGTTTAGATTCATACAGTTTTCATCCTATTGCACAGAAAATACAAAAAAATAGATTAATTTGCATTCATACAGTCTTTCATCTTTTGCATTCAAATCCTTTTTTTAGGTGTTGCATTGTCACTGATCTCGATTCCAATCTGAGAACATCATACTCCCACCTACTAGAAGGCATTAAATTGTCTGGTTAGCATAGTTTCAATTATTTGCGAGATTTTGATTTTAGCTAACCTCTAATATTTTACTGAAGTGTTGTGTCTACAGCTAGGTAAAAAATTCACACACACAGTTCTCAGGTCTAGATGTATAAAATAAACTTTCAAACTCTTCAACAAATCAGATCTAACAACCAACAACTACTTGGTCATTACTGAATACATAACAGAAACATATAACAGTGTAGTCCACTATCCAATAGTATTTAACTTGCAAAACACAGAAATGTTCAAACCAAAACATTCACACAAGCATTAACACCATGATTTATAGTGGAAACCCAATTTGGGAAAAACCACTTTGTAACATGTTACTGATATTTTCACTCTTCTGAAGTGAGCTATGTGAAAAGCCAACCGTGTCAAAGGTTACAAACACACTATCAGGTGTGACCCGGTTAATGGATTTCAACCACTCTATTAAAAGTGCGCCTTGTTATAGGAATTACATACATTCCATTAGAATGCAACCTTGTTCAAAGGATTTATACATATGACTGTTAGGTCAACCTTGATTAAAGGATTTCAAACTGATACAATGGTTAGAAAGTAACAACAATGTTCGATTTGAAAACATACAACTCACTTTGCAAATATCAAATCCAATTCCATACACATATGTTGGTTTACTGACTGTGATCCATTTCCATCTCCATCACTGATCCGCTCGAAAAAACCTTCAAGCAATCACAACTCCTTCTCCTTCAGCCTTTTCTGCTTATACAGTCAATAACAACAACTCCAATATCCTCTCTTCAACCTCAGACTTAGGTTTCCTTAATACCTCTTCGTTTAGGTTGATCCAACTTTTGTCGCTTAATCTCCTTCGTAGATCTTAGGGTTAGGTCATATTCATCGAATTCTTCCAAATTTATGTTCTTCATCCATCCTTCTAGAAACATCTCAAATCTCTTTATGGAATCACAATAAAATGGTTTACAGTGCATTAAATTCTTCCATACAATTAATAAATAAAGTCAACATGTTTTACATAATCCAAGAATTCAACTATGTCGGCTAGGAATTTGAATTCTTCCTAAAATGTAAATTACTGATACTCGGTCAATACAATGTTCAACTCCTCGGTCTTCACTGGGTAGCTCGGTCACCACTAAAACTGTTTCCTCGGCTAATACTGTCTTCCTCGGCAATTAACTGATGTTCGGTCAACACTGAATTTACTCGGCATATACTGGCTCAGTTGGCACTAACATCACTCAGCTTAAACTAGACTTCTTCACTTTTTCTCTGTCAAGCCTACTTGTTTAGTCTTTCTTCTTACTTAGATAAGCAATACATTATCTTATCATTGTGCCACATAATCAAGTACACATTGAAGTATCAAGATAACTCAACCTTTCCTTAGGTGCTATTGTTACCAACCTTTCCCTAATCCTTCTCAATAATCAAATAGATATAGTACTTTCTTAGATAGCAATAGTCTTACCAGTTAAGATTTGACATCAATGACAATTCAACAATTGCTTCAATTGCAGTTTCCAACAATCTCCCTCTTTGGCATTGATGGCAACACAATATGAATAACACATGAATTACCAACCAATCCAAAACTTATTTGTCCATCAAAAATATTTATAATATCCTTAGCTTCATTTTGATTCAGAATCAATTAGCCTTGCTTACATGATCGTCCACACAATAACATTCACTTGATCTCTACTTGTTCCTTTCCTCTGAATTTCTCCCTCTTACTTGATCTTCCATGAAATCTCACCATGTGTTTTCATCTTACTCATCTCCCTCTTTGACAATAATGCCAAAGCAGCAACTAAAACATACATCCTTCAGATGTAGATGTCATCTGGTCAGTTCAGTAACAATATTCCTCCCTCTGTCATCTTTTCTTATGACTGATTATCAGCTTTACTGTACTTGTCACAACTCTAGGCTGCTCCTAAAATGTGACGGTCATCTGCATCAATTTTTTAGATACTCTTTGCAGCACATTTGATGCAGTGCTCCTAGCTTGACTAGGTAGCCTCAATTAGGGGAAGAACCCCTAATTGTCCTCTCAGATATTCATGAGCTTCTTTAGGTAAATCTTTAGTGAATATGTCTGCTAGTTGTTCTTTTGTATTCACATATTCCATTCTGACCTCCTTATCTTGTACCAATTCCCTCAAGTAATGATACTTGATGGCGATGTGTTTCATCTTTGTGTGCATCACTGGGTTCTTCGATATGTTGATAGCACTTGTGTTGTCACAGTAAATGACAACTAGTTCAGTGATCTCTTCTTTCATGCCTACCAACAACTTGCTTTATCCATACCAAGTTTGAACAGTTGATTGTTGCAGCCACATACTCGGCTTCAGTTGTAGATTGGGAAATGCAATTTTTTTTCTTGCTTGTCCAGGAAACTAATCCATGTCCAAGAAAGAAAGCTCCACCACTAGTACTCTTTCTGTCATCCATATTTCCTGCCCAATCAGCATCAATATACACTCTTAGTTCAAATCTTTTATGCTTCTTGTAGTACAATCCATAATTTGCAGTCCCTTTCAAATATCTCATTATCCTTTTGACAACCATCATGTGAGTTTCCTTAGGATTGGCAGAGAATCTTGCCACAATCCCAACTGCTAGAGCAATATCTGGTCAGCTATGAACAACATATTGCAATTTTCCAATCATGGATCTATACAAAGTCTAGTTTACTTTAGCATCATCATCATTTTTAGACAATTTTTGTCCAGTAGCCATGGGAGCACTTATTGGCCTTGAATCTTCCATACCAAAGGTTTTCAGTATCTCATGAACATATTTAGACTGGATAATGAAAATACCTCTCTCCATCTGATATACTTGTAAAACAACAAAGAATTTGATCTCCCCAAACATACTCATTTCAAATTCAATTTGCATTTCATTTGAAAATTTCTTACACAGGACATCTTGTCCAACAAATATAATATCATCTACAAAAATCTTAGCCAACAAGATTCCTTTACCTAAGTCTTCATCTTTCATGTCAGATTGCTGGTGTCATTTGTCCTTGAGAATCCACTCTGTATCAAGTTGTTGTGCAGCCTCTCATACCATGCTCTGGGGGCTTGCTTTAATCCATACAGTGCCTTATTCAGTTTGCAAACCATGTGTCTCTTGTTTGGATCAACAAATCCTTCAGGTTGTTCAATGTACACTTCTTCTTCTAATATACCATTTAAAAATGTAGACTTGACATCCATTTGGTATACCTTGAAATCTTTGTAGGCAGCATATGCAAGTAGAGTTCTTACTCCTTCCAATCTTGCTATAGGGGCAAATGTCTCCCCATAATCTATTCCTTCTTCTTGTGTGTAGCCTTTGCATACCAACCTTGCTTTGTTCCTTGTGATTTGTCCATATTCATTCAGCTTATTTTTGAACACCCACTTAGTTCCAATGACATTTTTGTTTTTTGGTCTCGGCACCAGATTCTAGGTATCATTATTCTCTATTTGGTCTATCTCCTCATTCATGGCTATGATCCAATCTTCATTTTCTAATGCCTCCCTTGTTGTCTTAGGCTCAAATTCACACAGTAAACATGTAGGGTCTCTTATCTTGCTTCTGGTCATAATTCCAGTTTCTTTGTCTCCAATGATTTGTTCAGGCTTGTGATGTCTTCTTACATATTGTGCCAAAACAGGTTCTGCTCTCCTTTCTTCTTGCTCTTCAGGTTCACCAACAAGATTGTTAGATTCGACTTCTAAATGCTCGACAACCTCTTCTTGATACTCAGCAACTTCCTCCTGTCGCTCGGCATGTTCTTCTTGTTGCTCGGCATTGTTTCCCTGATGCTCGGCATTGCTTACCCAAGACTCTGCATCAGGTGCAAGTTTGTCACTTGCCTCTCCTTCTATATATACAAAAGATCTGTAATCTTCTGGTTCTCTCTTGCTTTCCTGTTCATTTTTCTCTGCATACTCATCAACTTTGACATTTACACTTTCCACAATTTTGTTAGTGTTAGAGTTCAAACACTTGTAAGCTTTTCTTTTTATGGAATAACCTAGGAATATGCCCTCATCACTTTTAGCATCAAACTTTCTATTCCTATTGTCTTTTAGTATATAACATTTGCTCCCAAAAATTATAAAGTACTTTACATTAGGTGCATACCCATGCCATAACTCATAAGGTGTAATATTTGTACCTTTTTTTATCTGTACTCAGTTAAGGGTATAAATAGTTGTACTTACAACTTCTCTCCAGTACTTTTGTGCAACATTCTTCTCGATCATCAATGTCCTTGCCCAGTCCATGATAGATCTATTCCTTCTCTCTGCTATACTGTTATGTGGAGGTGTTCTAGGTACAGACATCTGTCTTTTGGTTCCTCTATCATTGCAAAATAGATTGAACTCATTGGATATGAATTCTCCACCTCGGTCATATCTCAGACACTTCAGGTTCCTACCTGTCTCCTTTTCAACCTTAGCCAAATACCACTTAAAAAATTGAAAAGCATCATATTTTTCTTTTAAGAACATTACAGTCATCATTATGGTGTAATCATCAACAAACAGAATAAAATATCTAGCACCACAATAGCTTTGTACACCCATAGGTCCACAAAGGTCAGTATGAACCAAATCTAAAGCATTCTCAGAAGTAAAAGTCTTTCTCTTGAAACTAGACTTTGTCATCTTACCCAACTGACATTGTTTGCACATTACATTCTCAAGTTTCTTCAATCTTGGCAATCCTCTCACTTTCTTCTTTTTACTGATTTCTACTAGATTATCAAAGTTAACATGACATAGTCGCTTATGCCATAACCATATATCATCAAGTTGTGCAATCATACATGTCTCTTCAAATAGGTCTAGATAGAACAAATTACCTCTTTTTTGTTCTCCACTTCTAATCAGTTCACCAGTGGCATCAAATATCTTAGCCTTCCTATGATGAAATTCCACTCAGTAGCCAATGCTATTAAGTTGTGCAACACTTAGCAGATTATAGTTAAGACCTTCAACCCAATAAGCATTTTCATAAGTGATCTTATCAGTCAGCTTAATCAATCATTTACCCCTAATAGGACATGGTGCATCATTACCAAATTTAACACTTCTACCTTTGTAATGATCTAAGGTATCAAACTTACTTTTGTCACTAGTCATGTGGTGTGAGCAACCACTATCAATAATCCACTTATCATTTTTGTTCACATAGGATACTAGTGCATTTTTGCCATCCTCATCAGACTCATCTTTCATAGCAACATAGACTACTTCAATTTTGAAATCATCACTATCAGTGTTAGTTTCTTCTTCAGCAATATAGCAGGATTTCTTACCTTTTCCTTTGTAGTCCTTGTACCTTCGATAATCTATGTCTTCTCTTTTGTCTTTATGCTTGTTATCTATTTCCTCATCCTTGGCATCCCTATCAGGACATCTTGCAGCTATATGACCAACTTTATTACATGAGAAACATATGAGAGGGAGTTTACCTTTATACTTTCCTTTTCCCCTCTTTAATCTTCTGGCCATAAGAGCTTCAAGATCCTCTAGTTCTTCATCAGATGTGTCACTTTCACTTTCACTCTCACTGATGCATCTTTCTTTGACGTACTCAGAACCATTTGTGACTTAAATGCAAATTCAACATTAGCAACAATGAAGTTGTCAAAATTAGAAAGCTCAAAAGCAGTAAGCTTACCAACAAGACTTTCCAAAGTAAGAGTATTATTAGGGTTACATCTAGACTCTTGAATTGTTGAAATTTTGATGGCATAAATAGGATGCAAAGTTCTCAAAACTTTTCCAATAACAGTTTCATCATCAATAGTTCCATTGGATCCTCTAATAGCATTTAAAACTTCTTTTATTCTACCACAATACTGTGCAATATTCTTGCCTTCTTGCATTCTCATTTCATCAAATTTACCTCTTAGGCTTTCAACTTTTGTGCTTAGTACATTTATGTCGCCACCATAGATGTTTGCAAGAGTGTCCCACATTTGCTTTGCATTTGTGCAGTCTTTGATGTCTTCAAATTCTAGATAGCTTAAGGCAGATGCAATCTCCAACATTGCTTGATTGTGCTCTTGTTTAGCTCTCATCTCCTCGACAGTCAGAGGTGCAACAGGTGTAACATAGTCATGCTCAATGTAATACTTTGTTGAATCACCAATACCGGCTAGATGTAGTTTCATTAGACTCTGTCATGCAGGGAAGTTCTCCTTATTTAGCTTTGGTACCTCCTTCTTATACATCATGATCATTTACTTCAAGTACCTTTAAACTTGTTCTCTGTAAGCACCAATAGCTCTGATACCAATTGTTAATATGATTTAGAACAATAGAGAGGGGAGGTGAATCCGTTGTTCTTAAGTCCAAATGTATAAAATAAACTTTCAAACTCTTCAACAAATCAGATCTAACAACCAACAGCTACTCGGTCATTATTGAATACATAACAAAAACATATAACGGTGCAGTCCACTATCCAATAGTATTTAACTTGCAAAACATAGAAATATTCAAACCAAAACATTCACACAAGCATTAACACTAGGATTTATAGTGGAAACCCAATTTGGGATAAACCACTTTGTAACATGTTACTGATATTTTCACTCTTTTGAAGTGAGCTATGTGAAAAGCCAACCCTATTAAAGGTTACAAACACACTGTCAGGTGTGACCCGATTAAAAGATTTCAACTACTCTATTAAAAGTGTGCCTTGTTATAGGACTTACATACATTTCATTAGAATGCAACCTTGTTCAAAGGATTTATACATATGACTGTTAGGTCAACCTTGATTAAAGGATTTAAAACTGATACAATGGTTAGAAAGTAACAGCAATGTTTGATCTAAAAACATACAACTCACTTTGCAAATATTAGATCTAATTCTGTACACATATGTTGGTTTACTGACTGTGATCCATTTCCATCTCCATCACTGATCCGCTCGGAAAACCCTTCAAGCAATCACAACTCCTTCTCCTTCAGCCTTTTCTGCTTATACAGTCAATAACAACAACTCCAATATCCTCTCTTCAACCTCATACTTAGGTTTCCTTAATACCTCTTCGTTTAGGTCGATCCAACTTTTGCCACTTAATCTCCTCTGTAGATCTTAGGGTTAGGTCATATTCATCGAATCCTTCCAACTTTATGTTCTTCATCCATCCTTCTAGAAACATCTCAAATCTCTTTATGAAATCACAACAAAATAGTTTACAGTGCATTAAATGCTTCCATACAATCAATAAATAAAGTCAACATGTTTTACATAATCCAAGAATTCAACTATGTCGGCTGGGAATTTGAATTCTTCCTCAAATGTAAATTACTGACGCTCGGTCAATACAGTGTTCAACTCCTCGGTCTTCACTGGGTAGCCCGGTCACCACTAAAATTGTTTCCTCAGCTAATACTGTCTTCCTCGGCAATTAACTGATGTTCAGTCAACACTGAATTTACTCGGCATATACTAGCTCGGTCAACACTAACATCACTCGGCTTAAACTAGATTTCTTCTCTTTTGCTCGGTCAAGCCTACTTGTTTAGTCTTTCTTCTTACTTAGATAAGCAATACATTATCTTATCACTGTGCCACATAATCAAGTACACATTGAAGTATCAAGATAACTCAACCTTTCCTTAGGTGCTATTGTTATCAACCTTGCCCTAATCCTTCTCAACAAAAAAATAGATATAGTACTTTCTTAGATAGCAACAATCTTACCAGTTAAGGTTTGACATCAATGACAATACAACAATTGCTTCAATTTCAGTTTCCAACAGTAATGTCATAACCCACATTGTAATTAGCCTTTAATGTAGAGGGAGAAGGACATTCATCATGAGGTTTATGAAAGTATGTAGTATAAATGAATAGGAAGAGAAATATTCTCTTTAGGGAGATTAGGATTCCTATCACCATTCAGATTTCTTTGAGGTGGGGAAGGAGAAGAAGGTTTATCAATATCTTCATGTCTACTTAATGATATTTTTGGAGATAAATCATCAAGGAAATGCTTAACACCAGTATTGGTGAAAAATAATTTGATAAAAAGAGGAAGGTTTTAGATCATCTAAATAAGTGCATAAACTAGATTCCTTAAGTTCATCCATTAAGGCAGGTTCAAGAGGGGTAGATATAGGTTTCGCTAATATAGGATTGTTAAGAGCATGATCTCTAAACTCATTATTAATAGACACCCAATGAGAAGGATTAAGGTGATTTATGTCAATTTCATCTTTAGGTTCATCAAGAAAGGCCAGGTTATGTAATCAATATATTCCATGCATTTTGCTAAGAGTCTTATGAGAAAATTACATGAAATATTGATAAAAGTCTTGAAACGTGGTTGATAAGGAAGAAAGATATTTGAAATTCTCAAAATGCCATATGCAAGAACACCATGAAGGAATATTAACATCATGAAATGCAAGAAGATATTATTCACTCCATGTGGTTGATAAAGAGAAGAAGAAAGGTAATAACATGATATATCACACACTAATCTAATTTAATAAACTCCATGAAAGCTGCCCAAATAAGATCTAAGACCGTAATGTATGAGATCTAGAGACAACAAATCAAAATGGAAATGTCACGGGGTTCACCAAAATGCACATTAAAGGTGAACCTAGGTGATAATGCATACAAATGAGATCTAACACCAAAATCATAATGAAAATGTTATAAAACAGGTTTACTAAAATGTACAATAAGAAAAGGGGGGATGCAATAATCAAGGGGAATTGTCTTCCTTTTCCTAATGTACAATTAGAAGGAAGATGACGCACTAGGCCCGAGCAAGACTTAAGTGCTAAGCGAGTCAATGATCCTTTGCAATAATGATTATAATAAGTTGGATATAAGGAAATATGATTGACTAATGCAAGATTGAGGGCTAAGTAGATAGAAATGACAAGTTTTAGCATACACAGACTGACAAAAAAAAGACACTAACCTACAGGTACCTGAAACAACAACTAAATGATAGTATTGACCTATAAGGTGCTTACAATTTACAACAATACAATATGTTACTCCATAACTTGGTGCTCCATTTGGCAAAATTGAATTCATTCAATATGTTGTTTAACTTGACATAATATTGGTCAAGATCCAAACATAACTCTCATATAATCAATGCTCCTACATATCACAATAATATGTTATAAATAAGATGATCTTACACACTCTTACATGCTTTCCAATGTATCTGACACTTAGGCCAAAAAAAAACTAATTATTCTCAAACAATATAATTGTAGACATCTTTTACAATTTATAAATAAACAAACATTCATAGTTGAATAGGACGCTTGAATGATTTTATCTGAAAGAAAATCTTATTTAAAACATGCTAGGCTTCCAATGATCTCAAAATGAGTATAATGCCAAACATTGTAGTAATTTTCAGCATTTTTAGAAAAATAATATTTAGTTGACTATATTATCAAACATAAATATAAATTTCATCATTAAATAAAATAAATTAACATTATTATCAATTATTAACTTTTAAAATTACATATTTAATCAATTGTCAAACAACACTTTTGAGATTATATGTTGAATAGTACTTATTTGAGAAAACCTTAGAAATGGATTCAGTCCCTTTAGATGATTAATAACAAGCTCACTTAGACTATAATCACAACCAAGATAAATAAATAATCAAATAAAAATCTTTTAGCATCCTAGCTATGAACCATCATAACTGTATTCTTTATCCTTTGTTGGGCAAATTGTTTGCCCTTTCTGTAATGTCCACAACTTGCCTTCCACTATCTTCTGAATCGAAAGATCTATTCATTTTGCTCCATCTTCACAAAAGAACCAAAACAATTAACTTTTGTCCCACTTTCAATTTCGAAGGAACCATTTACATTTAAAATTAAATTCTTTATTACAAAAAAAATTTAAAAAATCTACAATAAAAAACAAAACCTACAAATTATTTTTATAAACAAATTTAGAATCATAACCAAAATTTGGAGTGATACCATTATCTCTTCAATCTACAATATGTCACAAGGAAAGTTTTAAGTTATCAGCATAGTCACTATTTTCCGTTCTTACAATTTAAAGAGGTCGTTTGAATTTAATTCTTGCCAAATTTAGATGCTTCCAGTTATACCTTTACTAGAACAAATATTGAAACCTCTGATTTAATTTAAACATTATTCAATACTTCCTTTAATTTAAACATTATTCAATACTTCCTTAATTAACTAATTATATCCACCTATCCTTTCTCATTTTCAAATTATTTAGCAAAGGAATGAAAGATTCTTAATTTTAATTGTTTAAAATTGAAAATCCGATCTAATAACATGATAATATCTTGTTCAATTGATAGAACCGATTCATATTATAATCCATATCCAACACAATTTCATTGCAAGAAAGTTGATGAGGCTTAGTTATTGGTGCAAATGATATTGACGGGGTATTTTATTGGGCGAGGAAATTTAAAAATAAGGTTAACAAATAAAGGTTGATTGATAATAAACAAAATACGTGTTTTGGGCGGCGATTCCACAAAGCAAACATATAACAATAAAGCAAGGTTACGAAGGCAGTGAATTATGAAGAGATGTTTCTCTTGTAAAGTGAAGAGGTATGGCACTCTTGTTCGAAGGTATAAATAAAGAGAACAACACATCATCTGGGAGAGCATTAATTCAGAATATCAATTCAGAGCAGCAATTCAGAAATGCACTGAGCAATAAATATAATTCAGAAAATCAATTCAAGTGACAACCATTTGTAAAGCGTTCAAATATTATTCAAAGATTGACTTGTCAATCTATCAAAAAAAAATATTAATCAGCAAAAAAGACAACATCAGCAATAGTTTAGTGAATATATCTAGTTATGGGTTTTGAATTCTAGGTAGTATCTGCAAATCGGAAAGGCAAAGTCACTTCTGGGCTAATGAGAATTGGAAGGACAAAAACCCTTTCATATTCTCATTGAGTTTGGATCCAAATCTTGGTCGAACAGGAAAAAATCCTCCTAGGTGGCCTAAGGGTTGGAAGGATGACAATTCTTTCATGCCTTTGACAAGCTAACGATGGAATACTTGGTATTACCATTGTTGAACTAGGAATGAAACCCTCTAATTTAGCAGATTTGCAAAGTATTTACAGAGAATTCAAAAGTTGATCAACTTTGAGTATTGTGCTATAATTTATTGATTTAAATATTATTCCAAATTTTTAATCTTTGATAAAACTATTATCAACTTGAGCAAATATTATTGTTTTAAGGCAAAAATCAGTAATATCAAGAAAGGGGACATTACAGTAGATGAGGTTACAAATGTCATAATCTTATGAAACTTGGCAGTTGCAAATCTAGTTATTATTATTATAAATATATTGTTCTCATATAGATCAATTTGGCAAAATGTTGTCCTGAACTTGTTCAAATTTGTAGGGGCGGAAATTCCTCTATATGATTCTAAGAATATATTGTAATGATGAAATCTCTTCTTAGAGAGTGTCCCAATGGCTGAGTAGAATATACCCAGGTGATCTTGTGTGACAATGATTCTCTACCATTTGGCTATATAAGTCAAAGGTAAGCATTTTGCTTTCAATAAACATGGCAATATCTTTGCTTATTGAAGTCCCTCAAATATCAGCTTTTTCTTTTACGGCAAGAAATCTTGTCCTAGAAAATTATCTTGATTGTTGATGTAATTAAAGATGTCTTTCTTCCGGAAATGAAGCACTCTTCTTGTCCTGGAATATTATCTTGATCATTGATGCAATAAAAGATGTATTTCTTCTGGAAATGAAACAATCTATCAAGATTTCTCACATATATGGGTACAATATTCGGCTTGACAACCAAAAATAAATTTGTGCAACACCAATAACATAAAAGCTCAGCACTTATGTAAGACCAAATTTCCTGATAACATAAACCATTCTTCAATTAAGATTGGAGGGGCAAAATCTCAACAACTTTGGAAAAAATAACTAAAACCATTGTTTTACAGTTTACTATACTTCATTTCCACACTGAAACCTATCCCTAAAATGACCTTGCCTACTAGAAGTTGCCTTCAAAGAGCACTGCTTGTTTCAACTATATCCTGCTTGTGTCGATTATTTTTTGTATTTAGCATAATCTTTGTCACTTCATGAGACCCAGCTATTGGTCTATCCGTCATTGACATAACTTTTTTTTGGAGCAGATGGCCTGAAGGCTGCATCTTGATTGTCTGATTCTGCATTTGCTTCTGCAACAGATGTTAAAGAGCCTAGATTAGATAAGCTGTTCCTTTTGCAGACTCCAGCAGATGAATTACGCACAGAAGAAGAATGGTGTCTATCCAAGCTGCTGATACTATTTGCCCTTAAAATCTTCGATTTTCGAGCATATGTGTCCTCAGGCTTAATGATATCTTTAGCATAAATTGCATCTGACAAACATGTAAAGGAGCGTGATTTCCCATTATAGAATTCAGAAAGTCCCCTCCTGAAACAACAATTATTGAATGAATGTCGGTCAAACAACAAGAAACATAAGGTTCGATCAAATTTCATCTGTGTCGAAGATGTTAAAATAAGTTCAAAAGAAACAAAGAACATCCATCCAATAGAGAAATTTATTTCCAATATGAACAGAAGTTAAAGAAGAAAAGTAAATTCCAGCAGTGAAAAGTAATTCTCTCTTCCAATGAGACAGACAGCTTGCTGACCATAGCTAAGCAGATATATCAATAACCTAAAATGGAAGAAGGCTGAAGCAGAACAACCACCCAAACAAGACAATGTATTATATAAATTAGGAGGAAAAGACCAATACATGATTTTAAAGAAATTATAACTATTTATCGTTTTTCCAAAGGAGAAGAAATATTGTTATCAGTGAATATTGGTTTCATGTAAGATGGTCCATTGACAAAGTGCAAACTAGAAGATAGTACTCTGAATAGAGGGAGTTTAATGTTTTGCAGAACAAAAATATTTCATACCGTGATGGATATTGACATAATTCTGTTAATATCCTAAGGTTACCCTTGACAAACAATCTCTCACGATCACTCAGATTCTCACAACAAGGATTAATATAACAAAAGAGTTATGCAAGGCTGCCTCATCCAGCCTCCTTGTGATCTGTCCACACCCACAGTCCACCCTCTATTTATAGGAAATAGATGAAGGCTCAGGTAGGCAATTAACCAATCAAATGAGTTCACATTGATGAATAATAGTAACCCATGGATGAGGATGATCCATGAAACAAGAGGACAAGGACAATCCATGTCCTCAAACTTGGGATCATAGAAGGCAAAATAAAAAAAAATACAACAAACCCAAGCTACCTGGAATGGGTGAATGGCCCAAGTTAATCATATATAACTTGGTATGGAATATTTGTTCTATCATCCTCCCTTACAGTTAACTTGGGAAATGGAGAAAGGAGAAAGATCTAAAGATCATCCTCATTCCATCACAATTTACTTCACCATTACCATGGATCAAAGATGAGGATGGTAGTTGAAAGTTGCTTCTTGAAGATGTCTGCAACTTGATCCTCTATGCAGCCATACTGAAGAGATCACACAATCCTGAAGAGATTTTGCAATGTGAATAGCATTCATGTTGTCACACAACAAGTAGTGGGCTGCTCCAGAATGCTGAACTCCGTCAAAATCTGATGTATCCAAAGACCCTCTTAGCGTGCACTGGATGCCCCTTGGCATAATCCCTGGGGGTAGATAGTGCAATAGAATGTTGCTTCTCACTTGACCAAGTGAGAGAAGTAGAGCCAAGATGACAGATGTAGAAAAAAGTGACTAGTAACCAACACCGTCTACCCAATAAGAGTCTCTATAGCCCGTTAACTGTGTTGAGTTCCCTAAAGTAATATTCACTGCCATCGAAAATTGTGCCTAGAAATACAAAAGTATACAATTTTCTGCTGGCCAATGGATCCTACACGAATCAAAAGATTAATCCGACAACAAAAGATAAGGTTTATTCAAATTGTAAATTAAATGGAGAATGCTGTGTACCAACTAGCTGTTCAAAGTAGCTCCGGGTGAGGGTGTGTAACACTTGGTTGACAATGTGACCCCCAACTGAAAGAGAGTTGAAGAGAGCTTGCTGCCATCCATCTAAATGAGTTTAAGAAGGTCCAATGCATACTTAGGTGATTGACCCTCATCAAAGTCTTGATTGACAACTTGAGTGCCAAGAAAGTCATGAAAAACCCAATTCTGTAATCTAAAATCTGTCCATGAGCCTTGACTTCACATCCTTAATCAATGACGATCAAATCACTAACATAACAAACAGGTATAAGGAGTTCATAATCAAATCTCTTTGTGTAAAAAGAAGTATAAGAAAAAGATGTCATAGGAGATACAAGGAAAAAAAGAGAGATTGGCTTGCAGGTTGAGTGTTCCCCATCTAGAGAATATCTTTCCTATTAAGTATTTCATGGGTACTCAGATAAAAAAGACAATAGGGTTTAACATCCTTGCAATGGTCAACAAAAATGTATGATTGGTTCTTCTTCTTGATTACCCTTGCATTTTTCATCTTGATTGACCCACAACTTGGACACATTATGATTTTCTTCCTCCAAGCTTCTTCTAATTTCATGTTTTGCACTACTCATTGGGGACTGTGGTGCTAGATATAATCCATACAAATGATGGCCTAGGCTCAAAATTGTACAGCCATCTTCTTTGCGTGACATGAAATTTAACATTTTTTCCAATGTGATTATTCTTATATAACACAATTCTATTGAGCTGTGTAAAGAATTGTATGATGCTGCATCTACATCCACAAATGCAATATTTGGTGAATTAATTGTCATACCTCGATTATCTATCCTGGGCATTAATTCAGCATTTCTGATTTATTCAAAACAACGACCTTCAAGTTGACTAAGTCAACAAAGAATCACTTTTGTACTCTAAATAATATACCTAAGTTTGCCTCGAGAAGTCGTCAACAAATGTGAACACAAGCTGAAATCTTGAAAATGCTATCATTAAAAAAAAATCGTCAGGTTGATATAAATGTCTACTAGTTCAGGTGGATTCTAGGCTCCCCAAGCCTTTTCTCAAACTTGTCTCTGTGATGCCTTGCTGATAACATAAACTTGACAAACTACTGCTTTGCAAAAAACTTTAGGAAGACTGATAACTAAGTGCTTAATCACTGTGAGTAGCAAAAGTTGAGATACCCAAACTGCTCATGCCATAATTTTCTCAATTCATCAATATATTGGGGAAGAGTAAGCAGTTAAAATATCAGAATTGAACAACTGAGCAGCACAGTCAACTCTTTCAAAAGCAATAACCACTTCAGGCTATTGCAATTCTCTAACTACATTTTGAGCAATAAAAATTTCACTGTTTTGTCTCCTCCAAAATGGCATAGTTAGTAGATGGAGGGTAGTTTAACTAGACGGTCGGGTACAAACAAAACATCACTTGCACATCTTCTCACTTGTGTCACCAATGTCAGATCCTAAGATCGATAAACAAGAAAATCACCCACAAAAGATTATGAAGTTTTGAATTTATCAATGGAAGATGAATGCATTTTTTGCCTGTCATATGATGGGAAGCTATGTTATCAGATCTTCTTACAGACCAACTGGATCTGTGATATCCACATGCTGATACAGTCAAGATGCGAGTGAGGTTGGGTTTGTTTGGGATGAACTCAGGCAGGATCTAGGGAAACTCAAGGGAATGTAGGGCGAATCAATCCATATTTTTGTCTTTTTTATTTTGGGGGGGGAAACAAAAGCGTCAAAACATTGGATGACATCATCAATTTACAAATATCACTGTTTATTAAGACTGGTCTTGGTTTTGTTGAAGATCAAAAGAAGATAAAGGAGGCTATGAGTCCGCCATAGAAAGTAAATGAAGTAAAGCTGAAAAGCTACATCAAGACTCTCAAGAGTTCCACCAAAAGGGATGACAACAAAAAGGAGGAGACTAAGGAGAACAAAGTCTCACAAAAGAACAATCCACCTCCAAAGGGAAACAAGGACAACTTCAGAAGGCCCCTTCTTCAAAGACAGTCACGTATAACTAAGTTCCATCATTTGTTTCATGGCTATTGTTTTTCACGTGATTAGTTGGTCAGAAGGCAAGAGATTTTAGAGCACATGTGAGTTGCAATTATGGTTGGAATTTAAAAAAGTTGTTCTTATGGGGTTTCAAGAAGGAACAATAATTCCTTTGCCCCCTTAGTGCATCATAATGTCATATGTTATAAATGCAACAATTATGAACATATAGCTCGATCTTGTAGAAGTGGTTTTGTGAAACCATCTAGATAAAGCATAAAATCTACAAGAGTTTGGAAGAGGAAGAAAGAGCAAGATAATCAAAAGAAGGAAAAATTATCAGGGGGAGCTATTCATTGTATTATCTTTCAACTTTGTGGAGAAGACAATTCAAAGATAGATCAGCTACTCCATTGTCACTGATTCCAGGATGAGGCAATGTTATTGAGAAGGGAAAATGATGCCACTAATGTCAAGAGAAAGCATTACAGAAAGGGGGGGTCATCTTTCTAAAAATATTGGAAATCCTTTTGCCATTGATGTGAAAGGGGGAGTGATATAGAAAGGGGTAGCAATAGAGATAGGGGGAGCATTAAGTTCAAGCTACATTCACAGATGGTTTGATTGCAAGATTGACATCAATGACAAAGGGGGAGATTGTTGGATTATTTGTCATTGATGTCAAAGATCTCACAGTCCATGAATAATGTCAAGTAGAAATGTTGAAGGCATATCTATTAGATGAAGACCATTCATTAAGAGAAGGTAATCATGGAGCAACAGAGATCTAATATAAGAGATGTATGTGTGTGGAATAGATGAGTGAAAGCAAGATTTCAAATGTATGCTGGCTGACTCCTTACAGAAATGGAAGTGATGGAAATAAATTAAATGATATTCATTTGGGTCAACCTGTTCTTGGAAAAAAATTAAATATTATTCATTTCGGCTGACATTCTCGGTGCCCACATTGGTTTTTAGTCTGATCTAATAAATAAATTTATGTTGTTCAATAAGGGACGACCCTCCACATATTGATGCCCATTTTGAATGTTTTAATTAAATTTAAAAGCTTGCTGATTGTTCCAAC
The DNA here is from genome assembly GCA_027943335.1 of Chamaecyparis obtusa. Classification (NCBI taxonomy): domain Eukaryota; kingdom Viridiplantae; phylum Streptophyta; class Pinopsida; order Cupressales; family Cupressaceae; genus Chamaecyparis; species Chamaecyparis obtusa. Next base: position 556,057 of record BSBK01005091.1, read on the forward strand.
CTATAAAGAAGAGGTGAAATGTGCATGTATATAAGGCAGATCACTTGGTGTTATTTAATCAAGAATTTCATTGAATATCATTCCCCTTCGTAGCAGATTTAGAGCAGACCTTAGAAGAAGATCTAATGTGCATGTACGAATAAACTTAAGGAGAATTATTGCAGACTTAAGAGCAGACTTTGAAGGAGAATTATTGCAGACCTAAGAGCAGACTTTGAAGGAAAATTATTGCAGACCTAAGAGCAGACTTTGAAGATGAATTATTGCTGACTAAGAGCAGACTTTGAAGGCTAATTACTGCAAGAACTTGAACAATTATGCAGATTTGTTGATATATTTTGAGCAGATTTTTGAGAGCTTGTTAAGGCAGATCTTGAAGATATTTGGAGCTACCACTGAAGGCAGATTTGTAGCAAATTTAAGAAGACCCTGTTGAGATATTCAGATTAATCAAAGGAAATTAACAATCTAGAGATGACCTAAAATTGAAACAATATATCATAGAGCAAGCTGGAAAGAAGGTACCCGATTTGTCCTTTAGCTTGATCAAATTTGATGTAGATTCGCCTTGAATGAATTCTGCTACAGCAGGTCCAGATTCCAGCCCTAGTTCGAATTTCAGTCTGCAGAATTAATCTGCTACAACAGGTCCAGATTCCAGCCCTAGTTCGAATTTCAGTCTGCAGAATTAATCTCCTTAGTTGCTGCTGATTGCCAATTAGAGCTAGATCAAATTCGCTCAAGGAGGGCAGAGATAAATTTCGCAGGTAGCTGATTTTGCAAAGCAGAGAACATATTATGTTTTTGATGATCTCTTGCTCTCAAAATCGATTCCTATATATATGTGAATATAATCAAAATTGTCATCCTCAAGAAGGGCCGACTTGTCCAAATAATGGACCCTTTTTAATTATAAATCACAATATATATTAAATACTTTTATTTTATAACAATACTATTATCATTATAAAATCGGCAATCTAGGGTGATAATTAATAATAAATAATTATTAATTCTGCAGTCCAAGTTTGATCTAAGCCGGCGGGCTATAAATATTAACACTCCCCCTTAGACTGGAAGGTAAGATCAAACCATAGATCCCATCTATACCAGGACACACCCTTAACTATCACCTTTGATAGTGAGAACAAAAACATAATCATCTCGGATACCCTATCCAGAGATATCATAGATTCCAAGTCTATGAAGGTAGATCCTATCTACCATAAGTCCAAGTCTATATAAAAATTTGGCTCAAAACCGTTATCCTCCGAATGAGTGGATTGATTAGATCCACAAGAATATCAAGTCCATGATATTCATGATAACATTGAATTGCCAAATTCTTCAATATATAGAAGCATCAAGTCCATGATGTATACCATCCAATTTGTGGATAACTAAATCCATGAGTCACCAAGACTCAAGAGATGTCAAATCCATGACATCATACCAACATCAAGTACATGATGTTTTACCATCCAGATGTGGATTTCTCAAATCCACGAGTCCCATGACTCAAGAATTTAGAATATCAACTCTATGATATTCATGGTATCATCAAGTCCATGATGTTACCAAATACTCAATTGTGGATCCCTGATCCATGAGTCTCCAAGACTCAAAGGATATCAACTCCATGATATCCAAAGCATTGGTCTCACGAATATCAAGTCCATGATATTCACCAAGTGCTCGGAGCAATGGTCTTTTGACATCAAATCCATGATGTCTCACCGATTGCTAGGAGGAATGGACTTTTGACATCAAATCCATGATGTCTCACCAATTACTGGGAGTAATGGACTTTTGACATCAAATCCATGATGTCTCACCGATTACTGGGAGTAATGGACTTTTGACATCAAATCCATGATGTCTCACCAATTACTTGTAGTAATGGTCTTTTGACATCAAATCCATGATGTCTCACCAATTACTTAGCAATGGATCCCTGATCCATGCGAATGTGGACCCCTGATCCACGAGTCTCCTGGACTCGAAGAACATCAAATGATATTCTTCAATTCATACGAATAACTTAGCCAAAAACATAAGTATACCCAGATAAATAAACATGTGAAACCACACAAGTATAAGATTAACCAATACATGAAAATGAAAGAAAGTATGATCCATTCATACATAATATTAAAGTATGCTTCACAAGCTATACAAATGATGTATGCCTCATACAACCAGCATAATTTATCCAGCATCTATGCATAAGAGTAATCACATAAGTCTTCACCACACACAAGTAACCATATAACCATGTGCAATGTGATCACAACAAGATGTAATATAGTTCTCTCAAAAGATATGCCTATGCCAAAGTAAGAATGTTCCAACATTCATCATCCAATAATGTATGCACCTATGCATAAGGAAAACAGTAAGTCAACTGTAACAAAGAATAATCAATGTCAACATGTTCCAATGCTAACATAAACCAAGAGATGTATTTACTCATGTACATAACACAACATACATCCATAAAAATATGCTCCCATGTATACAACAACCATAAAATATGTCAGCTGTAATATACAAAGCATATACCTATATTCCCATACATGAAGCTAATGAGCTGATAGTCATCATATATTCATCCACTAATGTATGCATCTATATGTCAATGTAAGACCAGTTATACTAACAATTAGCTGTGAATGATCTCATAACAGTGTTAGATATAATACGTGACATAGAGTAAGGTATGTTCCTCATACATAACCATCCAAGCTAAATAGACATTCCAATCAGCTATGAGTGTTTCACACATACAATCATAAGCTATGCCAATGGGGAATGTTCCTACTCATGTAAAAGGGAGAGGTTTATACCAGGTGTAAGTGAGCCCATAATAAAACTCCCCCTTAAGCTTAGATTCCATCTAGAACTAGCCAGGGCAATTTGCATTTAAAACATGAATCCTATGCATATATCTAAATGTAGTTCTCTCAAAGAATAATTCAATCATGAATATCGGAAGCATGTTCACATATATGCAAAAGAAAACCAATGTAATGCAACATGAGACTTCAGCTAATATCAAATATGATCCTATCATACAAAAATGCCAATATGCAGTCGCAGTAACATAAAGTCAACACATACAAGGTTATACTAGCAATCAGCTGTGCATGTTCTTCTATAACAATGTAAAGTATAACCTATGCCTGGGCAGAGTATGCATTTCATAATGCCAGATTTGCTGCTACAAGTTTAATCAACTAAGCAGATATATCAAATAGCTAATTCAATCAGCTCTATATGAAGAATCATATTCTTTTATAAACATCTCAGTTATGACAATTTGTTGTACCACTCATACATGACAAGGTTAATTTTAGGAGTTGCAATATACCAATGAAAGGTGTGCTGCCTACACATAACTATGAATGTCTTCATATAAGACATATGCCAATGCAAAACTAATGCAAGGTATGTTCCCACATAAGGCATACATAAACTAGTTAATGTTCCATACACTAAGCACAATGAAGGTATGCTGCAACAAAATGTGAAGAATGTTCTTTATCCAATTATGCTAATAGCAGATAATCAGCATGACACTATCCAACCATACTCATATAAGAAGGGAGATAATAACACAACACTAGGTGTAAGTGATTTACACCCTTATACACGCCATGCACTAAGGTGGGATGATCTACACCCTCTAGATCAAGATTTGTGTAATCCCTATCAGCTTCTTAGGTTCATTTACAAAGTTTTAGATTCACTCATGATCCAATAAGGAAAGGTAATTTAAAATTTAAAGAGTTAAATTTCAAACATGCAAGAATTGTATTTGACACAACCTTGAGTTTCTACCCATTTCTTTCCAGCCAATGAGAACCATAGAAGGCAACCAATGATATCAAAAACTTCATTACAATTTTTCAGACCAAACCCTAGATCCTTAGTTGTATTCCTAAATCTGAAAAGATCTTTACTCAACCGTAGCTCTGATACCATGTTGAGATATTCAGATTAATCAAAGGAAATTAACAATCTAGAGATGACCTAAAATTGAAACAATATATCATAGAGCAAGCTGGAAAGAAGGTACCCGATTTGTCCTTTAGCTTGATCAAATTTGATGTAGATTCGCCTTGAATGAATTCTGCTACAGCAGGTCCAGATTCCAGCCCTAGTTCGAATTTCAGTCTGCAAAATTAATCTGCTACAACAGGTCTAGATTCCAGCCCTAGTTCGAATTTCAGTCTGCAGAATTAATCTCCTTAGTTGCTGCTGATTGCCAATTAGAGCTAGGTCAAATTCGCTCAAGGAGGGCACAAATAAATTTCGCAGGTAGCTGATTTTGCAGAGCAGAGAACATATTATGTTTTTGATGATCTCTTGCTCTCAAAATCGATTCCTATATATATGTGAATATAATCAAAATTGTCATCCTCAAGGAGGACCAACTTGTCCAAATAATGGACCCTTTTTAATTATAAATCACAATATATATTATATATTTTTATTTAGTAACGATACTATTATCATTATAAAATCGGCAGTCTAGGGTGATAATTAATAATAAATAATTATTAATTCTGCAGTCCAAGTTTGATCTAAGCCGGCAGGCTATAAATATTAACAGACCCAATTCCTCTCATTACAGGTTGGTGCCTCTCATTACAAGAGATTGGTGTGTCTTGCTGGGCTGGTGCACAATTGTGGGGATTGGCGTCTCAGTTTTTAGTATAAGCAATATTTTTCTATGGTTTTCTCCCACAAGGTTTTCCATGTAAATCGTGTGTTCTTCAGCTCTTAATTGCTTGATCTTGCAATGTTACTGTTGGGGATGATTAAGTTATGAAGTTTTGCATTTGTGACTAATCAAGTTTTGAAAAGTAAAAGGTTGTGGAGAGCACACTGAATAAGCTGAACTCAAAATTGTCAACTACAAGGCTATGCGCAATCATGATGGCCAAAGATGAGGATCTCCAGCTGCACGGTTTAGATTTAAAAAACAAATAAAAATCACCCAATACTTTTTTAAAGATAGAAAGAAACTGTAGGCCAACAAATATATGCTTTTAAAAATAAATTAAAAAAAAGTTAATCCAAACAAATTACCATACTTAATAATTTCTCCAACTATATTCCATATTGAGTCAGATGAAAACTACTTAGGTTTCAAAACACCTTCCAATAATGGCAAGGTTGAATTTCACCTAAAGAGCTTCTAAAAGAAACAAAATCTGAAATTGAACTTTCCTCATGTGCCAACTTGGCAACATAATTGTAGCACTAGAGAGCAAATAGCAAGTTGGCAGTCAAGTGTGCTATGTGTTAGTGTGAACAGGGATATTACACATCTAGTTTGTAGTGTGAATAAGGCACATTATCTAACTAATTATTAGCTAGGTCCTATTTGCAGATGTTCATATGTTGAGTTTACTTAGAAGACTAGGAATTTTTCTAGAAGGTGCTAGTTGTCATGTGATCTTACCTCTAGTTGTCTCATGTCATAGGATAAAGACAATTGTCATGATCTTGTCTAATCTTACCTCTCAACCTTGCTTATAAGGCCCCATATGTATATTATGTATCAATTGTATCAATATAATCGTTGTGTCCATTATTGCAAAGCTACACGCTTTCTTTTTTCCTTCCTTGTAGAAGGAATTTTTCGTTGTAGGTGATCTTGAAAGCTTGAATCTTGAGTGGGTCTACCATGGTATCAGAACTTCAAATCAGCAAATCCCCTTCTTAGATTTGAGACTGATTTGTGCATGACCTATTGCTAGGTTGCAAATCTTGGTGGATCTTGAAAATTGAGTATGCTCATTTCTTGCATTATATGATGACCTAGAGAATCTAGATAAATATTGATAGAACTACATGATTTTTGAGGGTTTCTCTTTGTGGCTTTGTATTGTAGGTTATTTTTGGTGCGTGTTGGTGCAAATATGGCTCACCCTTTAATTCTAACTATCCAAGAAAGTTAGATTTGCCTTGTTTCGTCCAAACCGGACATGTGAAGCCAAATATATGAGTGTTTGAAGTCGAGAGGAAGTTCCTAGATTAGAAAGTAGCTGTAATTTTGGAGCATTTTGGGCCAAAACAGATCTTACCATCACATCTACAAGGTCCCAAAACCCTAAGATCGATTTTCAAATCACCAAAAATGAAGAATTTTGCACTAGGCCCTTCAAAGAATTTTCAACCCCTTGCCATTAATTTCGCCCTTACATCTATATGAAATCCATACTACTCATATGTTGTCTCTAGTTGAGGTTGACAAAAGATCATATTTACTAGAATATTCACAAAGCATATTCTTATTTGTAGGACAATTGTCAACATTTTGTCAATAACAAGTACAATCACAAGTTTTTTAATTAAAATAAATCAGTTAAAATTATTTGAGCTTGTTTAGGCGCCCCCATTTTGGCCCTTGGTCTTTGTTATGGGTTTCATGCCCATGCTAGGAGCTAAATGCCTAGAACATCAATGATCAGTGAGTGCAAAAGAGCCACCCAAGCTCCGCCCTTCTACTACGTAGGGTGGTAACAAGACTTTTTTAAAACCCTTGCAGTAGGTTGAGTTTACATGGGATGACTAGTGCCTAGCCTCTAGGGGGCTATTTTTTGCAACTATACTAACATTGGGAAAATCACCATAACTTTTATTTAGGAGTCATATTTTCGCAAAAAAGATATTGTTGGCAAGTCCATTCTATGTACTCTCCTATGGTGCAAGTCTTATTATCAGACTTTTCTATTGGTGCATTTTTTTGATGTTTGATATCAGAACTCCATTTTGGACATCTTAGCTCATAACTTTTTGCTTGTTTATCCAATTTTCATGATTCTTGTGGCATTGGAAAATTATCAAGGAGCTCTTTTGATCTATTCATGCACTTTTTCCAGAATCGACCCCAAGTATATTTTCTTCATTATTTGCAAATATTGCATTCAAATTGATTACTTCTTAGAGGTTTTCTATTAGATTTTTGTAGCATATTCTCTATTTCTCTCTCTTGGCGTTTGTTGCTCTCATGGTTGAATCAAATTCATTTGAGCCACTCACTCCTTAGTGCCTCACAATTATCACACATGGAAAACCAAAATCCAATGGTTGCTCCTTTCTAGGGGTTTGTGATCTACTTTATCTAATCATCGACCTAAAGTCACTAAGAAGTAAGAGATGTTTTCTCATAGAAACAAATATGAAGAGGATATTGGCTTTGATTGCATTGCATGTTTTTGACATCTTGTTCCACATTGAGTAGAATAAAGACTTGTTTAGTATAGTTAGTGAATTTTGTGCTTTACAAATAGAGATCTCTTTGTCTTGATACATATCCTACCATTGAGGATTATTAAATTCAAATAATTCAGATATCAATTGGCTAATTGTGGGAAAGATAGATCTAATAAGGAACATGCATTCTTGATTTTGTCCTAAGTTGTGGATTTGAGTATGACTTTTTTTCCCTTGGGTATGGGTCCGGGTTCATCTGTACACACACAAATATGTGTGTGTGTTCAAACATTGAATTTATAAATATAAAAAGAAGAGTGATACTCATAAATCCATAATTGCCAATAAAATTATAAATAAAAAACCTCATATATCATGCTCATAATTTGCAAAAATGAAAATATTCAAGTCTTAAAATGTCATTACACAATGAAAATTCAAATTACAATCAACATTTAATATTCATATTTTCTTCATTAAAAGCACCATCCATAGTCTTGGGTACTTCATATTTTGCTTCTAAATATTTAAAGACTTAATACAAAGATTTGCTTGGTATATTCATATAGAGATTTGGTGAGAATCTAAAAGTAATGCACATTTAATTTCATATGCATGCACATATTTTGGCATATTTGACTGGGTACCACCCTCGGGCACTTCCTGGGTGCCTAGGTTCGTTATGGATCCTTTACAAAAGGACCCACACAAAACCCAAGCACCTAGGAAAAACCAATACTAGAAGCGTACCAATACCAAGGCCCAAGCCTATATAGCAGAAACCGGTAACTAAGATTTTGTGTAAGTTAAAGGGACCATTTACAATCTTTTCTTCTACCTTTATTCTGCCATGGATGCTTTAGGTGATTCATTTAGCATGCCTTCTTTTAAGACATTTTGTAATCTTTTGACTTGAGAGCAAACAAAGTTTATCCAATTAGATGCACTTACCAAGAGTCAAGCATTGTTAGCACAAACAACCAAAGGCAAAAGCAAGAAGAAATCCAAAACTAAGACAAAATCTAATAAAACTCCCAACTCTACCAAAGAGGATAACCCTGAGGAGAAACCCACATGTGCATATTTCTTAGAGTTTGTTGCAGCTTTAAGATATTTTGGTGAAGCTTTCATCCATTTTTCCTTTGACCCTTATGATAGGCATTGAGCTCTAAAACAAAGTAAGCAGGTATGTTAAAGACAGAATTTTGCCTTTGAAAAAGCGAATTTGGGGCATTATGAGAGTATCTTTGTAATGAGAATAAATTCAATGAAGTTTTTGCTAAATTCATAGAAGAAGTGGCAACAAAATCTTGTGACCTCACTCTTCACTTGGCAAGTCTTTTGGCACAAACAAAGGTGTATAGACTGAGCAGAATGGTGGTAGAGGGAGTAGAAGTTGGATGGCAGTCTCAGAGACATTGTTCGAAATTTCGAATCAGCGATAGGGAGGTGTGCCTTGAGTTGTGTTGTTGAGCACTTCCATCAGCCATGTCATGAACACTTCCACATTTCCCTTATGATTGTTTCTCTTGGAAGGTTGTCTTAAGTCATGCCTTTGAGCAATTATATGAAGTAGTGCCTTTGAGCACTTACACACTTTATTGAGTACTATATCATATGGAGATGAACAATGTACTCCTTTGACATGCACTGCGATCTCATCACTTGTTGCTACATATGAATCCAAATATGCTTTACAGAATGCATTGGTGACTCCTTACAAAAAGATATGCATACTCGTTTTTAGCATTACAGGTTAGAAACCAGTATGACAACATTCAGCCTTTGGATCATGTGCAAACTTTAGACACATTCATATCACTTCCCACACATTTGGAATGGGAAGTTAGCCTGCACACATTTGTGATGTTGTTCAACGAGTGTAGAACATCTTCAGCATCTGGTGTTGTGAATCTACCAACGCTACAAGCATTATCTTATGGGGGACCTGCATAATCTCTTCTTTATCTCTTAAGAGGGGAACATTCATTGTACCTTGTGCATAGTAGTCCTTGGGGGGTTATCATGAATCCTTCCTTCCATTACCTATCTTCTTCACTTGTACATTTCATTCATATTGTATCATTTCTCTTTTGGAGAGTATTATTCCCACTACGTTTTCTTCTTCACTCTGCTTAATGAGAAATTTGTATATGAGTACTTAACATGGCCTAGTAGCCGAGACTTGTCATCATGCATACATTACTCCATAAATTGCACTTAAGGTAGGGTGTTGAGGTAAATAGTGACTTTACCAAACTAGTTAGCTTATAGCATAACTAGAGAGAGTCCTATTCGCATTACTTTAGTCTCCACTTAGGTGCTTTTAGTATTTTCTGAAAAGGATTGTCGAGTTGAGAGCCTCCTTACAAGCCTTGGGTGACACAATTGAAGATGTATACTTCACTCAGTGAGACACCTAGTACATTTACACTCGCCACTTGTTCACACACTTTTCAAGTGAGGTCACAAGTGTCCCATGTTTGGAGGGGTAGTTAGTTGTTTCTCACCTCATTATCCTTGCCTATATATGCAAGGGTCTCTATGTACATTACTTACACTCTCATTGTATATGATAGATATTACTATTTGTGGTGATTTGTTTTCACTTGTAGTAGGTTGTGTATTGTGATTCTATCTAAATTCCAACAAATATAGCAAACAATCCTACAAAAATAATGGAATATCCAACATTCTCCCCTTACCACATCATTGTTTTGTAGTAAAACACGAGACCGCGTCTTGGCCCTTGGAACACCACATTCCCAAGATTGGGGAACGAGGACATCCTTGGGACGAGGGGATGGAGACGGCGTGTTCCCCCACCATCGCTAGAGCATGGGATGACACGATGTCCCCAGGACGTCGTGGGGATGCCTAGACATCCTTCAATCGTCCTGAGGACATCTAGGTGTTCCCCATCACTAGACGGCCCATAAAGTGAATCTTTTTTAAAAAATTGCAAATTTGTAATTTTTTTGGGTTCCATTCAAACCTTAATTTATGGCGGGTCCCATCTAGGCCCCTCCACACCTACAAAATCCCCTCCAACCTTCATTTTTACTCACAATTTCATTTCTCATTGTTTGCTACAACAAATAGAGAAGAGTAAAAAGGAGAGAAAAGAGTGATTGGAGGAATGAAAGGAGTGAGTGCAAGTGAAAGAGGAGTGACAAGGAGCAAGAAGTAGAAGAGGAGGAAGATTGAAGAGATTTTTCAAGCACAAGGTAGGGTTTTTGTTTGTTTTATTTTCTAATTTTCATTTGTACTTTTTTTTGTTGTTTTTCCATTTGTGTTGTTTCATTTTTTAAATCAGATTTTATGTTGGATCTTGAGGCCAAAATGAAGAATCGTTATCATTTTGCCCTCAAGATTTAAAAAAATTAAATTTTGTTTTAGAATTTGAAAATTGTTAAAAATTAAAATAAATTTATAGTTTTAATTTTTTTAAGTAGGCTGAAAATAGGTGTTCAATGAAATTTTTCATTTTGTGAAATGTAGTGTCACAATGAGCTCTCATAGTCATGATATGAGTGAGGATGAGATGGAAATTCATTCTAATGGTGCAAGTCAATAAGAATATGAACCTGAGCATGAGGTTGAGGGGGATGATGAGCATGGGCCTGATTCAGAAGGCCAAAGTCGTTCCATGGCTAGTGCAAAAGTTACTACAAATTGACCCTCCAAGATTTTGGCAGAGTTTGCTAGGGGTCCTTATGATTCCAAGTCTCCTCTCAAACAGTTTGCAACAAGAATAACAGCCCCAACACCAATAGGTGGTGGCACAAGGAAATGGAGATGCAACATTTGTAATATGAAATGGTTAGGCAGCATTAATAGAGGTAATGCACACTTCCTCTTTTGGAAAGATAAAAGTGCGGATCCATGTAAATCTTTCGAAGAGCCTAAAATTTTCCATTACAGAATTGAGTTCAACAAGCTTTCGGGTGTTCTAAAAGACAATGCAATTGCAATAATTGGTTATCAAATAAAAGCAGCTTATAATACCATTATTAGATTTCAACCATGTAACCAATATAAATAGTAACCATAGAAAGATAAACATACACAATGATGACCCAAGATACGTTGACTAGGGAGCCGCTTGATTAGAGAGTAAACCCCGGTGGGGATGGTACCCACAAAAGATGTACTAATATGAAAATTCCCTGTGAGAGGATGGACCTTGTTAAGAGTCTATGAAATACATTCAGTACATATTAGTTCTTGTTAGGAGACTTTGAATCCCTGTTAAAGGATTCTAACCGGTTAAGAGTTATAGATGGCAAAAGGACCCACTATCCAAACAACTTCAAGGGCACGATCAATGAACTCACTGTCCAACTAATCTTTGTATTATCCGAACAGAATAATACCAAAAATTACTGATCTCAGCAACTTATCTTTACTCCTTTGTCTGTGCAAAAACCGCACCAACTACTTTACCAAATCTCAGTACCAGATCTGCTTAATTCGCATATCCTCTTACAACATCAATATCATCATATATCTCTTTACTTTTTGACAATCAAGGAAAACAATCCTTCCTTTATACCGTACTCAAATAATTTACAGTAGAGTCGGCCAACTAGGCTTAACCAATTACAAAATATAAGTCATTACACGTTACATAATATTTCATAACCACATAAAACTGTCGGCTTCCAAACTAAATAACTCTTCACACATACGACCTCTGACTATGTTGTCTCATCTAGGTCACCTCCGAAGTGTCTTCAACCTTTGTACAACTTCGCATGTCCAGATTCTATCCCAGTTAGGAGATATAATCCAGTTATCACAAGCCGCTTCTCAAGAACACTGTCAGAATACTGTTTCCACTAAATTACACATAACTGTCATGAATAATTGAATTTTCGTACGTGCTCTTAACCATAATCTTAGAACATAATATAGAACAAGTCCTCAATGCCGCATATCTTGATCTGCAATTCTCCACATGCGCTAATTCAAACACTGTCTACTTCTCTACTAATCTCCAGTAGATCAATGTGTTGACATCAATGACAAACACAGTCATGAATGCAACATAAAGCTGCTACAAAACTACTTTGAATACTCTCCCATAGGTCATATTCAACATTCATTCCTAACAATCTCCCCCATTGGCATTGATGGCAACATAGATGAAAAAATCCAAGTTCCATGAATACCAAACTGCAACATTGTTGTTTTGTATTATCTTTTCAAATCCTCTTCAATCATCAAATCAATCATCAGATGTATCCTTCTCCTCAGTACTTCTATTTTTCAAGTCCTCTTCATCAATCATCAAGTCAATCAACAGATGTTTTTCATGTATCCTTCTCCCCCATTGACATCAATGACAAAGTAAACATCAATATGTCAATCCAATACAAGCTCCAATGTCAAAAGACACTATTTAGAAAATACTTTCACAAGAGTCCTTCATGACTCAGCTTAGAGACACATACTCCCTTATAGAGGAAGTATCAACATACAGTCCAAAACGGATAGAGCTCTTATACCATTGGACTGATGCAACTTTCTGCATCACTACTCAAAAGTAGGTTGGGGCATAACCCCAAGCATACCTCTCAAATACTCAAATGTATCTTTAGGTAAGGGCTTTATAAATATATCTGCAATCTGCTCTTTCGTATTGATATATTCAAGTCTGACTTCTTTTTCTGCAACTTTTTCTCTTACAACATGATATTTGATCTCTATATGTTTTGTTTTAGAATGCAACACAGGGTTCTTAGACATACTTACTATACTGGTGTTATCACAGTGTATGATAACAAGCTCATTGAACTTGATTCCAATATCCTTCAACATTTGTTTTATCCATATTATCTGATTACAATTATTTGTTGTTGCTACATATTCTGCTTCTGATGTGCTTTGTGAGATACAATTTTGTTTCTTGCTTAGCCAAGAAACCAGTCTTCCTCCAAGAAAGAATGCTCCACCACTTGTACTTTTTTTGTCATCAACACTACCTCCCCAATCTGCGTCTGTATATGCACATAGGGTAAAGTCATCTGATTTATCATACCATAACCCATAGTCAGTTGTGCCTTTCAAATACCTAAATATTCTTTTTACTGCTGCATAATGTGACTCTTTAGGATCAGCTTGAAATCTTGCAACAATGCCAACTGCATGTGATATATCTGGTCTTGTATGAGTTAAATATTGCAAACCTCCAATCATGGATCTGTATTTCTTTTGTTCAACTGTAGGAGTTTCATTTGTGCTAGATAACTTATGGCCAGTTACCATAGGTGTGCCAATAGGCTTACAATTTTCCAGACCAAATCTTTGCAATAAGTCTTTCAGATATTTTGCTTGAGATAAGAAAATACCATCACTGTTTTGCATCATCTATAATCCTAGAAAAAAATTAATTTCACCAATCATGCTCATTTAAAATTTTGTCTTCATTTCATTAGCAAATTTATCACTAGCTTCATCTTCTCCTCCAAAGATAATGTCATCAACAAAAATAACTACAATCAATAAACCATTCTCAATCTCTTTCAGATACAAATTACTGTCTGCAGTGCCTTTAGTAAATCCCAATTTTATCAAATATTTGTCTAATCTTGCATACCATGTTCTAGGTGCTTGTTTTAGTCCATATAGAGCTTTGTTCCATTTACATACCATGTCTCCTTCTTGAGTCAAAGGAAAACCTTCAGGCTGCTCAATGTAGACCTCTTCTTCCAATTCTCCATTCAAAAATGCTGACTTCACATCCATCTGATACACTTTGAATTTATTATAAGCTGCATAAGCCAAAAACATTCTTACCGCTTCAATTCTTGCAACAGGTGCAAATGTTTCTTCATAATCAATTCCTTCTTGCTATGAGTAATCTTTACATACTAATCTTGCTTTGTTTCTTACAACTTCACCTTGTTCATTCATCTTATTTCTGAAAACCCATTTAGTTCCTATAACATTTTTATCTTTAGGTCTAGGGACCCATTCCCAAGTTTTGTTCTTCTCAATTTGATCTAGTTCTTCCTTCATTGCTTGAATCCAATTATCATCTTTACAAGCTTCCTCAGTAGTTTTAGGTTCAATTTGAGAAATCAAACATAGTGCTTCTTGTACCTTATTTCTTTTCATGACTCTTTTTTCTATGCTCCCAATAATCTGATCAACAAGATGATTCCTCACTAGATTCTTATTAGGTGTCACTGTCTTAGTTCTTGCTTCAACTCTATGTTCTAGTCTCGGTTCTTCTCTATTTCCTCAATGTAATTCTCATTCTGCAAATCACTGTCAGTTTCATAAAACAATTCAACATTTTCTTGATCAATTCTAGGGCGAACTCCTTCATCTGATCCATAATCAAGTATTCTTTCCTGAATTTTGAATTTCTCATCTACTTTAACATTTGCGCTCTCAACAATAGTCTTAGTTCTTTTATTGAAACATATATAAGCTTTGATTTTCAATGAATAACTAAGAAATATACCTTCATCACTTCTCGGATCAAATTTACCAATATCATCATCTCTCTTAATATAACATTTACTTCCAAAAATTTCAAAATACTTAATTGATGGTGCATGTCCAAACCATAATTCATAAGGTGTCTTGTCTGTGTCTACTTTGATTTGTACCTTGTTCATTGTATATACTGTTGTGTTCATTGCTTCTCTCCAGAATGTCTTCACCATATCATTCTCAAATAACATAGCTCTTGCTGCCTCAGTTACTGATCTGTTCCTTCTTTCTGCAATACCATTTTGTTCATGGTGTTCTAGGGGCTGAAAACTGTCTCTTAATGCCATTCACTTCTCAAAAAGTATTAAATTCATTTGAAGTAAATTCTCCACCTTTATCAGACCTTAAACATTTAATTTTCATTACTGATTCATTCTCAACTTTGTTCTTAATCAATCTAAACTTCTCAAATGCTTCTGATTTTTCTTTAAGAGATGCTATCCACATCATTCTAGTAAAGTCATCAACAAAAATCATAAAATACCTTTCACCATAGAATCCTCTAGTCCTTGTGGGACCACTAAAATTTGTATGAACAATTTCCAATTTTGTTGTTGTGGTGAACTTCTTACTAAGAAAAGAACTTTTTTGCTTAGCCATAACACATTCTTTGCATATCATGTTAGTAGGTTTCATAATCTTAGGCAAATCTCTTACCGCAAATGTAGTGCTTACTTTCACAATGTTATCAAAATTTATGTGACAGAACCTTTTGTGCCATAACCGTCATCAATTTTAGTAATCAAACATGTCTTCTCAACAGGATTCAACTAAAATACATTACCTCTGGTTCTTGATCTAGTTCCAATCATATTACCATTCTTATCTTTGATCACACAAGTTTTCTCAGTAAACCAAACTTGATATCCCTTGTCAACTAATTGTCCAATACTTAGAAGATTATGTTTCAATCCATTCACAAAATAAACATCATCAGTGTTAGTCTTTCCATCAAGAGTAATAGATCCTATTCCCTTTATCAAGCAAGGTGCATTGTTTCCAACTCTAACAATCCCTCCATCATATTTGTTAAACTTTATAAATTTTTTCATATCTCTAGTCATATGATGTGAACAACCACTAGCTATAATCCAATCAGTTTTCTTTTCAACTTGAGAAACTAAAGCTTTTTCTTCTCTAACTTCAGTTTCAGAGTTTTCTTCTTTTATTGCTACAAATCCTATATCATCACTTTCATTATCACTTTCACTTAAGATTTTCTCAATGCTAGTCTCAAATTCTTTATCATTAGCATAATAACATTCTTCAGACCTTCTAGGTTTTAAGTTCTTATATTTCTTCACTCTCTTAGGGCATGTAGATGTGAAATGACCATATTCTTGACATGTCCAACATTTAAAGATTTTCTTACCTTCAAGTTCTCTTTTCACAAGCAAAGCAATTCCTTCCTCAATCTCTCTGTCTTTTTCAATCTTAGATCTGCTGCAACTGGCATAATCTCCACTAACACTTGTACTTCTTGACAAAGTAGGGCAGACACTAAGTGCGCTGAATGTTGTTTCAATTCTAGGTAAATCTCCAGATTGTCTCAAGCCTATCTCTACTGCTTCTAATCTTCCAAGAAGAGTTTCTCTGGTAAACTTTTCAATACAAGGTATAACTTGTACAATCATCTGTGTTGTCTGCTTAAACACAGGGGTCAGTGTCTTTAAGATCTTCCATATAATTTCATCTTCAGTTTTGTTTCCTTCACAAGCTTTGATACCTGCCACAATCTCGGATATTCTACCAATATAACTTCTACCAGATTCATCTTCCATCATCTTTGCATCTTGAAATAAACATATCCAATTATGTAATCTGATTCTCTTAGCATGCGCATCATCTTCAAAAGTAGATTGTAAAGCTAACCAAATTTCATGAGATGTCCTTAGAGTTTTGACCTGACTGTATTCATTCTCCAGAAGAGCTGACAAAAGTGCTTCTCTGGCAAGTATGTTACACATAAATAGATCTCTCTCCTTATCAGTGCAGTCTTCAAGTTTGTCTTCTTCGATGATAGTCTTGTCATTCTTTGTAATCAACCAATACCCTGGTCCTAAATGTAGTACATGTATCTTCATCTTTTCTTTCCAGCTGTCAGAGTTAACTCCATCAAACTTAGGACTTTCTTTCCTGAAATGACTCGCCATAGATCTCCTTAAGTTGTTAAACTTTTCTTTCAAGGACCTGCCGCTCTGATACCAATTGTTAAAAAGTAAAGTCCACCAAGATAACTGAGAGGGGGGGTGAATCAGTTATCAGATAAAAGCAACTTATAATACCATTATTAGATTCAACCATGTAACCAATATAAACAGTAACCATAGAAAGATAAACATACACAATGACACAAGATATGTTGACTAGGGAACCTCTTGATCAAAGAGTAAACCCCGGTGGGGATGGTACCCACAAAAGATGTACTAATATGAAAATTCCTTGTGAGAGGATGGACCCTGTTAAGAGTTTAAGAAATACATTCAATACATATTAGTCCCTATTAGGAGACTTTGAATCCCTATTAAAAGATTCTAACCCGGTTAAGAGTTATAGAAGGCAGAAGGACCCACTGTCCAAATAGCTTCAAGGGCAAGATCACTGAACTCACTGTCCAATTGATCTCTGTATTATCCGAACAGAATAATACCAAAAATTACAGATCTCAACAACTTATCTTTACTCCTTTGTCTGTGCAAAAACTGCACCAACTGCTTTACCAGATCTCAGTACCAGATCTGCTTAATTCGCATATCCTCTTACAACATCAATATCATCATATATCTCTCTACCTTTTTACAATCAAGGAAAACAATCCTTCCTTTATACCGCACTCAAATAATTTACAGTAGAGTCGGCCAACTAGGCTTCACTAATTACAAAATATAAATCATTACACGTTACATAATATTTCATAACCACATAAAATTGTCGGCTTCCAAACTAAATAACTCTTCACATGTGCGACCTCTGACTATGTTGTCTCATCCAAGTCACCTCCGAAGTGTCTTCAACCTTTGTACAACTTCGCATGTCCGGATTCTATCCCGGTTAGGAGATATAATCCAGTTATCACAAGCCGCTTCTCAAGAACACTGTCAGAATACTGTTTCCACTAAATTACACATAACTGTCATGAATAATTGAATTTCCGTACGCGCTCTTAACCATAATCTCAGAACATAATATAGAACAAGTCCTCAACGCTGCATATCTTGATCTGCAATTCTCCACGTGCGCTAATTCAAACACTGTCTACTTCTCTGCTAATCTCCAGTAGATCAATGTGTTAACATCAATGACAAACACAGTCATGAATGCAACATAAAGTTGCTAAAGAACTACTTCAAATACTCCCCCATAGGGCATATTCAACATTCATTCCTAACAGAAGCAGCATAGTTGTGGATGGGTGGATGAACATTAGCCATCGTCCACTCATCAACATCATGGTTACATGTGTAGAGGGCCCATACTTTCTCATGTCATTTGATTGTTTAGGGCATCACAAAGATGTTGATTTTTAGTTTGAGGTCCTTAGGGAGGCTATTGAGGAGGTTTGGCCACAAAATGTGGTCCAAGTAGTGACAGATGCAACACGTGTGCAAAATTGCAGGGAGGCTTATTGAGGCATCTTACAAATATATTTGGTGGACTCCATGTTGTGTAAATGCCATTAACAATGCACTCAAGGACATGGGGGAGATTGACTGGATTAGAGTGGTCAACAATGTGAGAGATGTGCAAATGTTTATTTGTAATCACCACATCTCACATGCACTCTTTAGGAGCTTCGCGAAGGAGTTCTTGAAACCAGTTGAGACTAGATATGCATTATTCCATTCTCTTGGAGAAAATGATTGAGTTGTAAGCAATGTACCCCGAGGATGCATCCCCCCTCCAAATCCCCGAGTGTTCCCGCAACGAAGACACACCAGGGATGGGGGGACGGCATTGCCATGTCCCCAGCGGCGCCACCACAAACTCAATCTGTTGCTGGAAATGCGGGGACGTCCTCGCATTACCAGAACAATGAGGGGGACGCAACAACGTCCCTCAAGCGTTCTGGGGATGCCTCGTCACGTCAACATGAAAAAGTAAATTTTAAAAAATATATTTTTAAATTCATATGATCACATTTTTAAACTCAATGTAATCATCTTTATGATTAGATACTTTTGATATCATATGATATAATAGAACTCTTTCATTTGCTGATTCAACAATTTAACATTTTATCATTATGTACCATTGAGTATTCTAATTTCTAATTAGTAATTCGATATTAAAAACTTCAATGTTCAATGTTCAATGCAATGTTCAAGTATTTAATAATTTACTATTTTACATCTTTATGTCTTATACATCTCTTCATAACTAGAATTTTAAGTACTATATGTATAGTATATACACACCCCCCGGGCCGCTGTCATCCCCCCGCCATCCTGAAATTGAGGCCCCTTTGTCCCCCCATCCCGAAAACCTGTCCCCTTGTCCTTGACGGTGGTATAACTATGGTTGTAAGAGGCACTGCAACTCAAGGTTATGACTACAGAGTGGAATCAAGGGGTTGAGGCCAAGACAAAGTAGGGGAAGAAGGTGAAGGAGATAGTGAAGAGTGATGTATTTCGGAGTGATGCAAAATATATAGTCTCTATCAATGCTCCTATTTTCCCTATTTTCTAGGTCATCAAATATGGGGACGGGGATGCACCTACCCTTGGAGAGGTGTATGAGTGCATCAATTTTATGGTTGATGTTGATGTTTTGTATATAATCATAATTGTCATTATATTAATTACATAATAATGAATAGACATGTCCCATGAAGGGACATGTCTCTTCTTGGCTCATTCTCAATATAAATGCAAGAGATTGTTGCATTTGGAAAACACATACTATATAGGCAATGCTATTACATTTGCAACGATCCTAAAAACCTTAACAGTTGACCAAATGAGGGTTGTGTGAGAGGACCCCACTTTAGCATTCTACAAAGAGCATGCTCGGCCAATCATTTAGTGTAAATGGCACAAGATGAACACTCCCTTGCATATGGTTACTTATGCATCAAATCTGAAGTGGTACATGCCTAGGCCTAGTAGAGTTACATTGATTCAGGATGATGGGGTGAAGGCAATGTTCTTCGGGTGCATTGATAAGATGTATGATGCTAATAGTGTTGGCAAGATTTGCACTTAGTGGACAAAATTTGTCACTCTTAGGGGTTATTCAGATGCAGCAAAGATAGATATACGAACTATGGCACAGGAGGACACAATTTGTGGTGGAACCATCATGGACAAAAATCAAAGGCTAACACACTAATCATTCATCTGCTATCTCAAGTTTCTAGTTCTTTAGTTGCAAAGAGGAATTGGTCTACTTATATCTTCATCCACTCTCTTAAGAGGATAAAACTTACCTCTAGGAGAGAAGAGAAGCTAGTGGTTGTACATAATGCCTTGCGTCTCATTGACCACAATGACATGTGTGTACAAGGAGAGTTTGACAACACAATGGGGTGTAGAGCCTTAGGAGCCATCACAGATTGATGAGGATCAAGGTGTTGCAACTTCAGTTGCAAGGATGGTTGGTGTTTGTTTGGCAGATCTTGACTGCGAGGAGTCCACTAGTTCTAGTGATGAGGAGTTTTCCTTGAGGGATGATTAGAGGCCTCCCTTCACTACATTTTGACATTTTTTACTTCTTTTGATATCATGCTACTCATTGTTCCCATCTTTATGATATTTTTGATGTAATAGAAATCTTTCATTCACTAATTAAACAATTTCATTTGTTAAATTGAAATTTTATTTATATTCTTAGTTCTATTTATATTCAATGTTCAAGTATTTAGTATTTGGCATTTACAATTTTGTAATTTCACTTCTTATACATATTTTCATAACTAGCATTTCAAGTACTATATGTATAGTATATAGTATATACAATCTTTGCAATTTTAGATTTATCTCATATAAGACATACCTTTTAATCCTAATTTTTATCAAAGTCAATTTTTAAGTAGTTGCCAAGAAATTTATTAACAAAAAGAAGATTTTTGGTAAGCCTGAGAACATATAAGACTTCGTGAGCCTACAAGTATGAATGCCAAATTGCAAGAATATTTCACCAATACCTTGGATTTCGTAGGTTATATCATCTAAAAGAGAAATTTTAGCACGATGAGGTTTCAATGTGAGAAACCACTCCTGTCCAATCATGTGCTTGGTAGCACTTGAGTCCACATACCAAATTAGTTTTGATTGTGAACTATCTTCTGAAGTGTGGGCAGGAAACACATGCTCCTCTTGTAGACAGATTTCTTCTTTAGCAACATTGCCATGTTTTTGTTTGTTCTTCTACTCTCATTGTGTATTGCCACTTTGAAATGGTTTCTTTTGATGCAATTTGTTGGATGATCCTTCGGCCAAGGAGTTGTACCGACAATTTTTCACATCATGTCCAATCTTGCCACAAATTGAACATTTTTTTTGAGATCTAGATGAACTACCAAATTTGGGACGTCCAACAAACTACTTCTTAGGCTTCTTGCCTTTGTGGTGAGTTATCATGACATGCTTATTCTCAACATTATCTTGGCTTAGAGACTCTTCTTTTTTAATTAAACTCACTAGCTTCTCAAAATTGGGTGTCTACTCTTTGAGATTCAATGTTGTCACAAGAACTTTGCACTTCAAAGGTAGTGCCCATAGAACAATTGGCACCAAGACCGCATCTTCAATTGTTTCACCCAAGGCTTTTAGAGAGGCTCTCAACTCAACAATCCTTTTGAGAAAAGATTCAAATTGTCCTCCATTCCTCATTTTTAGACTATGTAGCTAACATTGAAAATTCAGGATTTGATCCTATTGCTTCACCTCATACATTGTCTTGAGTGTGTCCCATGCATCTTTGGTTGCACACGAGTCTCAAATAAAAGCTTGAACATTATTAGAAATGCTAAACATAATGATCACTTTGGCCTTTCTATCGGCTTGATCAAATTTCTTTTGCTCAACAACATTTGTCTTATGTCCTGTCGTGACACCACTGACCACATTCCAAACATTCTCAAACTCAAGTTGAGTTGAGTATGATTTTCCAAGCGGAATAACTATTTCCACAGAGAAGAATTTTAGTAGAATTGCTAGCAATTGTGTTGAAAAGAATAACATCGCACTTGTCTATTCACCACTAAAAATTTACTTTTTTCCATACAAGCTAGAATATTATATTCATTGAACTACAAGATTCTTAACATTATAGACCATGATTGAATAATTTTTTTGCAACAATTTAACTATCTAAGAGAATATTTGACTTCTCTCTAACAAATAATTGAAATCCAAAGACTATTTCCTGGTTTGTAATTACTAATCAATAAATCTAAATAAGATCAAGAAAACCTTCTAACAAGATCAAACAATAGTATATACTAGTCATATGCCTAACATAGACATGTCTCTCCATGCATCTCTCATCAATGGTTAGATGACCCAATCGATTTCAATGGGTAATACTTCAACAATTGTTGCCCACCAATGAACTTATGTGCATAGATTTGAAAGCTTGACTAATTACACACACGAGATTCAACATCTAAATTATGGATCGACAAGACTGCTCAAGCTATTATAGTTGACCCAAGTGTTATTTTCCGAGATTTGTTGGATGAAGCTGGAACGGTCAACCTTGCCTTTCTACCTTGACTTCCTATGACAACATCTCGACTATTGGGTCGGTGAGCACAAAAACCCATGATAGTGGCCTCGTTTAGAAAGGCTCTTCTATCACTTAATATGTTATTAGGATGACACTTGTCATCCTTGCACCTACTTCCCAAGGGTACACTAAAAGTAATTCAGCTTATATAAGTAAATGAAGATTTGATAGCCACCAAATTTTATTGACACACAAATCATGGCAAAACCATTGCACTGAATTACTGGCAAGTCATATAGCCACAAATTAGACACATTTGAGGTCAATCTCGTGATCTCTTAGAGCCCTTGCAAAGGAGCCACAATTGCCCACACATTGCTCCACATTGCAAACCGCGACGTCCTCGAGAACAAATCCCAAAGGTGAGGCATCCCCCATAGTCAAATTCGCCTCCAATCCCAATAGAAATCAATTCTCCTCTTCCGACGTCTATGATTATATAAATAATAATCTTAATGAATGTGCCTTCCATGAAGCCTATTATGGCTTCTCCAATACCATATCAGAGAGTAAGCCTTCAACCCCTTGTATCTATTTCATAAAAGAAAGTCCATATTTATACATGTAATGAACCATGTGCATTTAATTGCATTCACAAGTTTAACAAATTCTAAGTTGTTCTAACAACACTAACCATACTCACATTTACTAGCAAATTGTAATGTCCACTTTTGGGATATGCCTGATTTTGTCCAAAAATAACAAATTCAATGAATACTATTCATCTACGCATAATTTCTATAATAAAATTACATAATTGTAATGCCAATTTAGAGAAAGTCCTAATTTAGGTCTTATAAACAATATTAATTAATATCAAAGCATTTATACCAAGAAACTTGTATGCAAATAGTCTATTACAATAAAGTAGCCTAAAATCATTCATATCTTAATTTCCGTAGTTAACAATCTTAGGATTCCGATGGAAAATTTTTATAGGACATCAGAGGATTGTTTTCCTCAACTAAGCCCAAGGGCATGAAATGATCCTCCAATTCATTCGAGCCCTTAGCCCACAAGTATTAGGATAGGACCATCAATCCATTCATCCCAGGATAGTGTGCGCAATGAGGGAAGATCAATATTGATGCATCTTCCCCTAAACCATTTCAATTGATTGCAAACATGAAAGCAGATAGAAATCAAGTAATTAATTGCTTACCCTATATTTCTTGATAGGGCACTAGGAGACTGTCTTCCTCAACGAAGCCCAAGGTCACAAAATGAACCTCCAATCCATTCAGACCCTAGGTCTACAAATATGGCAGGATCTCCAATCCGTCCATCTCAAAGTAAAACTTGATGAGGGATGACCCATACTGTTGCATCTTCCTATCAAATTTAAGTTGAGATAAATACAATAATACTTGCATACCAATTACTTCCCTTAATATCATAGAATATTGTTCAAAATTTCTAACCCAAGTTTATTTATGAATTCTTGTCCAATTCAACTCGATAATTCCATTTCACTTACTTGATGGATTGTTGTTGAATGATTGATATTTGTGTGAATGATTGATTGAATTTATTCCTTTGATTATATGATTTTAGGAATTGGTGAGTGATGATTTAAGTGATCGTTGATTAGATGATTGACAAGTAATAATGTAATGAATGTTGGTTTGATATATTGGTGAATGATGATTTCAGATTGAATGAATGCTGATTTGATAGAGTGATTTGTTGAATGATTGTTTGCTTGATTTGATAATTGATGATTGCTTTTGTGGATTCATGAGTAATAATTGATAAGTCATCTTTGAATGCTTGAAACATGTTTTCCTTTAAACTTTACTGGTGAAAGGGTCACCACCTTCGTGCAAATTGAGTCACCACCCTCTATTGCTTCCTTTTGAGTATAATAAATTATTTTCCAAATGGATCTCCCTTGGATGCCCTCCTTGAATGAAACCTTCTCCCCTTTATATCTTCTAATGTGAGGAAAGAGTCACACCTCTTTATCATGTATTCCCTTTGTGAGAGTAGAATCACTAGCTTTTCCCTCCATTTTAGGTACCTAAAATGAAAGAATAAGACAAGAATAGAATGCCAATGGCCACTTGACTTATGCACACTTCCGTAGGCATACAAATTGAGCAAAAAATTAATTTTCATTATATAATATGCTAATGGATCCCTTCAACCCTTGAAATATTGAATTTGTACAATATAATACTCCTAAAACCATATTAATAATTCTATTTGTCTCTGATTTTTGAAATGAAAGTCAAGTCTTGATAGAACTAATATTTTATCCTTCAAAACTCCAAAATATAATCTTAAAGCTCCAACATATACCAAAAAATGAAAAACTTGAATATGAAAAGAAAACATATTTTTGGTGATGTAGGATTTTGTGAGCCCGAATGTTCATGCAGCATAAATTTTAAAATATAGCATTTTCTTTATAGGAATTAGTCCTGATCCATCTCAATCCCCAAAATAGATCTGTCTTAGCTCCAATATCCTACAACAACCACTAAGTTGTGAGTATCCATGCAAGAGACTTAAGGGGGGCATCAAGGGAATATTTGATAGAACCTAGAGAATCCTATTGATGGACTAGATATTGATAGTAATTTGTAATTTGGATGATTTTATATTACTTAGTTTTCATTTTTGCATGGCAATTTTGTTGGGCCACCAACCATAGAGAATCCCTAGCAATTTTTGGAGTGAGTTGTTTGTAACTCTCTTGACCTTGATGGTTGTGAGCAGTGGATCTAGAAGAGAGTAGGATACATACATTCTTTACTGATATAGGAAAATCTTTTCCAAGATTTTGGGGAATTGTTCACCCATTCTTGGCAAGCTTGTTGTACAGTTTTTTTGCTATTACTTGTAGTAAGATTGAATTGAAAGGTTGTTGTATTGAAGGGTGCAATGTCCCTTTTTTGGGATTTAATTGAATTTAGTCCTGAAACAGTAATTGCAACTTAAGGTGAGAATCACATTATCTTTATTATAAACTCAATAATAAAATTGCCAACTGTAAGGTCCCTTTTGGAATAATGCCGATTTAGGACCTGCACAAATCATTAATCACCAGAAACTTATTTAGTAGATTATTTATAGCATTTAATTTCATAAATCCATCATTAATATCTAATTCTGCATCAATATCATCTTGAGTAAGCATATTCCCATAGTGAACCATATTAGGAATTCGATGAGAAAGAATGATAGGGCAACAGAAATACTGTCCTCCTCAATCAAGCCCAAGGGCATGGAATGAGCCTCTTATTGATTTGGCCCCTTTGCCCCAAGTATTGGCACATCCATCTTGAGGTTGGCATACTTGATGAGGGAACCACTACTGCTGCATCTCCCTACCAAACATTTCACATTGATTCCAAACATGGTTGCTGGTTCCTCTTTGTTGTTATTCCTTGATACTTAATTGATGCTTGAATGATTAGTGCATTAATGATTTCAAGATAGAATGGTTGATGTTTGAATGATTGATATTAGACTGATGAATTGATTGTTGGTTTGTTCGCTTGATTCCTTTTTTTCCAATTGATGATAAATGGATGATTGAATGATTTCCTTTGACTTGATGATTTGATATATTGGTGGATGATAATTGAATAAATGTTGAGTTCAAAGAGTGATGAGTGATGATTGAGTGAGTTATCCTTGAATGGTTGGAATGATCTCTCCTCTTATACTTTATTGGTGAATACTAAAGAGTCACTACCTTTCACATGAATTGAGTCACCACTTTTCCTTGCTGCCTTTAAGAATAATAAATTATTTTCCAAATTGATCTCCCTTGGATGTCCTTCTCAAATGAAACCTTCTCCCCTTTTACATCCAACCCAAACAATTCCATTAGACTTGAGGTGGTGTGCTTACATTGTGGGAACCGGTCTGCTACACAACTAAGCCCGAAGGCGCGGTACATCCAACCAAGACAATTCCATCCAACTCAGGATGGTGAGAGATTACACTGTAGGAACCGGTCTGCTACACTCTTTATAATGCTTAATTATTAATCCATATATGATTGTTTGTAGGAAAAATAGAAATATTAAATTAATAATTAAAGAGTCTCTAAATAGATTAATGATTCCACTAGTATCTTAAATTAAAATAAATAATAGAATATATATTAAATAATCACATTGCAAACCAATTACATCCTAGATCACTGGTTTATTGAATGCAGATTGTGTGTGTGCGTGTATCAGATCTGATCTTATTATTTCTTGATTTGAGGTATTGGTGACTGATGATTGAATGAATGTTGATTTGATAAAGAGACACTTGATTGTTGTATTGTTTGTTTTCTTGATCCCAAGATGAACTGATGATTGATGTGGATTCAATGATTGTTTGCTTGATCTCTTGAGGGATAGATGAATAAAGGAATTGTTTTGATGGATCCATGAGTGATGATTGATAAGTCACTCTTCAGTGCTTGGAATGAATTCTCATTTATTCTTTAATGGTAAAAGGGTCACTACCTTCATATGAATTGAGTCACCACTTTTCATTTTTGCATGTGAGAATAATATATTATTCCCCAAATTGATCTCCCTTGGATGTCCTCAAATGAAACTCTCCCCTTTATATCTTCTAGTGTGAGGGAGAGTCACCTCTTCATCATATCTACCCCTTTGCAGCGGTCAAAACCTTTCACAATTACCACCCTTTGAAAGAGTCAAAACCCTTCATCAATGATGCCCTTTGAATTGAAAAAGTCACAACCTTCCATAATTACCACCCTTTGAAAGAGTCGTGACCCTTCATGATTTCTGCCCTTTGAAAGAGTCACAACCTTCCATAGTTACCACCCTTTGGAAGAGTCACAACCCTTCATCATTTCTGCTTTTTGAAGGAGTCAGTTTCTTATCTCTTCTCATTCCTCTTTTCTCTTCCATTAATTCTTTATGTATTCCCATGTTTCATTCTTTCTTCCTTCCTCCATGTCTCATTTCAAATGATCTCTCCTCCCTTTTATATCTTATGTTAAGGGAGTCACAACTCTTCATTGCATGCCTCTTGACCTTTCATCAAACTTAATTAGCTTATAATTATATTATATTAATATATTTATTTATATATGTTAATTTTATTATTAAATCCTATTTCAGAAAGGAGACATTACAACCAAGTAACTCAATGTTTTGTGAAGGGATAGGGTGTCAAGATTCAATACAATTCATGGTAACCAATCCATTTTATCTAATCCTCTATGACACTTTGATTTAGGATTTTGTCAGGTGTGAATGCTTGCTATGTCTACAGTTTCTAATGTTTTACATATTTCAGTGAACTGTTTATGCAGCATTGGCTCACACTGTGCAGATCTATTCAATTTTGAAGTGCAGAACTATTAGTTATTCAAAGCTTTCATACCTTTTTCTAATAGTTGTCATGATGAAAGCATGGCTTTGCTGTGCAAAAGTGTGACCTAGAAATGTTGACAGAGGATCCTAACTTTATTGAGGCTGTTAAATAAAAGCTATATAGTCTTGATCGCTGTGTACTATAGGATGTTCCAAGCATGTGAACAGCGAGCTTCCTTGGAGTAAACATTGTTTTGATATGTGTTGGGAGCATAGTTGACATGAGGGTTTGTATGAGAGTTACCTTAGACATTAGTTGGCAGAGAACCTTTGTCAACATCTTAGAAGAATTGTATATTGATTCTACACGATTTCTTTGTGATTGTTGAGTTATGTGGAAATGAAGGCAGAATAAGTATCTGCCTTGTAAAACTTTTACTAAGGGTCATGTGTGGGATAAATGCTAGAAGATCTGTCACTCTATTGTGTAACTAGGATAGACCTTGCTGGATAGCATGGGATTCATTGCGCTAACTGTTCGGAATGTGGAGTGGCAGTAGTTTCACTGTCATCAACATTGGAACTGTTCCAAGTGGTTAATTTTCATCATCCTAAATTATATCTTTTTCCTGCAGGCTGGCAGGATCAATGCTCTGCTTTGGTACCAATTTGTAATGTCCCTAAATATTTGTGACAGGTGTGGTCCTTGGGAGGTCTTGTTAAATCCTTCATTGTTTTTCTTGCATTCTCTCTTTTGGAGAGGGACTTTTCTCCTTTACTCCATTTGTGAGAGATCTTTTGGAGAGGGACTTTTCTCCTTTACTCCATTTGTGAGAGATCTTTTGTAAATGGATACCTAGCACGGCTTAGCAGCTGAGACCCATCTTTGTATATTTGCATCATTTGCATTTGTTTGCATCTCCCTGAATTGCACTTAAAGGGGGTGTCAGTTGCACTATACATTTCCCCTAAGTAGTGTGAACAGGGGGTATATAGTTGGAATCGAAGAGTGATTACCTCAGGCATAAGAAACTAACAATCTGACTGGAAGATGGGTGCCACGTTCCCAGCTAATCTTTGCTAGAATAAGTATAACACAAAAGGGAAACCGCAGCATGGAGGAGACACACTCTGACACAGATAATTTTATTATTTGCATTACTTTCTGGTAGTGTTAAACTAATATTATCATATGCGCTGATCTACAAGAAATTTCCAAATATTGTCTTCTATCACTTTGAAAAGGATCACATAGACTACTCCCATTGCATTAAAATTTACTAAATTACCACAAAATTATTTGTGGGATTTAATGCTATCATATTTTGGCAGTGGCTGTTATACTATTTTCTTCTGTATCAACACCTACCATTATTCAGTTAGGCTACAATAACAACATTATTAATAAGGGATGAAGAGGTTTGCAATAGATTGATGAGTTTCAGTGTATTATTCAGATAATGCAAATCAGAAAGAGCTATAAAATTATCAATTTCTTATGACTCGCTGATTGGGGGCATTCCATGATTGGCTAGTGTAATGTCCCCTTTTTTCAATGCCCTAGTTTTTGCCCTAAAATTACAATTCGAACTTAATCCATAAAATGTATCTTTCCCACTAGGGTTAGGTACATTAACTCAATCATGTGATATAACTTATATCACTGATGGAGTTCCTTTATAATGCCTCAAATTGGAATTTACCATCGCATACTCAATCATAACTTAGTCTGGTAGTAACCTCAAGAGCGTGTCACATTCATTTTATAGAAAACTTGCCCACATCCCACAAACGGTAGGAACGTCCAACTATGACCAGTTCCCTCCTTGGGGTATCCCACAAGCTGCAAGAATGTCCAACTATGACCAATTCCCCCCTTTCGGCAACCAAATTGTCTCTCAGCCCACAAGAGGTAGGAATGTCCAACTATTACCAATTACATCCTCTTGGAGTGGCATATTTAGTTCAAGGGAGCGAGTAAACCACATCTCCCTATCTTATTTCCTCCAAATCATATGCGAAGGATTACAAAATAAACACTCACATAAAAATTTAAAATACTTAAGTTCCGTACTGATTCATTGGTGCAATTTCAAGCAAAGCAAACAAACCCATTGTGTCCTAAATTAGCAACCAGAAGTACAATGGATAATTTCTCTGACATAAAAAATGGTAGAAATCACATTTCTCTACTTGTTTAAGCAATTACAGAAGGTGGAAGTCAACATTCAAAAGTATTAAACAGCAGCATGGTTTTTCATTAGCTATGTATTTACATTGGATTCAACAAAATACAACACCCAACATTAACATTTTAGTCAATGCAGATTAGGGTCTAATTCTAAATCACACAAGTCAAAGGCAGCAAAACAATCAATGATAGATAAGTTCACAGCAAATAATGACAAGCAAGCAAAATCTCATTCTTCAAGAAATTGGTGGCATGGATTTAAATTGCATTTGTAACAAGATCAAATGTCTCACTCCGACTCTCACCACATTAAGTTTTGCAGATGAGTACATTACATTCATGCAAGTGTACAAAATGGAGGCACTGTTAGGCAGAAGGATGACTCCGTGTGAGTCTTGACTATAATTATAGGCTAAATTTTGGCAGATCGGAACATTACATACACAACATTGAGGCCCTGTTAGGCAGAAGGATAGCTCCAAGTCTTGACTACAATTATAGGCCAAATTTTACATTCAGCATTTTCCAGCAAGACATAAACTCAACTTTATAATCATCGACTCTGGAAGATATTACATACCATTTTCAGAAACTACCAGAGGGTAAACAACTAAAATGTTCAAGAAAGTGACTGATATGCTCGGGAAATTGTAAATGAGATTGTAATTTCTGTGTTCACTAGTATAACAAAAACTTAAAGGAACAAAAGTTGGTTAAAACATGATTTCTCCTCTCTTTTTAAAAATTTCAAGTCCAAGCTCCAGAGTCTCCATGTGAATTTACAAACCCAGACTTGTTAGGACCCTGATTCACCAGTTAGCCATGGAGAAGTTTTGCAAACCGGGTGGCAAGAGGCAACATGATCATGATGAACCAGGGATTATATCTAATCACAGTAGGAATTACCCCGGTCTAGTGACCAGTAAAAGCACATAATTTTGCCTCTGTATAACCAGAAGGAGGACTCACACTGCCTAACTCAGTGTCTGCTAGTACGTTATCGATAAATTTATCACACCCAGAACACTAGACAATGAAAAATACCGAGTGTCCTCGCCAAATTATGCCAAGAAAGTGTTAGAAGGATAAGTAGCCATCCCATTTAATTATTCAACATAATTATTTAGGGACTGAACCCACAAACCACGGTCTGAGAAGCAGAATAGGTCCCGGAACAGGGGGATCACATGACTTGACAGAAGTAGGTTGAACCCAAACCAAAAGAGGATATTTTCTTAAACAATTATAAATACCACTTGTTTACTTCCAAATGGTTGTATGTTTCGGTCCTTATTGGATGTTATGAATTCACTCTAAAAGGATGATCTTCAGTCCTCAAACTCAATTTGTGAAAAGAATCATCACCAACTAGACAACTAAATATAGAGGTTTATATAAGGGCTAGATACGCTCCAAATAATTGTTGGTCTGCCCTGTTTATTGAATTCAAAAACAAAGATTACATATTGCAGAGGGCAAAATATGCCGAAGCATTCTAGGTTTTGACTCCAATATCAATTTTTTGAAACAGTTACAAAAGATTATAAAAACGTTCGTTATTAATTATATATAAGAAAATTGTAGTTGGTACATTTATTTTTTCTCAATACTAAAGATGAGATAATTGGCAATAAACAGCCATCGCTAAAATGTGCATTTTAGTGCCCTGAATGCTTACTTTATAGGAAGCGCGTCTTCAAGAGACCGCATTTTGTCCAAAGATCCTCTGAAAGAACTTTGAACTTCTTCGCCATCTTCTTCTACAGTTCCATTCTGATCCTGCAAAGCCGAACTGCATTCCCCTATTGAAGAGGTATCTGATGAAGGCGATGGATCCCCCATGGACTCAAATTATACCCTGTATAACCTACGAAGCCACAATACCCATGTTCTGGCATACACGAATACTTTTGAGCCTATAACAATGACAATCCTCCTATGGAATTTACAGAAAACGTAAATGGGTATTGTAAGAGGTATATCAATCAAGAAGAATACGAACAGATGCCATGTAAGTGAGATGTAGAACGGCGCAATCATTTTTGTGGGCTCAGCCAAATCCAGAATTTATACAGTTCAATTCACTAGGTAATATCATTACAGACTCCACGGCTTGGAATTCTTAAGAATCTGGCACGTGTGTAAGTGGGGTTGGGCTCAATGTACAAGTTTTGGTTTGTGGGCATGGATAAGCCAAGATCCGTTACAATTTAATAATGCCCATTGAGAGACACTGTTTATAGTGGACCCAGGGCCAATGCATGAAACTCATTAGGATTGTCTTGTTACAATAGAGTTTCGGATCCTCTAAGATTTGGTTATACGGCACCGAAAAGTGTAAGGATCTCTCTGACAATTTTGAACGGATGTATGCTCTTTTGGGGACCACCTTTGTTTATTCTCCTCCTTTTCCACAGGAATTTGTACGGATAAACAATCCCAACTAGGGATAAGTGCCGCATGTGAGAGCTCCTTGACCTTGATATTCAAGAAGAAAATTTAGCTGTCTTTGGAGGATTGGCCATTTTCCACAAGTAGTGTATTTATCGTTACAATACGTTCATTATATCTGTATTTATAGTTTTATATATTAGAGGTCGGCTTAAAAACAGTTAAAATATTGATTTTCATAACTATTTTAAATATGTTTATTAAAAATTGTTGAGATGGAGTTATTTTATTTGGGAGGCTATTCTTCATATATTATTGCATTATGATCATGTTTTATCATGGTGTGACATATATGGTCATTCATATCATTTAATGTTTGTAATTTTGTATGCAATTACATGTGGAAGGAAAACTGGGTAACATGTCATTTAATGATGAATATTGTGGATAACGTGTCATATAATAGTTAGGATTAAAATTAAGGGTGGTGATAGAAAGGGAGTCATTTTTATTCAATAATTTCTTTAAATTTTATGTCAATATTTTGTTACTATAGCATTTTTATAATAAACAATAGTCGTTCGTCCATTGAAAATTGCAATTACTAGGTTCTTCAAATGTTTTGACTCCACTCACATTGAATTTATTGAAGTCAAAAGAAAAAGCAATGTCAATGGGCCTTTGGCCTCCTAGTGAAGTTGTTTCGTTCTCATTGAGTCCACCAAGGATCAAGTCTTGCTCAGTGCAAAGGCGCTCTGACACCATACCCTTTAGTCCTTAGCTCTTAGTCAAAGTTGAACTTTCAACAAAAAAAGAAAAAGCAATAAATGTAAGAGTTGAGAAGAGAGATGGCTACAAACAAGGAAACTTAGGAAATTAGTTTTGCAAGAGCAAATTAGGAAGCTTAAATTGAGTTAGCTATATTTTTGTACAAAGCCTAGTTTAATATATATGCTTGAGGTCTAATTTTATAAACCTTAAATAAGGTTTTTCTTCTCAAGGTAAAAAATTACAATAACTTTTTAAAAAATAAGAAGTTATTAAAAAAATAAATAAGTTGAGTATTTTTCAACTTGCACTTTTATTTTACACGGTAATACTTAGATGATTATATAAGTTAACTATTAAATATGTACGTTGAATAAGTAAACAATTAAATATGTGTAAATTGAATCATATATTGTGTTATTTTAACTTGTGCATTTTAAAAGATTAAGCATATGAAGGTTGAACTACATAGTGTGTGTTTCAAACTTTTGTAGGTTACATGTTTTAATCTACATGTTTTTAATTAACAATAATTAAACAATTGACTAAAATAAATAACTAAACATGTAGGTTGAACCGCATAGTATGTTTCAACTTGCATGTTTTAAACAACAAAACATGTGAAGGTAGAAATAGATAATGTGTGTTTCAACCTATATTTATTATCCTCTTTTTTAAAAGGGGGGGCTAAATTTTTATTAATCTCAAGAAATCAATATAAAGCTACAAAAGCCAATTGGCTCAGACAACCAACCAAACAACAAGGGAAACACCCAACCAATCAAGACTCGGCCCCTAAGAAAACTCTCATGTCATCTATAACAAGTTCTTCTAACATATGAGAGTACTTCAAAGATAAGAGATCCAAACCCCAATATTACATGTCCCCCTCTAATCAAAGGCCCATTTTTCCAAACAATCTACCACCTTCTTCCATTCTTGTGGGACATGACTAAACGTAGTAGTAACCAAGGAGCTACACAAACTTGAAATTTGATTGGTCACCAAGGATAATTATCAATTAATTCCCTCCTGCCTCTTATTCAACAAATCAATCACAATATATGAGTCAAATTCACAGATGATCTCTCTTCAACCAAGAGTGAAGCCCCTCTTCAAAGAAAATAGAATAGCATAGCCTTTCATTAGATTATTGGTGTACTAGCCTTTATACACAGAGAAAAGGAATTGAACAACCCTGGAATTATCCTTGCCAATACCACTAACCCCAACAAGTCCAAGATTACCTCTAGAAGAACCATTTATACTTATCTTTAGCATCCCCTACATAAGGGGGGTGACCATGACATCTCGTTGTCAAACTTTGTTCTTGGACTTTAGAGCCAAATTGGCCTTAGGAGGCCTCATATTGTAATCCTCCAGACCCAACCTGTAAAGTACACCCATATCTCCTAGTCAACCTAAGTAGACAAATCACATTTTGTAAATGAAGTTTCTAGTAAAGCACTAATAATTCTCATCCATAATTGATGACTAAACATCTTGTCCTTAAAGATTCTTATGTTCCTCTCTAGCCATGATTTCCAAAGAATAAAAGTAGAGTATGTGTTCCAAATGATGTGCAGAAAAGGGGTCTTAGCTAGGGGACTTCCTAAAAGGCTCCAGAACTCAATCAATGAAGAGGCATGTAAGGAAGCCTCCCTCCAAATCCCCACCAACAATGCAAAATTTCCATAGCATAGGGGCATTGGAAGAAAATATGTGAAGAACATTTCCAACTATTATTACATAGGGTACACATATAAGGACCATGAAATCCTCTCTTTCTTAAGTTATCCTAGGTGAGACATCTATTCTAGAAAACCAACCGCATGAAGAAGCTACATTTTATCTAGGCAAAATTGATCCACACCTATTTCCAATAGGGAACCTCCATATGCCCAAATTCTATTTATCTAACTCTTGGTATTTAGAAGCCAATGGATATGAACCTTTTGGATATGGACCCTAGGCCAAAATATCACTTTTCTCTAAGGAATTATAATTTCTTCTTGTCAGGATCTTACCAAGATCTTTGTGGTTCTTTAAGCTCCTAGTGGGGCATTCATGTGGATTGTTGCACCTAAACACTTTAACTTGGCAAAGGTCTTATAATCCTCCACCATGATTTGACTTGCCTCTTGAAAAATGGAACATAAAGATCATAGGTGTGGAAACATACAAATGATGGGAGGAACTCCATACCATTAGTTAAACCAAAATAAAACCTTTAAATCCCTATTGAAAATCCAAAAAAGGCCTTGTTTGATAAGTTTAGCACCTTGTTTAAGAGCATTCCAAATTATAGAACCTTTCACCTCCATGTTACATGGCCCTTAGGAATATTCATACTCTCAACACATATTAAATACTTCAAGGATAGGATCTTGGCCCAATCTTGGTTCTGATCATGCAACCACCTCCAATAGAGTTTAGTTACCAAGGATTTCCCATTTAGTCTTATCTACTAAAGAAGGAGACCATATTCTTATTTTATCCTACAAACCAAATCCCACTTAACCAAACCCCATTTCTTTGATTACAAATTACCAAACCATAAAAACTATTGAGAAGGGGCATCAAACTCTTGAATGAAACTAGGAGTACCCTGAACAAAACTTCTCTATGGAAGAAGAACCTAAATTATTGATATTAAGAGAGTCATTCTTCCAGTAGAAGAAATCCACTTATAAGTCTAGTGAGTAACTTTCTTATGGACCTTCTCTAGAATTTCCTACCAAAATCTACTAGGAAAAGAACCTATAGCAAGAGGAATCCCAAGATACACCAAAGGTAGGGTTCCAATTTCAAATCTAATAATATGAGAAAATCCTATTTTGAATATATTTAGGAGTGTTAAATAAGAAAATAGAGGATTTGTCCTCATTACTATCTAACAACCTCCTGAAATTGATAGCCTCATTAACTCTAGCTAACCCCATCAGTATTGTATCGTCCAAAAATTGAAGTGTAAGTGAGGGGTTATAATGTCACCCCAATTCTAGTCTTGAATCAAACCTTCTCTCGTCCATGGCTTTTTGGATCTCCCTAATCCTTCAACCATTATTATAAATAAGGTGATAAAGGGTCCCCTTAGCGAATGCCCCAAGAAGAATAAAAAATATTTGAAGGTTCACTATTAATGAAAATAGAGTATGGGGAAGAAGTAGCACAACTCATGACCTGCAAGATCCACTACCTACCAAACCCAAAAGCTTTTAAGGCCATTTGAAGAAAGGACTAGTTGACTAAGTCATAAGCCTTAGCCATGTCAAGCTTAATAAACATAGCCTTCTCTTTAGATGTATATGTTGGTGTAATTTAATATTCCTAATTACACTTTACTTAAGTTTACTTCAGATAATGTATTTGCATATTAGTTTTCATTGAGACACCTAGGAGTTTGCATTTCATTTTAGTACATGGTGTAGGAAAATTTCCACTTTAGGTGTAAGATCCACCTTTGGTGCTCTTATCACATTATCATCCTCTCATTGTTGCACATGTTGGATATTGCTAATGCATTGGGGAGATTGTTGGATACATTTAATATGTTAATCACTACGTTGAGTGATGTTGGAATTACTGTTATTTTCATTCGTGTTTTGTCACTAATGTCAACATATGTTTCTATGAAGAGAACAGACTAGTTATTACCGTGTACAAATTTCGTACAGATGATTGAGAACGTGTGAACACAGTTGTGTGTATAGGAAGGTGTTGTGATCTTATATCTAAGATTGCATGATATAATATTGCACATTGGTTGAGTTACAAAAGATTTGGTGAAGACTGGTTACTGGACTGTGACAGTGGAAGCTGACTGAGTAAGTCTCTGAGTTTTGGGTATATCTTATAGGTGATGAGGATTCAATGTATGCGAGCTTAAGGGATGACATATAGTGTATTGAAAAATGTTCACTGATCTTAGCAAGGTATGAAAAGAAGGATGATGTCATATGTGGCGTATGTTCTGGGACCTATTTGGAAGTTGACTTTAGAGTTGTAGTGTGTATCATGAATGGCGAGTATGAATTATGGATGTTGGTCCTTAATTATTGAATTGTAATTGTTGTATACTTGTTTTAGATACCGTGTGTATCTTAGCAAGGTGTTATGTAATTATTTGTATATTAGGAAAGCCTAATTGGCCGACCTAATCATTTATTTTTTAATAGGGTATATATGTAAGATCTTTTCTTTTGAAAAGATATGGCAGAATATATGTGATGTAAAAGAAGATTGTGGAAGCTACGAGCTTGTGTCTACTAAATGTAGAGTAGAGGATAACTTATATACTTCATTGGAACTGATCAAGCAAAGACAATTGCTATCAGAAAGTTCAAGGATTGTGTATTCCCTTTCATACACTTGTGTTGCAAACAGTGAGTTCTGAAGGTGGTCATAACCTTCTTTGGGCAGTGAGCCTACTTCTTTTCTTAACTTCTACCAGGGTCTGTCCTCTAACAAAGACTATGTACTGTAATGTTTCAATCAGCTCCTAACAGGGCTACATCTTTTAACAAGGATACTATACTCTTAGTACATCATTAGTGGGTGTTAATTCCCACTGGGGTTTTACCTTTAACAGGGTTTCCTCGACAAAAACTATTGTGTTATTATGTTGGCATTCATTATGTTCATTTGATTTGATATTATTGCTAGTCAAAGTATAAAGTTTAATAATCTATCATACAATTGATTCAACCCCCTCTCATTTGTATTGGTGGACTATTATTCCTAACAATTGGTATCAGAGCTACTGGTCCTTAGAGAGAAAGCTTAACATCTTGAGGTGATCTTGGAGATGGCATTCTATAGGAAGGATGGTCCAAAATTTGATCCTGAAAACTTTGACAATTGGAAGAGCAAGATGCAAACTCATTTGTTATGTTTGGGCATTGACTACTAGATGATTACAAAGAATGAGGTAACCATGAAGACTGAGAATGAATTAGACAAAGCTACTGACGATGAAAAGAAAACATTTTCTTATAACATGGTCACAAGGGAAGCACTGATCAACACACTCTCTGAAGGAAAATTTACTGAGGTGAAAGATCTGGATTCAGCACACAAAGTTTGGGTAAGATTAGAAGCATTGTATGAAGGAGATAAGTTTACTAAGCAAGCAAAATTACAAAACTGGAAAACAAGGATGGAGAAGTTGCAAATGAAATAAGATGAAAACATTAGGGCTTATGTACAAAGAGTTACAGAGGTTGTGATTGGAATCATAAATTGTTGAGGCACTTGTAAAGAGGAAGAAGTCATTGCGAAGATCCTTAGATCATTGACACATTTTTACAAGACCAAGGTTCAAGCTATAGAAGAGATTATACCTTTGACTACAAACTTTAGCAGAGAAATGTTGATTACAAAGTTAACTACCTTTGAAGCTGTAGAGTTGGGAGATTCTTTACCTAAAGTTGAAACAACATTCAAGGCATCTACACACAAGAAGACAATATCTGGAATTGCGAGCTCCAACAGTGGTAATATAAAAGAAGAGCTTGGTGAATATGCTGATGAATGGGAACATATACAAGAAGAAGAAAGAAAGCTAGATGAACTTGTTGCCCTAATCACTAGAAGACAAAAAAGAGGTAAGGGTAAATTTGAAGGAAAGTTACCTTTAAAATGTTTTTCATGCAATAAGACAGGTCACTTTGCATCTAGATGTCCTACAAGAGTTCCTAAGCACAAACCTAAGTTTTTCAAGCCTAAGTATTCAAAGAAAAAGGAATGTTACTATGCTAGTGAAAGTATTTATGATGATGATGATTGTGATTATGAAGAGATTGGATTTATTGCTATTAAAGATGAAAAACCAGTACATGAAGAAAAAGCTTTAGTATCACATGTTGATAAGAAATCTGAATAGGTTATAGATAGTGGTTGCTCATATCATATGACTCGAGATAAAAACAAGTTTGTTAAACTAATGAAGTATGATGGTGGTGTTGTAAGATTCAGAGACAATGTTCCTAAACCTATGGGCAACCCCACAATAGTGGGTTACACTTTTTTAGACATGCTAATTTTTGTTGAAATAATAGGTTTTTAATAAAATGTGATTATTTAAGTCTTGAGAGGTTCTATTTGAAGGACTTAATCACAAATTTTTATCTCAAATCCTCATAGATAAAAAA
The DNA here is from genome assembly GCA_027943335.1 of Chamaecyparis obtusa. Taxonomy (NCBI): domain Eukaryota; kingdom Viridiplantae; phylum Streptophyta; class Pinopsida; order Cupressales; family Cupressaceae; genus Chamaecyparis; species Chamaecyparis obtusa. The sequence goes on from BSBK01005091.1 coordinate 595,317, forward strand.
AACATTGATATAACATCTATACTCCTCATTGATACTTACAATGGAGTCTCCTTCACATCTATTAAAATGCTGACAAAAAATCACTTCGAATTTATCTTTTGGCAGATCAAATGAATGCATTTGAAAAACTTATTTATGTAGTAAGGTACTACTGAGAAAACTCTTTCCAATGATTATAATGTTAATATATATTAAGTTTATTATGACTTTGTATTTTTAGTTTTACTAAACATAGATATTTCACTGTATGTTTACCTCTATGTTTGACGATTATGGAAAAATAGTAAATGAGAGAAAAAGAATTCTAAAAAATATCTATGCCCTAGACATTGAAGTTCTCTTTCTATCAAAAAAAATAAAAATGAAATTGAACAAATACACAAGTTATAAGCTATGTAGTCAAGGTATGTCAAAATTACAGTTTAGTCAACTTCAAATGCTAATAAAATATGAAATATTCACAATAATGTCATCAAAACAATTACATGCCCTCCATATGGACGTTAAAAAACTAAATTTGAAATAATCACATTGATATCTATTTTAGAAAAAAAGTTATGCTCTATGAAAATAATGTAACTCTATGAAAATGACATTTTCAGCAATATACCAGTTTTTGTGGGAGAAAGAAAAAACCAATCAAATAAATTCAAAAGTAAAAATAAAAAATATATTTAGAATCTAGATAGAAAATCTTAAAAGACTCTAATTTACTTCATCTTTTGATTCCAAATGGTTTAACGAGAATATGCATTCGAATCTGAAAGTTTTTTCCAAAATGTAGAGTTCAGTGTTTGTTCAAGCAAAAAAAAGTGTAACCCACTATTGTGGGCTCACCCCTATCATAGGAGTAGGATCTATTTCTTTGGATGGAAGGACTAATACTAACAATGTACTACTTGTTGATGGACTTAAGCATAACTTTTTGAGTGTTGGATAGCTAATGGATAAGGGATATCAATTAAAGTTCATTGATGGGAAATGTTTTATCAAAGGTAAGACAGGAAACTTGATTGCAACCAGTACTAAATCTAGAGGTAATGTATTTGAGTTAAATATATCTGAAGCCTCTTGTCTTGTTGCGAAGATAGATGACAATTGGTTATGGCACAAAATATTTTGTCATGACAATTTTGATAATATTGTGAAGGAAAGCTTGACTAATGCAGTGAGAGACCTACCGAAGATTGTAAAACCATCTAACACCATGTGTAGAGAATGTGTTATGGGAAAATACACTAGAAGAAGCTATAAAAGTAAATCATATACAACAAAAGGAAAGTTGGATCTGGTACATACAAACCTATGTGGACCTACAAGGACAAGATCATACTATGGTGAAAGGTACTTTATACTCTTTGTTGATGAATTTTTTAGAATGATGTGGATCACTTACTTAAAGGAGAAATCATAAGCATTTGACAAATTCAAGATATTTAAAGCAAAAGTAGAGAATGAATTGAGATTAAAGATAAAATGTCTGAGATCAGATAGAGGTGGAGAATTTACTTCAGATCTATTCAATTCATATTGTGAAGAGCATAGAATACAAAGACAGATTGCTGCTCCTAGGACTCCACAGCAAAATGGGATAACAGAGTGAAGGAACAGAATAGTACTGGATGCTGCTAGGACAATGTTGCTAGAAGGAAATATATCCCATGTGCATTGGAGAGAAGTTGCTCGGATAGCAGTATACACATTGAACAAAATTCAAATTAGAGAACGTACAAGTAAGACTCCTTATGAATTATGGTTTAATCATTCTCCTACTTTAAAATATTTCAGAATATTTGATAGTAAATGCTATATCAAAAGAGATGATGAAATAGGGAAATTTGATGCTAGAAGTGATGAAGGAAATTTTCTTGGTTATTCTACTAAAATAAAATCTTACAAATACTTTAACTTGAGATTTGTAATCACCTAAAAATGGTCATCGAGACTATTAGCCCCTTTTGCTAAAATCATCAATTGCTTATTCTTGATCAAATCCCGGTTCTATCATTTATTTGATTATTTTCTATGGGCTAACCATCTTATCCTAAGTCTTTATTTATTTAAAAGGAATTCTCTCCCCTTTTAATAAATAAAAAGCCCCCCACTTTTCCTCTTATCCTAAGTTGCACAAATAAAGCATTATTCCTATTTTACAAAAAGGGAAAAATCACTTTTTGTCTCATATGGACACAAAAGTCAACTCTTATTTTCTCATTGGAGGATACTTGTGCACATGGATTGCTCCTCTTTGATGCTCCACCATTGATTAAATCTTTTGCCTCTTAATCTCCATGGTCCATTCCTTCTCATTTCTTATAAAAGGAGAGCTCTCTTATTCATTCTAGATCCCCAACTTTTTATGCTAATGTTATGCTACACGTTTTCTAGGTCACTTTGGAGCTTTTGAAGATTTGGAGCATTCTTGGCTTTTGCATCTACATGCTATTCTAGTTTCATTTCTTGCATTCTAGTTTCATTTGTCATAGCATTCATAGCTTCATATTTAGCTTAGTTTCCTTTATGCTTTAGATTACTTCATCTAGCTTAATTAGGAGGCTTTGTAATACTTGCATATTTCCTTTCATAGCTTAGCTTGCATAGCTTGCATTTTCATTTCTAGCATAGTTGCATTGCATTTGCATTTCCATTTGATTTTTGGGGATATTGGCATTCTTGCCCTTGTCTTCATTTGAATCTCCCATTGCATGGTTTACTAGCAAGGTTATTGGCTTAATAGCTCTAGCTGAGAGCATTATTAAAACTCTTGCACTCCATGCCTATGGAGCTCTAAATCGATTTCTCAAGGTTTCCAATCCATGGATTCTCTTTGAAGCAATGATTTAGAGAAGTGCACTATTTAGTGTGTACATTTTTTGCACCCACCGTGGGGCAGAGCATTATTGTTTTATCCTTAATTTTTTGCATTTCTATCAAATTTTCATCAAATTTTAGCTTCATTTTCGGCTGTCGAGTTTTTCAATCTCAAATTATCACACGATAGTTTTCCAATATCGCGCGATAGTTCACGTATGGTGGCGCGATACTTTACCAGTTAAAGTATCGCTCCATTTGAGACATTCTGTCATGCTATTTGAGACATTTTGTCACCTATAGGTACAGTGAAGTATCACCCAGAAATATATTATCGCCCCAGTATACTGTAAAGTATCACGCGATATTTTTGATGACTGTACCGTCGCTTGTACTCTAGAAAATTGGCACCCATTTTAAAGAAATTTTTGCATACGGTATCAAAAATTGGTGTGATATATCGTTGGAAAGCTCTTTCTGAGCCTAATCCAACCATGTTGGTTTCATTTCAATTTTTTGTCATTTAATTAGCTATTTTACTTGCAGATTATTTGATTTTTGATGTGCTAACCATTGTGGGGCTAACAAGTTGTCCTTGTAGGTGCTCTCATTGTTTGAAATATTTGCTTAAAAGAACGCATGTCAAATCTCCAAATGCACAAGGGCTACTAATGGTTTTTGCAGGGCTGCCCAAAGCATAAAAACCAATCAAGTGCTTGTTTAATTGCTTTCTTTTTAAGTGCGGCATATACTAGTTGTCTCATTTCTTAGGCACTTAAGATCTTGTTATAGGAGTCTTTTGGTGGTAGAAAATTATGCTCTTCACCCTTGTGGTGAACCAGAAATCCTAACCCACTTTTAGACTTTGAAAGCAAGAAGGTAATTGAACCTTTGCTTGGAGTGTTTGGGAGATATTTTTGAGCTAGGAGATTATGCTCTTCACCCTTAGGTGAACCAGAAATCCTGACACTCAAAAGTCAATCCACTCTTTGTTTAGCATTAGGATCCTTTAGTGAGCCCGCTCTTGAGCAATCAAGAGGAATGACCCAAGTGGGGACAAGATAATACCGAGCTATTCCAACCCACTATAATCTCAAGGCTATCAAGGACACAAAACCTTGGTAGACGTAGTGCTTGTCTTCGCTTGATGTGAGTACTTGTGGGATTGTGACCATGAGGAAAGTGTTGAGCAAGAATGCTTAAGGTAATCTTGTGGCCGCAAGGTCCCAGTCCTTTTTGAGGAGCAAGAGGGGTACTAAGAACGGAAGCCCTTACTAAGAACCATAGGTAGAGGCCACCCTATTTTGCCGCTTAGCTTCTTGGTGCAAGGATTGATCCAAGTGGAATAACCCGGATCACCTCAAGATTACTCACCATTTGTGTTCATTTGGTTGTGTCATTGACACCTCCATGACAAAGCCAACATCTATTATGGGCAACCACTTTGTGTGAGGCAATGGAACATCAAGTGTGGGCCAAGTTGCTAAGTATTGAGCCTTTGTCCTTTTAGGCTAGCAAGTGCTTGAACTGTTCTCATTGTTATATACCCGTGCAAACATTCTTGAACATACAAACATCACGGTAATGCTCATAGATTTTTAGTTTTGATATCACCATTGCTTGTCTTGGCAAGGTTGCTTTTGCCCTTGTGCAAGTGTTTGATGACATGTTTGATCACCTACTATTTACAAACTTGTCTACTTCCTGATATTATTGTGCTTGAAACCAAGAAATTGTACTTGCAATCTACAACATTGACCAAATTGCTTTCAAAACTGAGTTTTTCACATTCATTGGTCAAAAGTCGTACGATACTGAAACATCATCGCATACCTTCAACCAAGAATCTTGAGTTATTTTGTTGTCCTGCTAC